>CM055266.1:105804450-106400428 GCA_029237695.1 Conchocele bisecta | reverse complement strand
CTATAGTTCACCCATATGGTCAAGTAACTTAAATTTGTCAATAAAATTTATTTGTATAATTATGTTGGTTTAACATTTTTATACTCCCGTTTGAAAATACAGAACATTATGTATTCACCTTGTACATGCTGGCGGCGTCCGCCGGGCGGGCACAGCTTGTCCATGCATAACTAGAGTTCTACTTGAAATATTGTAGCCAAATTTGGTATACATTGTACATTACATGTTTATCATGGCACGATGAAGAAACCTATGCATTTTCAAAATATTCTGATGACGTATCTCCCCTTGGCGGCCATTTTTAATTTTCGCACACTGTACCCTTGTCTACACAAGAACTCGGGTTCTATGTGACGGATCATAACCAAATTCGGTATACATGTTTATCACGTGAAGATGAAGAACGCTATTGGTTTTCAGTGAGTTATCTCCCCTTGTTGGCTGGCCTTGCCTCAATGGGCATATATTGTGACCTTTGGCACTCTTGTTTAGCACCTAAAATCTTCTAGAGCTATTGGTCAGATTCATTTTAAACTCCATATATGGTATTGTTCTTTATTGTCTATATTTCCATCTTCTCATCTTATTTCTGCTGCTTCTGTGTGATTTCCCATTGGGTATTAAAGTATGTCCCATTGGATTAATAATTCTGGGCCATTTCGAAAAAGTCCATTGAATCAGCGTGCAAACAGTAACTCTTGTAGTCTACTCGCGTACCATCGTCTGACCAGCCGATGTTGGAAACTATGTAGTGAACATTTTCACAAGATTAAATTTCCATCAGAATTTGCCTGGTTTGGCCCTCGAATACCTATATTTGGCTCTTTTGTTACCTGGGAGTTGAATTGGGTTATTACCCATTATAAATGTAGTAAGATTAGTACTGATCCTACTGCTTTTTGAAGAGGGCCAAGTGATTCTGGTGTGGCGAGGACCTGGCATAAAATCAGGATTATTCTGATTTCGGGGTTGAATAATTTATTTATTTGTTTTATTGTAAATATTCAGTTCTGATTTTGAGACCCCCCACCCCCTCCCCCATTTGCACATGTACTTGGAGCACGTACATTTACTTGTACAGGTAATATATGGGATTTAATACTAAACCCATTGACCCGGCCTTAAATGACCGTAGCTGTTGATAGGCCGTTAAACCCCAACAAACAAACGTGTGTGGTGGAATGTGTAGTTCTATGTGATAGAACGGTTGCAAATCTATTTTTGCAATCTGTTATTCCCTTTATTTGCACACAAAGTTGCTGAGATTTTGTCACACAGAACTAGGGGAATGTGCAGCATTGAATCAGAATAAAATATTCTCTCAGTCTCAAACGTTTTTATCGTACACCGTACGCGACCGTACCGCACTCGGTCTCAAATCAATTCGTCGCTGCACACAGTGAACTTCCTCTGATATTATCATATATGTTTTCGGCGCCATATCCAACAATGTCGTAAGCACTCGCTCGTGTTTGATACAATTGTATACAACATTTTGCGACGTGTTTGATACAATTGTATACAACATTTTGCGACGCGACTGCTGGACGCGGACGTGATAGAAGACAGTATTTGACGCGGTATCTAATATAAACAATGCCTTACATACTTTCATTGTAGAAGAGCGTTTCCGGTGTTGCTAAAAATCGTATTGGATTCTCATATGTGCGTGACCTTTGTCTTAGACTTAAGACAAATCTTAACTGAGATTCGTCTTAGATTGGTCTAAGATTATACTTAAGACTAATTTAAGATAAATCTTAATTTTTATCTTTACTAAGACGGACTTAAGTCTAAGTTTAAGATAAATCTTAGATTCTTTATGAATACGGGCCATCCTTCCATCAAGTAACCACTAGATCCCAGGAAACTCATTTGAGTATGGAAGCCTCCCAGACGAATGACAGCTGGCTGTAATTCTGACACGCTCTCTACCATGGTATGTGCCTTCCACCATAGCGGCTGATCAAACGTGACCACTGGGTATGACTGGTGCCGTTGTACATGCGAAGATATAAGCTTCAAGGTACAGTAAATGCAAGACAGGTCATTTGGGTCCATGTCGATCATGGGGAGAAATATGATCGATGAAGTTCCAGGATGCTGTCCCTTGTGGACGAGCTGCATGAACCCAGACCATTGTGGTCGGGGTACCTTCAGCAGCAGAGATGACATCCACAGTAGGTCTACATCTGTGTATGGTTCTTCGACATTCGGATTAGTTATCGGTTGGTAGCAGAGAGATTGGATGCTATCTCATTCTGAATTGATGGATTCGTATCTGTCCAACAGATGCAATGTCCTCACTCTTGGAATACGTCTTGCTGATGGTGCCCCGGGCGTCACCATAGCAATAATTCCCATACCATGGAACATGCCCTTTCCACCCAGGCTTCTCACATTGTGGTCAACGTTGTCACCGGAGTATTGTACAAAATTTCTGGTGGTCAGATTTGGTATCTGTGTACCATGTGCTACAGAATCACTCCTTTCAAACATTTTCACTTCACTATATGAGCAGGAAAATCCATGTTGATGCACGGAATCCACCAAAAACTTGGACTGGAAGACATGATGCCTTTGAACACCCAACCCGATTAGGAGTGGGGCCATAAGTAAACGAGGGCGTGTTATATGCATGATTGCATGGCCTATGACAAGCAATTTTGCTCCTTGAATCTTTCCCACATAATAATGTCTTCAACAATAGTAGCAAAGACGGTGGAAGGAACCGCATTGATGTGTCTGTTGATAGATCCTCGACAGAGGGGTAGGTGTCCTTTGTCTGAGAAATGTCTCTGATATCTTGCTTTATGAACTTTGCTGCTGCCTCCATTATGTGGTTGTTCTCGTCACATTCTTTTTGCTGTGTTTGCTGGTGCAAATTGTACAATATTTTGGAAGCAGTGGTGTTCAAGGTAACACTATTTGTTTTACCATCAATCTCTGATATGACAATTCTGTCTTGGAAATAGCTTTTTAACTCATTCTTCATATGTGGGAAGCTGTATGGTTCTGTGTCAGTGTCTTTGATGCATTCTTTCATCTTATTTATCAGGTCACTGATTGTCACTTGTTCTTCATCATTAATTAAGATACTCTGCCACTGCTTGAAATGCTTCATATTTTTTAGAATCCCTGGGTCTGCCGCTCCCTGCAATCTTCTTGCATTTTGAAGCTCTCTGTAGCTTTTCTGAAATATGTGTGGTTTTTGTTTCCCAGTTCGAAAGTTGATGCTACAAATATTGTGATAAATTGCATCTGCAGCTTGTTGATCTTGGACAAAGGTCAATCTTCCTCTTACAGTGTCGGCCCATTCACCTTTGAACTCATCACAGGCCTTCAAGATTTTGTTCTGAAAATCCATTGTTCTAACAGGAATCAGTTTATGTTCTGATTTTTCGTCAAAATACACCATATTTGGCGTCCATCTTACATCTATGCAAATAAGGAAAACTCCAATCTTTATAGTGTTAATTTTAATAAACTCCCCATACATAATAAACTCCAAACACCCTGAATTGATATTAAATCTATTCCCGTGAAATCATTAGAATTGTATTTGTTTTTGATCAAAATACACTAAATATGGCGGCCATCTTGGATTTATGCAAATGAGGAAAACTCCAATCTTCAAAATTTTATTTTTAATGAACTTATCATACCTCAAATACCCTGAATTGATGTTAAATGTATTCCTATGAGAACATTAGAATTTTTATTTTTTTTTATTTTTAAAATACATGTAGATTTTTTGCGTGGTGGCCATCTTAATGACGTCATAAAAATATGTTCCACTAAGTTTATTTTGGTCTATTTTGAAATTGATGCTCCCAGATGTATAAGGAATCAGAAAAAAACATGGTTGGAAACTATTGCAATTTCTTTTGGGTAATATACACAGATTGCCCGGACAATATTTCAAGTGCAGTTAATTGCCTAAAGTGGTGCTATTTGGTCGTTAACGTTGTTGATCGAGATCAACGATATACGGCGTTTTATTAAATATGCTGTGCTTCGGCTTTACTTTAGCTTAAATTTACTTTAGCTTATATTTCTGGGTGGGAATTGGCTCGTAGACATTCCGTAACCGGACATATAAGTCCAAAAAGGCCGAACTTTGAAGTGTTATATATGTGATATATATTGGTGCAAGGCGGATAGATGTGTGTAATTGTGTGCCGAAATGGGACACTGCTTAGGTCCAATACGGTCCTGTAAGTCCGCACAGTGTCTCGGTGCACGGGAGGCGAGAAGAAGAGAGGGGTAACTGTGTAGAACCTGGCACCGGTGATGCAGAGCAAAATTGGTCCCATGTAGAATCAATCCACCCCTGGCGGCACTCGACACGCAAGTTGGTGCTGGAAAGTCGGTAAAAACACGTGTTATTTTCGTCCACAGAGTTGTCACATCCATACAGCTCCAAGGCAGGCCGGGGCCAGAAGCAGGCAAGGGCTGGCAGAAAATTCGGTTGAGCTTGAGCTAACTTGCTGTTTTGGTTAGACTTGTTATATATGGCTTACTTTCATAAGAAAGTGTGATAACTGAGTTGGCTGGACATTCATGCGCATATTCAATCCAGAACCCAGTAATGGCCGCACCATCACCCAGATAGGTCAATCCGCGCGGCTTGTCCGCTATATCGGCAGCCAGGCAGAGCCACACGGGTGTCACCACAAACGAGTCCCAGAAAGGCTACACGCATGGGTTGTGTTCTATAAGTGGCAGTCGGATGCACCAAGTAGTCATCTGCCCTACCGTGAGGCCAGGCAGATACAAGGTGCCACAATCAACCACCCAGAACACTGAGATATGAATAATAAGAACAAAAAATGCCCTAACAACTAGTCTAAATTAGCTCAATTCCAGTCGGAAAATCGCCCACCACAAGCCTACCCCAGCCCTGACCTACCTTTTCGCAAATCCAGAAGTAACAATCCAGTGAATAAGAATAAACACAATGGAAATATAAGTTAATTTCCAACAGTTACAATGGCCGCCGCCGGTAACCTTGAGATAATTGCCGGCCGGTAAAAACACACGACCTGCTCAGTCCAAGGCCGCCGTTCAAGTGATGAATCTTGGGCTTCGGCCACTCGGAGCATTTAATAGTCTGTCGTAAGTCATTGGTCGTTTTTCGTGGTAACTCATGGGTTATACTCGATTAACCCGACTATCACAGGAGCAACCAGAGTCGTTGCTCATGTTCAAGTCGAGTTGGAACCCTAGTAACCCACCACCCGGCACGGGTTCGATTAAAGTTACTCGAATAAGATTCAACGGTCAAAATTATTTAACTCGAATTTAACTGAATTTCCTATCAGTACAGCATTAAATCCGCATGCACATTCAGTTCAGGACCTGGAATGTTCGTCCTCGACAGCTATTCATGATGCATAATATAGTGAAATAGTAAACCCATATCAAGTTGCAGGAGTCTGTAAGTTGATCAGCGTTTACACTGGTCGCAAACTAAGTAAAGCACCTTTTGTTGCGCCGCAACATTTAACTATTCATGACTGATTCCCGATTTTTTTATGGGCGCCGGCTAACAACTTCGTTTGAGCTGGGCCCACCATACCCCACTGTTTCGAGTGACGTCACAACCACATGTGACACTAATTATGTGCATCATTATTTATAGTAAATACTGCAGCTTTTCTCCTTTGATAATAATTGAAATAAAGATAATTTTGTAAATACATTTAGATATAGTTTATTTAATTTCATATGCTAACTGTAATCTACGAATAAATACTATTATCATCTAAAACATGGATACACTCTATTATGCTTCGTTATTTCCTAAATCCGACGGGTACAGTAGTCGATAAATATACCAACATCGCAAGATGCGATGGCTCGAAAGATACGACCACTCGAACAAAATATGCAGGCCTGTTGCATTTAGAGCCATCGCGATTTCACTGTATTTAAAATAATAAAAAACTATATATTCTGAAATTAGAATAATCCTGATCTGATGCCAGTTCCTCGCCACAACAGAATCGTTTGGACCCCTCCCAAAAGCAGTATGATCAGTACTAATCTTATTACTTGTATAATGGGCAATAACCCAATTCAACTCCCAGGTAACAAAATAGCCAAATATAAAAATGTACCTGGGGGCTAAACCATCCAAATCGTGATTCCTATAAGGAGAAACCCCTACCGTTAATTTACGCCGTTCGCCCGACCAACCACCCACAAAATATGGCTAAGTGTTTCCGCAAAAATGTGAAGGTACAAACTGTCAAGGTCATACTAATGGGGGCACGAGTGTGTTCCAACTGCTCACATGTATCAAGTGTCCAAATATTGAAGCAATACGACGACGACAGAAAAAGCAAGCGTGACAAAAATGAGGTATGCTTGTTTGAATTGTCATAAAGTTCATTTTCTCGTGAACAAACATGGACAATTCATGGGAAAAGGTACCTTATGATAATAATCGTACAAGAGCTCCGCGGAGCAAAATGTCCCGCCTGTCGCAGTTTGATAGTATATATGGAGCCTGTAATAACCTTGGGGTTAGTGAGCACCATGGGCTTTCTGTAGAATGATGCGGGATGTTGTTACAAATGCATGTATGGAATATTAAAGCATAAACTGAGCGTTAACTTTTCCAAACACGTAAATTTCAACTCCGAACCTTCTTAGTCATGACCTTGACTTCATGCATTATGCGGGCACCATGTCGCCTTTCTGTATAAATGATGCGGGATGATGCTACAAATGCATGTATGGAATATTAAAGCATAAACTGAGCGTTAATTTTTCCAAACACGTAAATTTCTAAGTCAGTGACCTTGACATGTGGGTTAGCGGGCACCATGCTTTCTGTAGAATGATGGGCTTTCTGTAGAATGATGCGGGATGTTGTTACAAATGCATGTATGAGGAATATTAAAGCATAAACTGAGTCGTTAATTTGTAAGTCAGTGACCTTGACCTTTGGGATTAGCGGGCACCATGGCTTTCGTAGAATGATGCGGGATGTTATTCAAATGCATATATGGAATATTAAAGCGTAAACTGAGCGTTAACTTTTCCAAACACGGAAATTTCTAATTCAGTGACCTTGACCTTTGGGGTTAGCGTGCACCATGGGCTTTCTGTAGAATGATGCGGGATTTTGTTATAAATGCATATATGGCATATTAAAACATAAACTGAGCGTTAAAATTGATCGCTAAAACGGAGCGTTAACTTTTCCAAACACGGAAATTTCTAAGTCAGCGACCTTGACCTTTGGGGTTTGCGGGCACCATGGGCTTTCTGTAGAATGATGCAGGATGTTGTTACAAAAGCATGTATGGAATATTAAAGCATAAACTGAGCGTTAACTTTTGCAAACACGCAAATTTCTAAATCAGTGACCTTGACCTTTGGGGTTAGCAGGCACCATGGGATTTCTGTAGAATGATGGGGCGGGATGTTGTTACAAATGCATGTATGGAATATTAAAGCATAAACTGAGCGTTAACTTTTGCAAACACGGAAATTTATAAGTCCGTGACCTTGACCTTTGGGGTTAGCGGGCACCATGGGCTTTCTGCAGAATGATGCGGGATGTTGTTACAAATGCATGTATGGAATATTAAAGCATAAACTGAGCATTAACTTTTCCAAACACGAACATTTCTCTAAGTCAGCGACCTTGACCTTTGCGGTTTGCGGGCACCATGGGCTTTCTGTAGAATGATGCGGGATGTTGTTACAAATGCATGTATGGAATATTAAAGCATAAAATGAGCGTTAACTTTTGCAAACACGGAAATTTATAAGTCAGTGACCTTGACCTTTGGGGTTAGCGGGCAACATGGGCTTTCTGGTAGAATGATGCGGGATGTTGTTACAAATGCATGTATGGAATTATCAAAGCATAAATCTGAGCGTTAACTTTTCCAAACACGGGAAATTTCTAAGTCAGTTGACCTTGACCTTTGGGGTTAGCGGCACCATGGGCTTTCTGTAGAATGATGCAGGATGGTGTTACAAATGCATGTATGAATAATTAAAGCATAAACTGAGCATTAACTTTTCCAAACACGGAAAGTTCTAAGTCAGTGACCTTGACCTTTGGCAATTAGAGGGCATCATGGGCTTTCTGTAGAATGATGCGGGGGGATGTTGTTTACAAATGCATGTATGAATATTAAAAGCATAAAATGAGCGTTAACTTTTGCAAACACGGAAATTATAAGTCAGTGACCTTGACCTTTGGGGTTAGCGGGCACCATGGGCTTTCTGTAGAATGATGCGGGATGTTGTTACAAATGCATGTATGGAATATCAAAGCATAAACTGAGCGTTAACTTTTCCAAACACGGAAATTTCTAAGTCGGTGACCTTGACCTTTGGGGTTAGCGGGCACCATGGTCTTTCTGTAGAATGATGGCGGGATGTTGTTAAAAATGCATGTATGGAATATTAAAGCATAAACTGAGCGTTAACTTTTCCAAACACGGAAGCACCCCGAGCAAGCATTTCGACCATTTCGAACGATTTGGGAATTCCATGTTGGACAAATTTCCCCCTCTCTAGATAGAAAAGCTATTTTGCAAACGTGCCAAAAACCTATTTGTCTCCGGAAAATATTCGAGAAATTATTTCCGCCCGTGGAAAGTCGACGGCCGACGAAACAAAAAAGAAGTACGGGATCGGCAGTGCCAGACTTCGAAAAATCTGGGACGATGTCGATGCGGAACGTAGTACAAAACCCGAAGAAACCCCCGAAGAACAAGAAACCCCTACCCCCGTAGTACACAGGGTGTCCACGCCTGGTTTTGCGGACCCCACCGAGTTCCCCACGGATCTACTGCAAGATGTACGAAACGCCAGCTCGTTCGAAGAATCGACGCACCTGTCCGACATGGAGAGACGTTTGGAGACCGGTTGACGCGTTGGAACGTAGACTGTTGGACGCAATTTTTGACGATGCCGATTCCGAGTGTCGAAGAAAGACGATGTGCCCGGAGGAAAAAGAGTGCCAGACGGAATCCGGGTAGGGGTAGGTGCACGACGTCTGGAGAACCGTAGAGAATGCGAAGTGGTGGCTGGGTGTAGCGGTGGTGGCATACGCGGTCTGCAGACCACTGTTCCCATTCGTGGGTCTATAGGCCTGTAGACTCTGGAAGAGCAAAACAGACACCGACGCCCAGTTCGTGCACTCCGCAAAACAGTCCGGTACGCCGAACGAAAAAACTAGCGACTCCGTACACCAGCAATCTGGTAGTAGCGACCCGTTCTACATGGAGTAGCCTTTTTTGGAAAAAAAGTTCTTTGTCTTTTTCGAATTGTCTTTTCGAGTTGTATTTCCGAGTTGTCTTTCTCGTTTTGTACGAGTTGTCTTTCCCGTTCGAGTTGTCTTTCTTTCCGTTTCCAATTTTTCTACTCCTTTGGAGAGAGGTTTTCTGTTTTTTCGATGTGGTCTAGATTTTGTTTTGTTCTTGGGAGAATATTTTTCTTCGACTTTCCCAAAAGTCCGAATGTGTACAATTGGGTGGTATCATTTTTCTACTACTTTGGGGAGAGGTTTTCTGGTGTTTTGTTTGCCATTGGGAGTCGAGATGGGCAAACTGGCCAGTGCAAAAAGTGGCGAATCCCCCTCTCTCTACAGATCGAGATCTGCCCAATCGATCTCGTCGTCGTCGTTCTCGTGTCTCGCTCCCTCGCGAGTTTTCCATCCCGCAGTCTAGCTACCTCCTCCTCCAACTCTACCAGGACCCTCTTCCTAGTCGCAGCCTTCTTCTTGCTACCCTCCGTGGTTCTATCTTCTGCCCCCTCGGGACACCTGTTCGAGCGATGTTGCCAGAGAGTCTTGTAGGTGGCGAACTTCCCTCCACATCCGGGACACTCTCTCGTGGGAGGTCTACACGGGTTCTTGCGACCCATGTGTCTTCGAAGATTTGTGGGCTTGTCGAAACCCTTGCCGCATGTTTCGCATTCCTTGTATGGCATGGCTAGTTGTAATCTATTCCAATGGGGTACCATGTCTTCAAATGGGCGTTCGATTGTGGATGTCTCTTGGGAGATGATTTTTTTCTACACTTTTCCCAAATAGTTTTGCGCCCAATTAGACACAAAACACTATTGGGAAAATGGAGTGCGAAAAGTGTGGTAGAGTCTTTGCCAAAAAGTACAACTTGGCTCGACACGAGAAACGAAAAAATGGGTGTAGTCCGCCGCGCTTCTTGTGCGATGGTTGCGGAAATACTTTTTCCGATGCACGGTCCCTAGCTAGGCACGGCCACACCTCGTGTCCGGATGGCCCCCCAAGCGAAAACGCGCGGCTACAACTCCGGATTGCAGATCTAGAGAAGGCGCTGGCCGTAGAAACACGAAAACGAGAAATCGCCGAGTCGTGTGTTCGCGCTCTGCGAGAAAAGGTATTGTAGATGCGAGCCTCTTTTTCCAAACCGTCTTTCCCAAATGTCTGTATCATTTCTGTTTGTCTCTTGGGAGACGAATTGTTTCTACACTTTTCCCAAATGTGTCCAAATACACAAATGTGTGAATTGTTTCTACACTTTTCCCAAATGTGTCCAAATACACAAATGTGTGTATCATTTCTGTTTGTCTCTTGGGAGACGAATTGTTTCTACACTTTTCCCAAATGTGTCCAAATACACAAATGTGTGTATCATTTCTGTTTGTCTCTTGGGAGACGAATTGTTTCTACACTTTTCCCAAATGTGTCCAAATACACAAATGGGTGGTATATTTTGTCTCTTGGTGAGTCAAAATGATACAAGTTCCAATTGTGGATATCGTGTCCAAATTGTGGATACTCGCGTCCCAATTGTGGATATTCTCATTGTATTTTGTCTTATTTTGTCATATTTTGGTGATTTTTTTTTTCAGTTTTGGTGGTACGATTGTGGACGTTTTCGCCCAATAGTGGATACATACAACAGAAACAATTGTGGCTCCATGCAGAATAGACTAGAACACCCATCCACTATCGGGCGAAAACATCGTCTTTTGTACTACAAGTTTAATTGTGGATATCGTGTCCCAATTGTGGATACTCGCGTTCAATAGTGGATGTCTTCGTCCCAATTGTGGATATTCTCATTGTATTTTGTCATATTTTGTCATATTTTGGTGATTTTTTTTTTCAATTTTGGTAGTACAATTGTGGGATGTTTTCGTCCCAATTGTGGATACATACAACAGAAACAATGTGGCTCCGTGCAGAATGTACTAGAACCCCATCCACTATCGGGCGAAAACATCGTCTTTTGTACTACAAGTTTAATTGTGGATATCGTGCCCAATTGTGGATACTCTCGTCCAATTGTGGATGATTTGGTCCCAATTGTGTATATTCTCATTGTATTTTGTATATTTTGTCATATTTTGGTGATTTTTTTTTTTTTTTTGGTAGTACAATTGTGGATGTTTTCGTCCCAATTGTGGATGTTTTTGCCGATTTTTGCAATGTATCCACTATTGGGACGAAATCATACACTATTGGGACACAAGTATCCGCAATTCGTACCGATATACACAATTGGACTTGTAGTACAACTGGCGCCGTTTTGGTCACAATAGTGGATGTTTTCGTCCCAATTGTGGATACATACGAGAGAAACAAAATTCTCATTCTTGTATGTCATATTTTCTCATATTTTGGAGATAAAAATTCACCTACTTTTCCACACGTATGTTGGCTCAAAAGAGGATGTTGTGTGCAATTTTTCATCCACAAATAAACTTGTATCATTTTGACTCTTATATATACTACAGATAAAATAAATAATTTAGTAATATTTATTTTACTGATAGCGACTCGTGGTGGTATCAGGATATTTTCATACTCAAATGAGGAATGATATTTTTTAATTATTTATGCTAATTAAATGTCACCTGAAAAAATTATTGTTTCGACAGATTATAAAGTTTGATCATTGCACATCAAAATATAACTACCGGTACATAGAATAAATAGTAATGTTTGTTAACATTTTAAGGAAACACGGTTATCGCCCCTGATATCAGTGTGAACATTTATGTCTGATATAAGATGTATAATAATGCCAATCAAAACGTGGTGTAATGGTGAAAGAACGTTTATTTTGCCAGAAATGTCTCTGATATTATAAAGAATATGTTGTGCCTACTGAGTGGGCATGTACCTTTAATATCATCCCTGCACGTCACCAAACAATAATGCCTATATTTCCTATATTTGAAGAAAATCATTAATAGCGGTAACTGTTTTCTATTAATACTAATTTCAACAAATTTTATTAATAAATAGTAAAATTCCACCACCACGCCATTTCCCCCCCAAATTCGGATGATATTCAGTAACTTCATATGGCATATTCTGAGATTTATGTTGAAAAATAATGCCAGATTAATCTTTTTTTCTTCCTATAATCAGTACATGTATATACAAAATAATTATGTCATGTATCTGAAGGAAAATCGTAAATTATTGTTTTTAACACTAGTTTTTCATGATATTCAGTAAATTAACTTTATATGGTTCAGCGATTGGTTGGAGCATGCAAAATTTAATGATGGGTTTCATCCTTAACGCAATGGAATTCCGATATTCCTGGTTTGGCCCTCGGTTACAGTTTTGGCTTTCTTGTAAAGTTGTGACTTGAGAGTGTAATCCGGTTATACCCATTATAAAAGTAGTAATCCTATTACTTTTTAGGAGTGGGGCTAAGTGATTCTGGGGTGGTGAGGACCTTTCACCAGATCAGGTTATCCTAATTTACATTTATATAATGTAAATCATTTAAATCTCTGCTACCATAACCATGATACCGGTAAGGCCATTTTTTTTTTAATTTGTTGGTTTACGGATTTTTTTTCCGCGAGATCTGGTCGGTCGGTCGGAAAAAAATAAAAATAAAAAAAAGTTTTTTCAATTTCTTTATTCTTTTTGGCACAGGATTGGGTCGGTCGGGGGAAAAAAAAAAAAAAAAAAGGCTGTCTAACGCGGATGCCACCGGCGGCATATTGAAGAAACTGTGACAAACGGGTGAACCAAAAGTGTTAAGTCAAAGGGTGAAGGTCATATGTAGTATGGCAAGGCAAGTGTAGCATACATGCAAATGAATGAAGTATGGAAATATTGAAGCAGTTAAGCAACTTATGTAGATGCTATGGCCAGTTTGAGAAACTGTGACGAACTGGTTAACCGAAATTGCTAAGTCCTTTCAGCAGCCCTGTGAAGGTCAAAAGGTCAAGGTAATATAAAGTATGACAAGGCAGGTGTAGCACACATACCAATGAATGAGGTGTTGAAATATTGAAGAACTTGAGCAACTTATGTAGAAGATATGGCCGGTTTGAGAAACTGTTACGAAGTGGTTAACCGAATGGACGGACAGACGGACGGTCCGAACACCATAAAAAATACCTTTTTATTTTTAAGGCACATGGTTGGGTCGGTTCACCTTTTTAAGGCTCATGGTTGGGTCGGTTTGTGGTCGGTAAAAAACAAAAAGGCCAGTGATTGTGATAGAGTGAAACTTGTGTTAACCGGCATCGTCTCGGACCAAGAGTTTGTCGTTAACGTAGGAGTCGGTTCAGCAAGTTTCTTTATATTCTACATAGCAACTCAGTTTCATATTCACATACTGTTGAATGTTGATCACTGTGATGGGTTGCTTAATGCGTACATATTAATACCGTATCTGGTATAATTAAATACAAGAGTTGTCAGAAGACAGCGAAGCGGCGATAGTTGAAACGAATATCAGTGGGGGTGGCACGAGCGTGGATTTGTGGCAGGGCGGTAGAGGACCCTAGGAAGAACGCATACATGAAATATGAAGCACATCGGAGCAAGAAAACAGAAAATATAGGCCATTTACCCGAGCGTTAAGGTTTTGAATTTTTGCATTCAATCCGAAATGGAGATATATCAAATCATATCATATCAAATCTCCATTCGCAGGTTGTTGTTGTTGTCACTGCTGCTAAGATCCGGTTTCCGCCACTTACTTTTCTCTGCATAGCAAAAAAAAAAATTTTTTTTTTTTTTTTTGGATCGGAGGTAAAAAAATCTAAAAAAAAATCTGAAATTTTTTTTTTTTTTTTTTCCACATTGTCAAAAAATCGGGTCGGCGGATCTGTAAACCAACTAATAAAAAAAAACTGGCCTAACTTAGATTGACTTTAATGCATGTGTTTCTTTGTCATCATCAATACATTCATTCTCTATCTGACCAATGTGACCCACTTACCCAATGTGTTTGTTTGACTTTGTTAAACAGACATAAGACACGAATGCCTGTGTCACATTTTATGGGTGGTGGGCACAGGCCGTCAGTATGTTGATAGGATGGTGTAATCAGAGCTACATATAAGTTTTGTATCTAAAGAGTATTGAACCCCAGATTTCAAATTCAGTGCATATTTTAAGTTAAAACAGTATATTACACCACCCTATCATCATGACGACTGCCTGTGGCTGACAATAGTCAGATTATGGAGTACGGTACTGCAACAGTTATTGTTTTCACATTCAAACAGTTGATTGATTTAAACCTGTACTATTTCTTTCAGGTATCACAGGCTGCTGTGGAATTGTCACTGGACTGAACTGGACGTGACAGAAACTGGTGCATGCTCTGGACATACTCTTGTGGAGCAAGCTGATTAGTTATTGTGAACAGTGTTTGGATTGAAGTTTTCATTCAAAGACTCTTGTGCTAAAATTTGATTAATTATACTCATTGTATCAGGTATGGGATCATGTGGTTTTCAAAAGTTTCCGAACAACATTTTCAGACGTGACATAATTATTTAAACAGTAGATTTTCTTTAAAATCTTCCTTTTGATGATATATAGCTCAACAAATATGAAACATGTTTTATGTTGCTGTAAAAGGTCTTTACAAAATCTTATATTTAACTTTCACGAAGAATCAAGTTGACCGTTTATTTCTTACAGTACTACATGTACATCATATTCTTCGATTTGTATTTACATTGACGTAATCGTTTCTCATGAGATTTACCAAACTACATTGAGTGTACAATATAGGGCCAACAGTTTTTGCATTTGCTGCACTATGTTTCATCAAATTTTGTCATTCCGTTAGAAAGATATTAAAGGAAACCTATTGTAACCATATCTAAAAACATGACAACATGCCGTTGGGAAACCAGATGATCACACACCTGTACATACAGTATGCTGATGGATATACAGTTTCTAGTACATATGTCCAATTATCTGATTTAAGGTTCCTTCTGCCTGTATAAACCAACATGTTCAGGTACTTATTATACCCACTTTTTTAGGAAAAAACTAGAAAAAGTCGATGGCGCGCCATCGCAATATACCCACTTTCCCCAAATGCTAAGTCCGAAAGGGGGAGGTAATCCATGATGGAGGGTCGGATAAAAAACCCGAATTCACTTTGCGCATCAGCACATCAAAAGGAAGCTACGAACCAAATATCAGACGCGTAGGTATTAAGGTGAATTTTTTTTTTGAGTTACAAGGAAAAAATGGGAAATTCTGAGTCCGAAAGGGGAGATCCATGATGGAGGGTCGGATGAAAAATCCGAATTCACTTTGCGCATCTGCACATGATAACGAAGCTACATACCAAATATCAGGCGTAGGTATGAAGGTGAATTTTTTTTTTCGAGTTACAAGGAAAAAATGGGAAATTCTGAGTCGGAAAGGGGGAGGTAATCGATGATGGAGGGTCGGATCAGAAATGGGAATTCACTTTGCGCATGTGCACATGATAACGAAGCTACATAGCAAATATGAGGCGCGTAGGTATGAAGGTGATAAAGTTGTTCGAATTACAAGGAAAAAATGGGAAATTCTGAGTCGGAAAGGGGGAGGTAATCGATGATGGAGGGTCGGATAAAAAATGGGAATTCACTTTGCGCATGTGCACATGATAACGAAGCTACATAGCAAATATGAGGCGCGTAGGTATGAAGGTGAAAAAGTTTTTCGAGTTACAAGGAAAAAATGGGAAATTCTGAGTCCGAAAGGGGGAGATAATCCATGATGGAGGGTCGGATGAAAAATCCGAATTCACTTTGCGCATCTGCACATGATAACGAAGCTACATAGCAAATATGAGGCGCGTAGGTATGAAGGTGAAAAAGTTTTTCGAGTTACAAGGAAAAAATATGGGAAATTCTGAGTCCGAAAGGGGGAGATAATCCATGATGGAGGGTCGGATGAAAAATCCGAATTCAGTTTGCGCATCTGCACATGATAACGAAGCTACATACCAAATATCAGGCGCGTAGGTATGAAGGTGAAAAAGTTTTTCGAATTACAAGGAAAAAATGGGAAATTCTGAGTCGGAAAGGGGGAGGTAATCGATGATGGAGTGTCGGATAAAAAATGGGAATTCACTTTGCGCATGTGCACATGATAACGAAGCTACATAGCAAATATGAGGCGCGTAGGTATGAAGGTGAAAAAGTTTTTCGAGTTACAAGGAAAAAATGGGAAATTCTGAGTCCGAAAGGGGGAGATAATCCATGATGAAGGGTCGGATGAAAAATCCGAATTCACTTTGCGCATCTGCACATGATAACGAAGCTACATACCAAATATCAGGCGCGTAGGTATGAAGGTGAAAAAGTTTTTCGAGTTACAAGAAACGTGACGGACGGACGGACGGACACCCATGACGAAAACAATATACCCATTTTTTTTTCCTAAAAAAGTGGGTATAAAAATGGGTATATTGTTTTCGTCACGGGTGTCCGTCCGTACGTCCGTCACGTTTCTTGTAACTCGAAAAACTTTTTCACCTTCATACCTACGCGCCTCATATTTGCTATGTAGCTTCGTTATCATGTGCAGATGCGCAAAGTGAATTTGGATTTTTCATCCGACCCTCCATCATGGATTATCTCCCCTTTCGACTCAGAATTTCCAATTTTTTCTGTAACTCGAAAAACTTTTTCACCTTCATACCTACGCGCCTCATATTTGCTATGTAGCTTCGTTATCATGTGCAGATGCGCAAAGTGAATTCGGATTTTTGATCCGACCCTCCATCATGCATTATCTCCCCCTTTCGGACTCAGAATTTCTCATTTTTTCCTTGTAACTCGAAAAACTTTTTCACCTTCATACCTACGCGCCTCATATTTGCTATGTAGCTTCGTTATCATGTGCAAGTGCGCAAAGTGAATTCGGATTTTTCATCCGACCCTCCATAATGGATTATCTCCCCCTTTCGGACTCAGAATTTCCCATTTTTTCCTTGTAACTCGAAAAACTTTTTCACCTTCATACCTACGCGCCTCATATTGGCTATGTAGCTTCGTTATCATGTGCAGATGCGCAAAGTGAATTCGGATTTTTCATCCGACCCTCCATCATGGATTATCTCCCCCTTTCGGACTCAGAATTTCCCATTTTTTCCTTGTAACTCGAAAAACTTTTTCACCTTCATACCTATGCGCCTGATATTTAGTATGTACCTTCGTTATCATGTGCAGATGCGCAAAGTGAATTCCCATTTTTCATCCGACCCTCCATCATCGATTACCTCCCCCTTTCCGACTCAGAATTTCCCATTTTTTCCTTGTAACTCGAAAAACTTTTTCACCTTAATACCTACGTGTCTGATATTTGGTTCGTAGCTTCGTTTTGATGTGCTGATGCGCAAAGTGAATTCGGATTTTTTATCCGACCCTCCATCATGGATTACCTCCCCCTTTCGGACTTAGCATTTGGGGAAAGTGGGTATATTGCGATGGCGCGCCATCGACTTTTTCTAGTTATCTCTACAACCATAAGTCGGGATTTAGTCAAAACCTTTTATATTAAAGGTACATGCCCACTCAGTAGACAGAGCTCCAGATACTCCCTGATTTCAAAATCATTGCGTATTTTACTTTTACACATAGAATATTGATTCTCTTCATTACTAAATAGGGAACAAATGATAACAAGGCATATACAAAAATTAAACATTCACTTATTTGAGTTGCAATGCAGCTCAACTAAGTGAATTTTCAACTTTATGACACTATTTTCACTACTCAATTTGAAAATCAATGCGTATTTTCACATTGCTGTGCATATATTGTACTCCCAATTTTGATAATCAGTGCGTATTCAGCTAAAATAATTGCGTAACATACGCCAATACGCCTCTTATCTGGAACTCTGAGTAGACACAAAATGCACTTTATATCAGAGACATCATCTGAGACATTTTCTGGCAAATAAACGTTCATTCACCATTACCCTACGTATTGATTGGAATTATATACATTTTTATATCAGACGTAAATTTCCACGCTGATGTCAGGGGTGATAACCGTGTTTCCTTAAAATGTCAACGGACAATAATATTTATTCTCTGTATTTATTTTTTTATAATGAAAAGATTATTCTTTATAATTTGTCAAAAATATTTTTTAATTTTTTCAGGTGACACATTAAATTTACTAATAGTATAAATAATTAAAGAATATCATGCCTCATTTGCATATGAAAATAGCCTGATACCACCTCGCGTCACTATCAGTAAAATAAACATTACTAAATGTTATATCTGGACAGCGGGCACTCGTAATTTTTAGAAACTGGTGCGACAGAATTATACACTTATTTACTTCATATAAAGATTTTTTTTTTGTGCCTACTGAGTGTGCATATACCTTTAAATTGCATACATGTGTGTTTATCAACATCCCTGTGTTCTATTCTATAGTTCACCCATATGGTCAAGTAACTTAAATTTGTCAATAAAATTATTTGTATAATTATGTTGGTTTAACATTTTTATACTCCCGTTTGAAAATACAGAACATATTATGTATTCACCTTGTACATGCTGGCGGGCGTCCGGCGGGCGGGCACAGCTTGTCCATGCATAACTAGAGTTCTACTTGAAATATTGTAGCCAAATTTGGTATACATTGTACATTACATGTTTATCATGGCACGATGAAGAAACCTATGCATTTTCAAAATATTCTGATGACGTATCTCCCTTCCCGGCGGCCATTTTTAATTTTCGCACACTGTACCTTGTCTACACAAGAACTCGGGTTCTATGTGACGGATCATAACCAAATCGGTATACATGTTTATCACGTGAAGATGAAGAACGCTATTGGTTTTTCAGTGAGTTATCTCCCCTTGTTGGCTGGCCTTGCCTCAATGGGCATATATTGTGACCTTTGGCACTCTTGTTTAGCACCTAAAATCTTCTAGAGCTATTGGTCAGATTCATTTTAAACTCCATATATGGTATTGTTCTTTATTGTCTATATTTCCATCTTCTCATCTTATTTCTGCTGCTTCTGTGTGATTTCCCATTGGGTATTAAAGTATGTCCCATTGGATTAATAATTCTGGGCCATTTCGAAAAAGTCCATTGAATCAGCGTGCAAACAGTAACTCTTGTAGTCTACTCGCGTACCATCGTCTGACCAGCCGATGTTGGAAACTATGTAGTGAACATTTTCACAAGATTAAATTTCCATCAGAATTTGCCTGGTTTGGCCCTCGAATACCTATATTTGGCTCTTTTGTTACCTGGAGTTGAATTGGGTTATTACCCATTATAAATGTAGTAAGATTAGTAACTGATCCTACTGCTTTTGAAGGGGGCCAAGTGATTCTGGTGTGGCGAGGACCTGGCATAAAATCAGGATTATTCTGATTTCGGGGTTGAATAATTTATTTATTTGTTTTATTGTAAATATTCAGTTCTGATTTTGTTTGACCCCCCACCCCCTACCCCCATTTGCACATGTACTTGGAGCACGTACATTTACTTGTACAGGTAATATATGGGATTTAATACTAAACCCATTGACCCGGCCTTAAATGACCGTAGCTGTTGATAGGCCGTTAAACCCCAACAAACAAACGTGTGTGGTGGAATGTGTAGTTCTATGTGATAGAACGGTTGCAAATCTATTTTTGCAATCTGTTATTCCCTTTATTTGCACACAAAGTTGCTGAGATTTTGTCACACAGAACTAGGGGAATGTGCAGCATTGAATCAGAATAAAATATTCTCTCAGTCTCAAACGTTTTTATCGTACACCGTACGCGACCGTACCGCACTCGGTCTCAAATCAATTCGTCGCTGCACACAGTGAACTTCCTCTGATATTATCATATATGTTTTTCGGCGCCATATCCAACAAATGTCGTAAGCACTCGCTCGTGTTTGATACAATTGTATACAACATTTTGCGACGTGTTTGATACAATTGTATACAACATTTTGCGACGCGACTGCTGGACGCGGACGTGATAGAAGACAGTATTTGACGCGGTATCTAATATAAACAATGCCTTACATACTTTCATTGTAGAAGAGCGTTTCCGGTGTTGCTAAAAATCGTATTGGATTCTCATAAATTATGCGCGTGACCTTTGTCTTAGACTTAAGACAAATCTTAACTGAGATTCGTCTTAGATTGGTCTAAGATTATACTTAAGACTAATTTAAGATAAATCTTAATTTTTATCTTTACTAAGACGGACTTAAGTCTAAGTTTAAGATAAATCTTAGATTCTTTATGAATACGGGCCATCCTTCCATCAAGTAACCACTAGATCCCAGGAAACTCATTTGAGTATGGAAGCCTCCCAGACGAATGACAGCTGGCTGTAATTCTGACACGCTCTCTACCATGGTATGTGCCTTCCACCATAGCGGCTGATCAAACGTGACCACTGGGTATGACTGGTGCCGTTGTACATGCGAAGATATAAGCTTCAAGGTACAGTAAATGCAAGACAGGTCATTTGGGTCCATGTCGATCATGGGGAGAAATATGATCGATGAAGTTCCAGGATGCTGTCCCTTGTGGACGAGCTGCATGAACCCAGACCATTGTGGTCGGGGTACCTTCAGCAGCAGAGATGACTTCCACAGTAGGTCTACATCTGTGTATGGTTCTTCGACATTCGGATTAGTTATCGGTTGGTAGCAGAGAGACTGGATGCTATCTCATTCTGAATTGATGGATTCGTATCTGTCCAACAGATGCAATGTCCTCACTCTTGGAATACGTCTTGCTGATGGTGCCCCGGGCGTCACCATAGCAATAATTCCAATACCATGGAACATGCCCTTTCCACCCAGGCTTCTCACATTGTGGTCAACGTTGTACACCGAGTATTGTACAAAATTGCTGGTGGTTCAGAATTTGGTATCTGTGTACCATGTGCTACAGAATCACTCCTTTCAAACATTTTCACTTCACTATATGAGCAGGAAAATCCATGTTGATGCACGGAATCCACCAAAAACTTGGACTGGAAGACATGATGCCTTTGAACACCCAACCCGATTAGGAGTGGGGCCATAAGTAAACGAGGGCGTGTTATATGCATGATTGCATGGCCTATGACAAGCAATTTTGCTCCTTGAATCTTTCCCACATAATAATGTCTTCAACAATAGTAGCAAAGACGGTGGAAGGAACCGCATTGATGTGTCTGTTGATAGATCCTCGACAGAGGGGTAGGTGTCCTTTGTCTGAGAAATGTCTCTGATATCTTGCTTTATGAACTTTGCTGCTGCCTCCATTATGTGGTTGTTCTCGTCACATTCTTTTTGCTGTGTTTGCTGGTGCAAATTGTACAATATTTTGGAAGCAGTGGTGTTTTCAAGGTAACACTATTTGTTTTACCATCAATCTCTGATATGACAATTCTGTCTTGGAAATAGCTTTTTAACTCATTCTTCATATGTGGGAAGCTGTATGGTTCTGTGTCAGTGTCTTTGATGCATTCTTTCATCTATTTATCAGGTCACTGATTGTCACTTGTTCTTCATCATTAATTAAGATACTCTGCCACTGCTTGAAATGCTTCATATTTTTTAGAATCCCTGGGTCTGCCGCTCCCTGCAATCTTCTTGCATTTTGAAGCTCTCTGTAGCTTTTCTGAAATATGTGTGGTTTTTGGTTTTTGTTTCCCTTAGTTCGAAAGTTGATGCTACAAATATTGTGATAAATTGCATCTGCAGCTTGTGATCTTGGACAAAGGTCAATCTTCCTCTTATTACAGTGTCGGCCCATTCACCATTTGAACTCATCACAGGCCTTCAAGATTTTGTTCTGAAAATCCATTGTTCTAACAGGAATCAGTTTTATGTTCTGATTTTTCGTCAAAATACACCATATTTGGCGTCCATCTTACATCTATGCAAATAAGGAAAACTCCAATCTTTATAGTGTTAATTTTAATAAACTCCCCCATACATAATAAACTCCAAACACCCTGAATTGATATTAAATCTATTCCCGTGAAATCATTAGAATTGTATTTGTTTTTGATCAAACTAAATATGGCGGCCATCTTGGATTTATGCAAATGAGGAAAACTCCAATCTTCAAAATTTTATTTTTAATGAACTTATCATACCTCAAATACCCTGAATTGATGTTAAATGTATTCCTATGAGAACATTAGAATTTTTATTTTTTTTTAATTTTTAAAATACATGTAGATTTTTTGCGTGGTGGCCATCTTAATGACGTCATAAAAATATGTTCCACTAAGTTTATTTTGGTCTATTTTGAAATTGATGCTCCCAGATGTATAAGGAATCAGAAAAAAAACACTGGTTGGAAACTATTGCAATTTCTTTTGGGTAATATACACAGATTGCCCGGACAATATTTCAAGTGCAGTTAATTGCCTAAAGTGGTGCTATTTGGTCGTTAACGTTGTTGATCGAGATCAACGATATACGGCGTTTTATTAAATATGCTGTGCTTCGGCTTTACTTTAGCTTAAATTTACTTTAGCTTATATTTCTGGGTGGGAATTGGCTCGTAGACATTCCGTAACCGGACATATAAGTCCAAAAAGGCCGAACTTTGAAGTGTTATATATGTGATATATATTGGTGCAAGGCGGATAGATGTGTGTAATTGTGTGCCGAAATGGGACACTGCTTAGGTCCAATACGGTCCTGTAAGTCCGCACAGTGTCTCGGTGCACGGGAGGCGAGAAGAAGAGAGGGGTAACTGTGTAGAACCTGGCACCGGTGATGCAGAGCAAAATTGGTCCCATGTAGAATCAATCCACCCCTGGCGGCACTCGACACGCAAGTTGGTGCTGGAAAGTCGGTAAAAACACGTGTTATTTTCGTCCACAGAGTTGTCACATCCATACAGCTCCAAGGCCAGGCCAGGCCAGAGAAGCAGGCAAGGGCTGGCAGAAAATTCGGTTGAGCTTGAGCAACTTGCTGTTTTGGTTAGACTTGTTATATATGGCTTACTTTCTAAGAAAGTGTGATAACTGAGTTGGCTGGACATTCATGCGCATATTCAATCCAGAACCCAGTAATGGCCGCACCATCACCCAGATAGGTCAATCCGCGCGGCTTGTCCGCTATATCGGCAGCCAGGCAGAGCCACACGGGTGTCACCACAAACGAGTCCCAGAAAGGCTACACGCATGGGTTGTGTTCTATAAGTGGCAGTCGGATGCACCAAGTAGTCATCTGCCCTACCGTGAGGCCAGGCAGATACAAGGTGCCACAATCAACCACCCAGAACACTGAGATATGAATAATAAGAACAAAAAATGCCCTAACAACTAGTCTAAATTAGCTCAATTCCAGCCGGAAAATCGCCCACCACAAGCCTACCCCAGCCCTGACCTACCTTTTCGCAAATCCAGAAGTAACAATCCAGTGAATAAGAATAAACACAATGGAAAAATATAATTAATTTCCAACAGTTACAATGGCCGCCGCCGGTAACCTTGAGATAATTGCCGGCCGGTAAAAACACACGACCTGCTCAGTCCAAGGTCGCCGTTCAAGTGATGAATCTTGGGCTTCGGCCACTCGGAGCATTTAATAGTCTGTCGTAAGTCATTGGTCGTTTTTCGTGGTAACTCATGGGTTATACTCGATTAACCCGACTATCACAGGAGCAACCAGAGTCGTTGCTCATGTTCAAGTCGAGTTGGAACCCTAGTAACCCACCACCCGGCACGGGTTCGATTAAAGTTACTCGAATAAGATTCAACGGTCAAAATTATTTAACTCGAATTTAACTGAATTTCCTATCAGTACAGCATTAAATCCGCATGCACATTCAGTTCAGACCTGGAATGTTCGTCCTCGACAGCTATTCATGATGCATAATATAGTGAAATAGTAAACCCATATCAAGTTGCAGGAGTCTGTAAGTTGATCAGCGTTTACACTGGTCGCAAACTAAGTAAAGCACCTTTTGTTGCGCCGCAACATTTAACTATTCATGACTGATTCCCGATTTTTTTATAGGCGCCGTCTAACAACTTCGTTTGAGCTGGGCCCATACCCCACTGTTTCGAGTGACGTCACAACCACATGTGACACTAATTATGTGCATCATTATTTATAGTAAATACTGCAGCTTTTCTCCTTTGATAATAATTGAAATAAAGATAATTTTGTAAATACATTTAGATATAGTTTATTTAATTTCATATGCTAACTGTAATCTACGAATAAATACTATTATCATCTAAAACATGGATACACTCTATTATGCTTCGTTATTTCCTAAATCCGACGGGTACAGTAGTCGATAAATATACCAACATCGCAAGATGCGATGGCTCGAAAGATACGACCACTCGAACAAAATATGCAGGCCTGTTGCATTTAGAGCCATCGCGATTTCACTGTATTTAAAATAATAAAAAAACTATATATTCTGAAATTAGAATAATCCTGATCTGATGCCAGTTCCTCGCCACAACAGAATCGTTTGGACCCCTCCCAAAAGCAGTATGATCAGTACTAATCTTATTACTTGTATAATGGGCAATAACCCAATTCAACTCCCAGGTAACAAATAAAATAGCCAAATATAAAAATGTACCTGGGGGCTAAACCATCCAAATCGTGATTCCTATAAGGAGAAACCCCTACCGTTAATTTACGCCGTTCGCCCGACCAACCACCCACAAAATATGGCTAAGTGTTTCCGCAAAAATGTGAAGGTACAAACTGTCAAGGTCATACTAATGGGGGCACGAGTGTGTTCCAACTGCTCACATGTATCAAGTGTCCAAATATTGAAGCAATACGACGACGACAGAAAAAGCAAGCGTGACACAAATGAGGTATGCTTGTTTGAATTGTCATAAAGTTCATTTTCTCGTGAACAAACATGGACAATTCATGGGAAAAGGTACCTTATGATAATAATCGTACAAGAGCTCCGCGGAGCAAAATGTCCCGCCTGGCGCAGTTTGATAGTATATATGGAGCTTGTAATAACCTTGGGGTTAGTGAGCACCATGGGCTTTCTGTATAATGATGCGGGATGTTGTTACAAATGCATGTATGGAATATTAAAGCATAAACTGAGCGTTAACTTTTCCAAACACGTAAATTTCTAAGTCAGTGACCTTGACCTTTGGGCTTAGCGGGCACCATGGGCTTTCTGTAGAATGATGCGGGATGTTGCTACAAATGCATGTATGGAATATTAAAGCATAAACTGAGCGTTAATTTTTCCAAACACGTAAATTTCTAAGTCAGTGACCTTGACATGTGGGGTTAGCGGGCACCATGGGCTTTCTGTAGAATGATGGGCTTTCTGTAGAATGATGCGGGATGTTGTTACAAATGCATGTATGGAATATTAAAGCATAAACTGAGCGTTAATTTGTAAGTCAGTGACCTTGACCTTTGGGATTAGCGGGCACCATGGGCTTTCTGTAGAATGATGCGGGATGTTGTTACAAATGCATATATGGAATATTAAAGCATAAACTGAGTGTTAACTTTTCCAAACACGGAAATTTCTAATTCAGTGACCTTGACCTTTGGGGTTAGCGTGCACCATGGGCTTTCTGTAGAATGATGCGGGATGTTGTTATAAATGCATATATGGCATATTAAAACATAAACTGAGCGTTAAAACTGAGCGTTAACTTTTCCAAACACGGAAATTTCTAAGTCAGCGACCTTGACCTTTGGGGTTTGCGGGCACCATGGGCTTTCTGTAGAATGATGCGGGATGTTGTTACAAAAGCATGTATGGAATATTAAAGCATAAACTGAGCGTTAACTTTTGCAAACACGCAAATTTCTAAATCAGTGACCTTGACCTTTGGGGTTAGCAGGCACCATGGGATTTCTGTAGAATGATGCGGGATGTTGTTACAAATGCATGTATGGAATATTAAAGCATAAACTGAGCGTTAACTTTTGCAAACACGGAAATTTATAAGTCCGTGACCTTGACCTTTGGGGTTAGCGGGCACCATGGGCTTTCTGCAGAATGATGAGGGATGTTGTTACAAATGCATGTATGGAATATTAAAGCATAAACTGAGCATTAACTTTTCCAAACACGAACATTTCTCTAAGTCAGCGACCTTGACCTTTGCGGTTTGCGGGCACCATGGGCTTTCTGTAGAATGATGCGGGATGTTGTTACAAATGCATAATTGGAATATTAAAGCATAAAATGAGCGTTAACTTTTGCAAACACGGAAATTTATAAGTCAGTGACCTTGACCTTTGGGGTTAGCGGGCAACATGGGCTTTCTGTAGAATGATGCGGGATGTTGTTACAAATGCATGTATGGAATATCAAAGCATAAACTGAGCGTTAACTTTTCCAAACACGGAAATTTCTAAGTCAGTGACCTTGACCTTTGGGGTTAGCGGGCACCATGGGCTTTCTGTAGAATGATGCAGGATGTTGTTACAAATGCATGTATGGAATATTAAAGCATAAACTGAGCATTAACTTTTCCAAACACGGAAAGTTCTAAGTCAGTGACCTTGACCTTTGGCATTAGAGGGCATCATGGGCTTTCTGTAGAATGATGCGGGATGTTGTTACAAATGCATGTATGGAATATTAAAGCATAAAATGAGCGTTAACTTTTGCAAACACGCAAATTTATAAGTCAGTGACCTTGACCTTTGGGGTTAGCGGGCAACATGGGCTTTCTGTAGAATGATGCGGGATGTTGTTACAAATGCATGTATGGAATATCAAAGCATAAACTGAGCGTTAACTTTTCCAAACACGGAAATTTCTAAGTCAGTGACCTTGACCTTTGGGGTTAGCGGGCACCATGGTCTTTCTGTAGAATGATGCGGGATGTTGTTACAAATGCATGTATGGAATATTAAAGCATAAACTGAGCGTTAACTTTTCCAAACACGGAAATTTCTAAGTCAGTGACCTTGACCTTTGGCGTTAGCGGGCATCATGGGCTTTCTGTAGAATGATGCGGGATGTTCTTACAAATGCATGTATGGAATATTAAAGCATAAACTGAGCGTTAACTTTTCCAAACACGGAAATTTCTAAGTCAGTGACCTTGACCTATGGGGTTTGCGGGCACCATGTGCTTTCTGTAGAATGATGCGGGATGTTGTTACAAATGCATGTATGGAATAGTAAAGCATAAACTGAGCGCTAACTTTTGCAAACACGGACATTTGTAAGTCAGTGACCTTGACCTTTGGGGTTAGCGGGCAACATGGACTTTCTGTAGAATGATGTGGGATGTTGTTACAAATGCATGTATGGAATATTAAAGCATTCCATTGAGGGAAACAGAAGTTACAATGAATTAACCTGAGCGTTAAGTTTTAGAAACAGAGCTAAACGCAAAAACTTAACGTTGAATGCATGTGAAAAGTAGGTCAATCAACCTGAAAACTAGGTCAAGGTCACATGGGCTCCCTCTGTGTGAGATGGTTACACCACAGTGTTGATGTATACCCAAGCATTCCATCAAGGGAAACAGAAGTTGTAATACATTAAACCGAGCGTTAACTTTTCCAAACATGGAAATTTCTAAGTCAGTGACCTTGACCTTTGGGGTTAGCGGGCACAATGGGATTTCTGTAGAATGATGCGAGATGTTGTTACAAATGCATGTATGGAATATTAAAGCATTCCATTGAGGGAAACAGAAGTTACAATGAATTAACCCGACCGACGCTAAGTTTTAGAAACAGAGCTAAACGCAAAAACTTAACGTTGAATGCATGTGAAAAGTATGTCAATGAACCATGAAAAGTAGGTGAAGGTCACATGGGTTCCCTCTGTGTGAGATGGTTACGCCACAGTGTTGATGTATACCAAGTATGGAGGTCGTAGGAGTTATAGTTTTCTGGTAACTGACCTAAACGCAAAAACTTAACGTGAAATGTTGACGCCGCCGCCGACGACGACGACGCCGCCGACGCCGCCGACGCCGCCGACACCGCCGACGCCGCCGACGCCGCCGACGCCGCCGCCGACGGAAAAGCTATGCCTATGTCCCGCTTCTGCTAAAGCAGGCGGGACAAAAACCAGCGTAGCTCAAATTGAGCTATGCTGTTTTGAATTTGAAAAGTTGATAAGGTTCATTTTCTCGTGAACCGACACTGGACAATTCATTGGAAAAGGTACCTTTTGAAAAATTATTGAAACCAACCTAGCCCAAAATGAGCTATGCTGTTCAATCAACTTTTTTGGGAATGCAGTGTGATACAAAACTATTGGTCACAATTAAATATCTTCTCGATACATACAGGTGTCCAAACTGACATATTTTTTTTTACAAAATTTCATTTGGAATATTTGCAAATATTACACATGATAAACAATCACAATTTATTGTTTGTTTGTTGGGGTTTAACGGCCTATCAAGAGCTAAGGTCATTTAAGGCCGGGTCAATGGGTTAATACTAAATCCCATATATTACCTGTACAAGTACATGTACATGTTCAAGTACATGTACAAATGGGGGGAAAATCCCAAAATCAGAACTGAATATTTACAATAAAAGAACTATATATTCAGCCCTGAAATCAGAATGATCCTGATCTGATGCCAGGTCCTCACCACACCAGAATCACTTGGCCCCCTCCCAAAAGCAGTAGGATCAGTAATAATTTTACTACTTTTATAATGGGCAATAACACAATTCAACTCCCAGGTAAGAAAAAGAACCAAAGATACAAACGTACCTGAGGACCAAACCAGGCAAATCGTGATTCCTATAAGGAGGAACCCCACCGTTAATTTACACCATCGAGTTCGCCAGACCAACCACCACAATTTAGTATCCTCTCAGCGAAATACTATGTCTTCAAATGTAAATACAAAAAAGCGACCTTGTTTTCAACAAGTTCATACATTGCCTGAAACACAGCATTACAATTGAAACAAGAGTGCGGTAAGTCACAAAATACGCCTGTCGAAGATGGGCCAGTCAGCGAAGAGGCAGAAATGTGAAGCTGTCACCAAGGCAATAAACATTAATGATAATTTGAAACTCTATAGCATTATTTCTTCCTCTTGGTGTGCTTAACATGTATACTAATGTAGGTAGAGATGTGTAAAGTAGAAATTATATTGAATTGGATACAAATATGTAGAAAAAATGGCTAAGTTAAAAAGGTGATATTTTTGTTGAAAAATATTATTTCGGCATAAAAACATCAAGGTGCACATCTTAAATATGTGTAGAAGACTTGTGTACAGTTTCCGATCGATTGACTGAACGGTTTCAGAGGTGGTGTGTACACAAACTCTGTACCCTATATAGAATGGTATACAAACTTGTAGAACAAATGGCTAAGTTAAAAAGGTGATATTTTTGTTAAAAAATATTTGTTCAGCATGAAAACACCAAGGTGCACATCTTCAATATGTGTAGAAGACTTGTGTATAGTTCCAGATCGATTGACTGAACGGTTTCAGAGTTTGACCTTGACCTTGGGCATGGAGGGAGCATCGGTGGGGCGGGGAATGCGACTATGAATGATGAGAAACATGCACATGAAGTTTCAAGCCAATCGGTATCGTTTCAAGTTTCCAAAAATCGCTAGTACACGATTTAAGAAGTTACAGGAGAATTGCTAAACTTGCACGCATCTATTGAATGTGTAATTATTTGACCTTTATGTTGGGAACGTGGGGAGCATGGGTCTGGCGGAGCATGAACATATGAATGATGAGAAACATGCACATGAAAGTTCCAAGCCAAACGCTCGTACAGTAAAGAGTGAGTGAGTGAATAGGGTTTAACGTCCGCTTTTCTGACATAGAGGTACAAGCCTCAGGGAGTCTACACGCAGACGGGTCAACGGGGTCGTGTCCCGTATCCACCTGTCCGAGGGGGGTAAATCCCAACTTCAGAACTCAATATTTACAATCAAAATATATATTCAGTCCTGAAATTAGAACAACCTGATCTGGTGCCAGGCCCTCGCCACACCAGCATTATTTATCCCATCCCCTAAAAGTAATAGGATTAGTGCTAATCTTACTTTTATATATGGGGCATAGCCTGACTCAACTCTCACATACAAGAAAGCCAAAAATGTACATGAGGGCCAAATCCGGTATAGTGGGTTCCGGAAAGTATGAACCCAATCGTTAAGCCAGTTTAGTCGCCTTTTACGACAAGCAATGGCTACTGCAGCACTATTCTCAGGATCAGTTGATCCCGCCCCGGTGCCTGCACGGGGCTCGTACAGTAAAGAAGTTATAGTGGAATGGAGAAGCACACTAACATCTACTGAATGTACAGTTACTTTACCTTGACATTGGAGGTGGGGGCGTATGGGTGGGGCAGGTAATGACAATATGAATGATGAGAAACATGCATGTGAAGTCCCAAACAATCGCTCATACATTAAACAAGAGGGTCGTGATGGCCCTATATCGCTCACCTGTGCAATGTCACAAAAATCAAGCAAATACTGGTATGTAAAGTTGTCACTACATATACATAAAAATAAGCCCATGACAGGCACAAAATGTCAATGCGACAAACTTGAGAAGTCACCAGGGTAGGAGTTGTCTCACGATATGTACAGATATATCTTACAAAACTTTGAGAGGTTTGGAGACCACAACAGGATGCTTCCAGCCTACTTGTTATTGCAATTCTTAGATTTTATGTATTATATAACCATATTCCGAATAAAAAGTTGACCCCTATTTGACCCCCTGGGCCATGCCAATTTTTGACCCAGAGGTCACCATTTTAACAGCTTTGAAAAAGCATTGTACATCGATCGTTCCTGTCAAGTTTCGTCGGAATCGGTCTGGTCGTTCGTGAGAAGATTTTTTAAGAATCTATGCTATTTTTAGACGGCGGCCATCTTGGATTAACGACGACTGCCATTTTAAGAAAACTGAAAAGGCTTTACCAATGAACCATAACTGCGAAGTTTGGCCACCAATGGCCAAGCGGTTTGTATGAAGAAGACATTTGAAATATCTAATAAAAGAACGACCTTTTGACCTTTCGGCGGCCATCTTGGATGATGTAATCATCCGATTCGATGAAAACATTCGCCTCATCAATACCTTTGATTTGATACATTACAAGACCATATTCCGTCAAAAATGAAATTTGACCCCTATTTGACCCCATTTTTGACCCAGGGGTCACAATTTTAACAAATTTGAAAAAGCATTGTACATCGATCATTCTGCCAAGTTTCATAGAAATCGGTCTGGTGGTTCGTGAGAAGAAGATTTTTTAAAATGTTGTGCTATTTTTAGACGGCCGCCATCTTGGATTAACGATGACCGCCATTTTAACAAAACTGAAAAGGCTTTACCAATGACTATAACTGCGAAGTTTGCTACCAATGGCCAAGCGGTTTGTATGAATAAGACGTTTGAAATCTCTAATAAAAGAACGACCTTTTGACCTTTCGGCGGCCATCTTGGATGACATAACAATCCGATTTCGACAGAAATTGCACCAGAGTGATCACCTCGTGGATACCTTCGATTTGATATATGACATGACCATATTAGGTCAAAAATAAAATTTGACCTCAATTTGACCCGACGGGCCACACCCATTTTTGACCCCGGGGTCACCATTTTAACAACTTTGAAAGAGCATTGTACATCGATCATTCCTACCAAGTGTTGTCGAAATCCGGTTGGCGGTTCTTGAGAAGAAGATTTTTGAAGAATTTGTGCTATTTTTAGACGGCGGCCATCTTGGATTACGTAATTACGTCATTTTAACAATTTTGTAACCCCCCTACCTAACGACCATGACCATGAAGTTTGGTGACTATATGCCGAATGGTTACCGAGGAGAAGATGTTTGAAAATGTTCACGGACGGACGGACGACGGACGGACGGACACATTGCGGTAACAATAGCTCACATGAGCTTCGCTCGGGTGAGCTAAAAAGTCATAGTAGTAGGGTCATTTTTGAGGATTCCGTGACCATCATGCTCCTACCTTTTTTTATTGTTAGCTCCTATGCATTTTTCAAAAATGATGGGAATTGTTTTTAGAGCACAAAATTCAAAACGACATTTTGAAATATATAAAATGCATTATCTCTGTAATGAGATAAGCAAGAAACACAAATAAGGTGTCGTTTCCCAATAATTACATCATGACAAAACTGCTGGTATGGTTAATTTTTAGTTTGGACTTTGAAATCCAAGATGGCTGCCGTCCATCCTCCTCATATACATACTACTGCACATTGTTAGTGGGAGCTAAGCTAAAAATAAAATTAATGTGTATATATTCACTAATTTTAGCATGCCACACCTGCTGGAGGGGTTGTGCGTTGGTTTGAAAGTCACTAATTCCTTGAAATCGAAGATGGCCGCCGTCCGCCATCTTGAACAATATAAAGCACAATATTCTATGGAGAAAATTAAACTAACTGTATAACTGGTGTGACTTTTTTGCTAATTTTAGCAGAGCATACCTACTGGAAGGGTTGTTTGTTAGGTTGGATGCTATCAGAATCAGGAAATCCAAGATGACCACCATAGGCCATCTTGAAAATACAGTAGTGTCGAGACTGCGTATAAGTAAATGTACCAACAGTGTGATTTCTCATGAATTTTAGCATTCTATATTGGCTTTAAGGGATGTTTTGTTACCTTAGAGATTGTCATGACTGCCAAATTTCAAGATGGCAACCATATATAACATATTATATATTGCGCATTAAAGGTGGCTCACTCGGTATGTTGGATGATTAATTATGCACGGTAACCCCGCGAAAATGTTGGTTTTCATTTTAGCCTACCTGTATCTTACTGTGAAACCCAAAATGGTTGCTGTTTAGTATTTGCCATATTGAAAAGAAAAAAACAAAGTGATCAAAGGTTGGTAATATATGTTGAGTCAGATAAGAATGAATGTCAAATTGGGAGGTGGTTATCACTGGTACAGCAAGTTGATATATTACAAGCGTAAATGAACTGTCTTTGTTTGTGCCATGAATAGGCACTTGCCTATGTGTTATGTTTCCTGTTATCATCACATATGAGTTAAAAGCTGTCCTGTATAATCCTCTCTTGAAATGCATAACACTCAGCACTTCTAATCCTAAATAATTTGTTGATTGTGTGGCTCCTAACCAATGATTTCCTATCATTATATATATGATGTATGTCTATTATCACACTTAATATAGTATATGATCCACAGTCATTGATATGTGTTTGGGACAGTGTGTATGCTATCATCACTTCTTCATTACGTTGGTGCTAACAGCTATCATAACCAGCAACATGCTTTCTGTTGATGTATGTGAGTTATCTAGGGAGTGCAATTCCAATGACTACATGCATCAGACACATACATTTATATAATTGTAGATAATGATAAGCATCGAACCTAACACATATATTTTTTTCTATGATTGTAGATAGTGATATAACATTGGATACGTGACTTTAGATAGTGATTCCAAACTCCATGTAAAACATATTCTGTAACTATAAGATCATCGGGTCTAAAGTTTGCAGAATCACAATTCGTAACCGTAGTACACATCCTCTTCCTGATAGTTTATGCTTAGTTGATGCTCTAGGAATGGATGATACAAATATGCCAATATACAGTACTTGTGGTGTTATGGACTTGTCAACCATGTAATGCAATCATATTTCCTATTTAGAATTTGGGTTGGGTTGTCTATCCGCTATTAGTTCATTTGAGTTGTGGTCAAATTGTATGTGATGTAGAAATTTCTATATTTCATAAGCATCAATCAGTGATCAAGCACGATATATTTACACCAGTTTATGCATATATAGTTTATATGTGTAATGATGAACATGGTCAGACTCGATGTGAAGAAGGGCAGTAGGTCAATGTGTAGTTGTTTCTTTCATTTATTAGTAGCTAGCTCACCACGGACTGTTCACTCATGGATCTACAAATCATGTCGTACATACATGTTATTTATGTCCTTGGAGAGGTAAGTTGCCATATAATATCGATTCATCAAGAATGTATAATTGATTTATAATCAAACGAAATATGTCACAACTAAGGCCCATTGTATATTCATCTTATACATTTTACAGAAACATGATGGACGACCTGTGAGCAGTATCTAGCTAGCAACACCCAGCATCAGTCAGTCAATTATTAGTTGATGGAAAATTGACTGATATTTATCAATAGAAGTAAGACCAACATACAACACATATTCTACTTTCATTATCTTACTGGGACCTGTGTAGTAACCTTAGAACTCGTAATAACATAGCACTAGGGCAGTATCACAATATGTTTTACCCTAAGATTAAACAATACAAACTAATTTCTGTGGTTTCTCCCATCAGCTATCATTAAGAACAGCCACATCATTTGATTCTCCATCTTATTTGCAGTTTATGTTTTCTTTCAAGATGGCATAAGAGGCAATTTTGGATTTAAAACTCTGTATAATATACAGTCAAGCAATAACAAACAGGCAAGGTTATAATGTATGTGTAAGACAAAAGATGTGTTGTGTAATTGTAGCATATATTGCCCCTTACATAATACATTTAGGATTTTACAAAACAGCGGTCATCTTGGATTTAAAGGCATTGCTAGCCTCCAAATTATCAGACTGCTTTTACAGCAGATATGGACTGCTGAAATGTGTAAAATACTCACGGCTTGATACCTTTAGCCTATATACCATCTTGGAAATGTATTTTGTCTTTTCAAGATGGAAGATGGTGGCCATCTTGGATTTCCAAAACCCGATAACATCCAACCTAACAAACAGCCCTTCCAGTAGGAGTGTTCTGCAGAAATTAGCAAAAATGTCACATCGTGTGTACCTGTGTATCTTGTAGCTTAATTTTCCGTTCAAAAATATTGTGTTTTATATTTTCCAAGATGGCAGGTGGCGGCCATCTTGGATTTAAAGGCCTTATTGACTTTCAAACCAACACACAACCCCTCCGGCAGGTATGGCATGCTAACATTAGTGAATATATACACATTTGTTTTACTTTTAGTTTCGCTCCCACTAACAATATGGAGTAGTATGTACTTTAAAACGGTGGACGGTGGCCATCTTGGATTTAAAGGTCCAAACTAAAAAATAACCATATCAGTAGTTTTGGTAGGTTGTAATTATTGGGAAACGATACCTCATTTGTGTTTCTTGTTTATCTCATTACAGAGATAATGCATTTTATCTATTTCAAAATGGCGCTAGCGGCCATTTTGAATTTTGTGCTCTAAAAAGTTTTCCCATCATTTTTGAAAAATGCATAGAAGCTATTTTTTTCCGAAAATCAACAATAAAAAAAAGGTAGGCACATGATGGTCACGGAATCATCAGAAATTACCCTACTATAGTGGAATGGAGAAATACAAATTGAATGCGAAATTTCAAAGTTATTTAACCTTGATTTTGGGAGCGTGGGAGCATGTGTGGGTCGGGGAATAAAAATATGAATGATTAGAAACATGCACATGAAGTTTTAAGTCAATCGCTTGTACACTAAAGAAGTTATAATGGAATGGAGAAACTCGCACAAATCTAATGAATGTGAAATTTCAAAAGTTGTTTGACCTTTTCGTTGGGAACGTGAGGAGCATGGGTAGGTGGGGGAATCCAAATATAAATGATGAGAAACATGCACATGAAGTTTCAAGCCATTCGCTCATACAGTAAACAAGAGTTGTCAGAAGACAACGAAGCTCGCCTGTTGGCAGCCTTCACTCAAACTTGGCACAGTTGTATAAAAAACATGAATATTATATAACTTGATCTTGGATTAAGGGGTGTGCGGTGGACCTTGACATTGGGGTCAGTGGTGGAAGGTGAGGCGTGGATTTGCTATAGCATGATATAGCATATTAAGATGAATGCATGTATGAACTAGAAATGTGGCCTGTCAGCAAACGAATGCCCCCGCTGGCAGCCAAAGAAAACGAGGCATATTTGATTATAAGCCATTTACACGAGCGTTAATGTTTTGAACGCACCTTGACCCTAGGCTTAGTGGGGGCGGGACGAATGTGGATTTGTCACAGGGCGGTAGAGCACCATTGTAGCAATGCGTGTGTGAAATGTGAAGCAGATCCGAGCAAGGAAACACAAATTATAAGCCATTTAACTGAATGTTAAGGTTTCAAACGCACCAAGTCTGTGACCTTGACCCTGTGCTTAGCGGGGGCAGGACGAATGTGGATTGGTCACAGGGCGGTAGAGGACCATTGGAGCAATGCGTGTGTGAAAGTTAGTGTAGGATTGAGAAACGCGCACGTAGATTTGTCCCAAAGTGGCAAGTAAACAATTAAAGTGGAAAAGGTGAAGGTCAAAGGTGAAGGTCGAAGTAATGGGTGGTGGAGTGTGTAAGGCATGTTGTTCATATGTATCATGTGTATAAATATTTAAGCGATTGGCAAAAGTATTGAGAAGTTATTGTAGGATTGAGAAACGTGCACGTAGATTTGTCCCAAAGTGCTAAGTAAACATTTAAAGTAGAAAAGGTGAAGGTGAAAGGTCAAGGTCGAAGTACTGGGCTGGTGGAGTGTGTAGGGCAATGTTTCATAGTAATCATGTGTATAAATATTTAAGCGATTGGCAAAAGTATTGAGAAGTTAGTGTAGGATTGAGAAACGTGCACGTAGATTTGTCCCAAAGTGCCAAGCAAACATTTAAAGTGGAAAAGGTGAAGGCAAAAGGTCAAGGTCGAAGTACTGGGGGGGTGGAGTGTGTAAGGCATGTTCACATGTACCACGTGTATAAATATTGACATAATATGTGAAGCCATGTAGAAGTTACAGTTACTAAAGAATATGGTAATATCGGGACGTACGGACGTTCTTACAGTACTATACTTATGTGGCTTATCACATGTTAAATATTAGCCACATAAAATTTTTAGCCACGTAAAAGGATTTTTTAGGTGGCTAATTGTAACCAACCCTATCCTTTACCAAGTCCATAACCCTGTGGGGCTAGCCACATAAGTACCCTAATGTGTGCCCGGACGGACGGGACGAACGGACGGGACAGACGGACGTACGGACGGATGCCGGTAACACTATATGCCCCCGTACCTTTCGGTAGCGGGGGCATAAATATCAATGCGCTCCCTGAAAACAGAAGTAAAACCAAGTTTAACCCAACGTTAAGTTTATGAACGCACAAAGTTGGTGATTTTCTACAGCATGATAGCTATTCACATGAGGAATGCATTTCTGAATGTGCTAAGTTTGTGACCTTGACCTTGGGGAAAGGGGTGGGGGTGGGTCATGGATTTGCTGTAGCACAATAGAGGAACATCAGATGAATGTATGTATGACATATCAAAGTGGGTTGTGGATTTGCTACAGCATGATAGAGGGTCATCTGAGGAATGCATGTATGAAATATCAAGGCGTTCCATGAAAGGAAACAGATGTTATAAGACATTTACCCCAACGTTAAGTTTATGAATGTGCTAAGTTTGTGACCTTGACCCTGGGGTAAGGGGTGGGCGGTGGGTCATGGATTTGCTATAGCACGATAGAGTATCATCAGATGAATGCATGTATGAAATATCAAGGCGTTCCCTGTAAAGAAACAGAAGTTATAAATATACATTTACTCTAACGTTAAGTTTATGATGTTGATCTTGGGGAAAGGGGTGGGTCATGGATTTGCTGTTGCACAATAGAGGATCATCATATGAATGCATGAATGAAATATCAAAGCGTTCCCTGTAAAGAAACAGAAGTTACACAACATTTACCCCAACGTTAAGTGTATGAACATGCTAAGTTTGTGACCTTGACCTTGGGGTAAGGGTTGGGTGGTGGGTTATGGATTTGCTACAACATGATAGAGGGTCATCTGAGGAATGCATGTATAAATTAGAAATGTGGCCTGTCGGCACACGAATGCCCCTGCTGGCAGCCAAAGAAAACGAGGCATATTTGATTAAAAGCCATTTACACGAGCGTTATGGTTTCAAACGCACAAAGCCTGTGACATGACTAAAGCTGTGACCTTGACCCTGCTTAGCAGGGGCGGACGAATGTGGATTTGTCACAGGGCAGTAGAGGACCATTGGAGCAATGCGTGTGTGAAATGTGAAGCACATCGGAGCAAGGAAACAGAAATTATAAGCAATTTACCTGAGCTTTAAGGTTTTGAACGCACCAATTCTGTGACCTTGACCCTGGGCTTAGCGGGGGCGGGACGAATGTGGATTTGTCACAGGGGGGTAGAGGACCATTGGAGCAATGCGTGTGTGAAATGTGAAGCAAATCCGAACAAGGAAACAGAAATTATAAGCCATTTACCCGAGCGTTAAGGTTTCAAACACACCAAGTATGTGACCTTGACCCTGGGCTTAGCGGGGGAAGGGACGAATGTGGATTTGTCACAGGGTGGTAGAGGAATATTGGAGCATTGCGTGTGTGAAATTTGAAGCAGATCCGAGGAAGGAAACAGAAATTATAAGTCATTTACGCGAGCGTTAAGGTTTTGAATGCACAAAGTCTGCGACCTTGACCCTGGGCTTAGCAGGGGCGGGACGAATGTGGATTTGTCAAGAGGACGATTGGAGCAATGTGTGTGTGAAATGTGAAGCAGATCGAAGCAAGGAAACATAAATTATAAGCCATTTACCCGAGCCCGAGCAATGCGTGTGTGAAAACTGAAGCAGATCTGAGCAAGGAAACAGAAATTATAAGCCATTTACCCGAGCGTTAATGTTTCAAACACACAAAGTATGTGACCTTGACCCTGGAATTGGCGGGGGGGAGGGGGGGGGGGCGGGACGAATGTGGATTTGTCACAGGGCAGTAGAGGACCATTGGAGCAATGCGTGTGTGAAATGTGAAACAGATCTGAGCAAGGGCGGTAGAGGACCATTGGAGAAATGCGTGTGTGAAAACTGAAGCAGATCCGAGCAAGGAAACAGAAATTATAAGCCATTTACCCGAGCGTTAAGGTTTCGAACGCACCAAGTCTGTGACCTTGACCCTGGGCTTAGTGGGAGCGGGACGAATATGGATTTGTCACAGGGCGGTAGAGGACCATTGGAGCAATGCGTGTGTGAAAACTGAAGCAGATCCGAGCAAGGAAACAGAATTTATTAGCCATTTACCCGAGCGTTAAGGTTTCGGGACGTACGTACATACGTTACCATTCGGTGGCGGGGGCATAAATATCAAGGCGTTCCATGAAAGGTAATAGATGTTATAAGACATTTACCCCAACGTTAAGTTTATGAATGTGCTAAGTTTGTGACCTTGACCTTGGGGTACGGGTTGGGTGGTGGGTCGTGTGTCGTGGATTTGATACAGCATCATAGAGGGTCATCTGAGGAATGCATGTATGAAATATCAAGGCGTTCCATGAAAGGAAACAGATGTTATAAGACATTTACCCCAACGTTAAGTTTATGAATGTGCTAAGTTTGTGACCTTGACCTTGGAGTAAGGGTTGGGTGGTGGGTCATGAATTTGTTACAGCATGATAGAGTGTCATCTGAAAATAACAAGGTGTTCCATGAAAGGAAACAGAAGTTATAAGACATTTACCCCAACGTTAAGTTTGTGGACGCCGACACCGACGACGCCGGGGGTATGCCATAAGCTCTTCTGCACTTCGTGCAGGCGAGCTAAAAAGTTATAGGGGAATGGAGAAACGCGCACGCATCTACTGAATGTGAAATTTCAAAGTTATTTGACCTTGGGCACGGGGAGCATAGATGGGGTGGGGAATGAATGTATGGATGATAATAAACATGTACATGAAGTTTGAAACCAATCGGTCATACATTAAGGAGGTTATTGGAGAATGGAAAATGTGACAGACAGTTTTTGTTTTGTTTGTTTGTTGGGGTTTAACGGCCTATCAACAGCTAAGGTCATTTAAGGCCGGGTAAATGGGCTTAGTGCTAAATCCCATATATTACCTGTACAAGTACATGTACAAATGGGGGAAAAATCCCAAAATCAGAACTGAATATTTACAATAACAAAACTATATATTCAGCCCTGAAATCAGAATAATCCTGACCTGATGCCAGGTCCTCGCCACACCAGAATCACTTGGCCCCTCCGAAAAGCAGTAGGATCAGTAATAATCTTACTACTTTTATAATGGGCAATAACCCAATTCAACTCCCAGGTAACTAAAGAGCCAAATATAAAAATGTACCTGAGGGCCAAACCAGGCAAATCGTGATTCCTATTTAAGGAGGAACACATACCGTTAATTTACGCCGTCTCATTCGCCCGACCACCACCCACTGTGACAGACAGACGGACGGACACAGACGACTCTTGCATACAGTACCTTGTGAAAACAAAATGCTGGTTTGAATATTAAAATTTCATCAGGTACATTTTCTCATGAACCGATACTTGACAATTCATGGAAATAGGTACCTTATGTGGGGATTTCCAACTAGTCAACTTTCACCCCCACCAGTCAGAAATAATCCCCCCTAATTTTGTTTCAACAATGAAATGTTTAATTATAAAATAACAAATAATATAAGAGTGTATTAGAATATTTGTTTATTATCATTAAAACCTTTTATTGTTAAAAATAGGGGGGGATTTAGGACTGTGGGGGGGAAAGTGGACTAGTCAGAACTAGCCCGAACTCCCCCCAGGGGGGATTGGACAGGGGGGATTTCTGACCGTTACACCGGTAAGGGTGAATCCCGATCATTAAATTACCCATTGCATTCTCCCAACAAACCACCACATTTAACTGAAGAATATACATGTAATTCCATGTTTATTCATTAAAAAATAAATACATAATATAGTACAATTGCAACAATACTATCAGCATGTAACAAGGCCATAATGCCAATATGACGCTGTGACTGGAGAATTGGGGCTTATGGGATTTGTGACCAATGTAACTCAAGTCAAATAGCACATTCCTGTAGCCTGGTAATGACCTAATTTGCTTGCTGAAAGGGTTTAATCCTGATCCGATTGTCCCACATTTGAGTGTCCAGTAGTCCTGATTGTCCCACATTTGGTTTTTACAGGTAACATCAATCTCGAAGGAGAATGGACAAAGATGACATGCGGACGACAGTGTACATCGACTGGTGAGAAGGGCATCTGTACTTCCGTTGGTTCCAGTAGATGAAGTTGAAGACGTATGGTTTGAAGCTTTGGAAGCTGCTGAAGCAGAAGAGCTCCCAGTTGACGTCACCCCCTTCACTGACTATGTCACCGAGCAGTAGGTTGACAGGGGCGACAAGGCCATATGGAATCACTATGCCACACAGGGACCCAGGACAACTAACCATCTAGAAGGCTGGCACAACAAACTCAAGAAGGCAGTTCACCATGCACATCCAAACATCTTTTGCATTATACAAATCATGCAGCAAAGCGAAGCAGCATCGTACATTAAGATTTTACAGTTTGAGGCTGGAGGTGCACGCCCTGTGAAACGTAGACGGTACCGACAGATCGAGCAGCGACTCGCCAACTTGAAGATGCGTCTGCAGACTGGCGAACTGACGATGATGGAGTACGCTGACGCCGCATCAAACCTGCTCCATATCTAGACGTCATAGACTGATATATATGTATACTATGTACTATATGTAAAACTAGTTTTAAATATAACTGGAATTGGATTCGAGACGATTCTAATGTACTGATAATGTACTGACAAAACAGGCTTTATTAAAAGTTTCTTATCAACTTCTGTTTTTCATTTTAATCCTGTATCTCCAACTTGAAAGTGGAAACAGACCATACTACAAATAACCCTAGGGCTATGATATTACCTGGAACAAAATCCTGATTGTCCCACATGGAAAATGACCAGATTTAACAAATGTGGGACAATCAGGACGACACCGCTGAAAGCATGCCGGGTATGTCATTGATTGAATGGCGACCAGTCCATCTAGTGATCAGACAGTGCAGATGCACAGGCCGATCTGGATCTACAGTGGTTGTAAAACCCATAAGCCTTATTTCTCAGTCACAGCCACATATATGTAAACAGTGTAGATTCAGAAGAGACCGCTGTCTCATCGAGCTCTATACACATTGATGATTCCATTAGAGACAGGATACAATTATAGTAGTATGAAACTTTTGAGCGAAAAAGAAATCTATTTTATCTGTATTTCATCTAGACGAGATGGTTCAAATGAGTGGTAACCACATATACCTTTATGGAGAAATAAACAAATTAATGAGATTTTTTCAACAAAAATGATTGTATCCTTAGACTGAAATTGATTATACAACTTTGTATTAACGCTTTCAACACTAGAGACCTCTTTCCTAATATTTACAAATGGTGTGGATCCTTATGAGCCGGCTCGTCTCATCAAGATCTGCACCATTCTTTAATTTTTACAGTACAACATTTTTCTGAAAAAATGGACATGATGGAATTGGAACAAACAAATCAACTTAAAGGTACATGCCCACTCAGTAGGCACAAAATGTTCTTTATGTCAAGAGGCATCATCAGAGACATTTTCTGGCAAAATAAACATTCATTCACCATTACCCCACGTACTGATTGGTATTATTACACATTTTATATCGCATAAATTTCCACACTGATATCAAGGGCGATAACCACGTTTCCTTAAAATGTTAACGGGCATTACGTTTATTCTCAGTATTTACGTTTTCATGTGCAATGATCATACTTGATAATCTGTCGAAAATATGTGTTCAGGTGATGCATTTAATTAGTATAAATAATTAAACAAGAGGGCCATTGTGACCCTATATCGCTCGCCTGTTTATTATATATATATATGCAAGTAAATCTGAGAGCTTTATACATTCATTATAATGAAGTAAAAGTAAGTTAAATAGAAGTAAAACATTTTTACCGCAGCAGATATGGACTTCAAACTTGGTGTGTGCCTTCCTTATAGTGTGTAGATGCGCAAAGTGAATTTCGCTTTTTGATTCGAACCCGGTCATGGATTATCTCCCCCTTTTCAGGGTCATAAATTATCGCCCCCTTCGAATCAAAAATCGAAATTCACTTTGAAAATCTACACACCATAAGGAAGGCACACACCAAGTTTGCAGTCTCTACCTTTTACGGCTAAAAAGCTTCACTACTTACAAGGCAAAATTCTAAGTAAAAAATGGGGAGATAATCTATTACCGGGTGTCGATTCAAAAATCAAAATTCACTTTGACCATCTACACACCATAAGAAGGCACACACCAAGTTTGAAGTCCCTACCTATTATGGTAAAAAAAAGTTTTACTTCTTACAAGAAACGTAACCCGTCAGAAAACCAATACACCCATTTTTTTTAAAAAGTGTGTACGGACGTACGCCAATGTGCCGACGATATTGTGCTGTCCGCAAGCGGGCGCGCCAAATATGAAAAGTGTTACTAACGTACATACGTACAGGGACTAACGCTATATTCCCCCTTGCCTATGAGCGGGGTTATAACAAGCAATATCATTGCACACTACCCAACATAGACACAACGCATCACCACAGCATTAGCATGAATACCATACTGAGAAAACAATACATTTGTCAGTTAACAAGCTTTGTATTGGTTAAATACATACTAATAACATAAAGTCGTATACGAATATCCTGGTTATAACAAATTGAAAACTTACGTTTCATTGGTCAAGCGGTGTCACATGACGTTACACTAAACTTATTACGATAAAAAAGTTTGGACGATCACATCAGTGGAATGATGTCACAGAAACAAGTCAACATCCTTTTCAACACTAGTTTGTTTGTTTTGTTTGTTTATTGGTGTTTAACGGCCTATCAACAGCTAAGGTCATGTAAGGCCGGGCAAACAGGTTCGATCCCATTTTAACCTGCTGCATTGGGGGGAAAAACCCAAAATCAGAACGGAATATTTACATCGAGATACACCATATTCAGCCCTGAAATTTGAATAACCTGACCTGGTGCCAGGTCCATACCGCACCAAAGTGACTTGGCCCCTTCCCCTATTTAAAAGTAATACCGGTAGGATTACTCTTATAAGGGCTTTTCAACACTAGATGGCCGCGGCCTACATGTCGCCCCGCCCGTGAGGCAGTTTGATAGCACTAAACAAGCTTTGATAGTATACCAATGTGCCGACTATATCGCATTGTCTGCAAGTGGCGCGCTGTCTGCAAGTGGGCGTGACAAATAAAAATAATTAAAGTAATTTGACTTTGAAATTGGGCATAGGGGCCGCACTGGTTGGGCATAGAAAGAATATATGGATGAGGATAAAGACACATGTGAAGTTTCGAGTGAATTGGCAAAGAGGTTTCAGAGATATAGTGTTCTTAAAAACTTTAACCTAAATCAAAAAAAAACTTTAATGTAAATTTCAAAAATAATTTGACCTTGACACTGGGCATAGGGGCCGAACTGGGGCCCGTTTCACTATTAAAACTTCTTACGACTAAAATGTTCGTAAGTGCAAATTTAAGATCGTCTGTAATTTACAATTTATGGATTTACATTTATTGAGCATAGGCTGCATATGCAGCCTCTGCTCAATAAATGTAAATCCAATAATTATTTACAAGAAAACATTGTTAATGTGAAATTTACAGACTATCATAATTTTGCACTTAAGAACATTTTAGTCGTAAGAAGTTTAGTGAAATGGCCCCCTGGTGGGGTTTAGAATGACAATCTGGATCATGATAAACACCCATGACGAGGCTTTGATAGTATATGAAAAAACTTTAACCAAAAAACATTAACCAAAAACTTTAACCTCGGACGCACGCCAATGTGTCCGCAAGCGGGCGCGACAAAAAACCATGCCAGTATTGCTCATTTTAATATGTAGCATAAAACATTACCTGCTTAATTTAATACCATGCTAGTGTCTTTTGATATCAAGTTTATCAGGCTCGGCTCAGAAATGGTAGGAATCGTCTGCAAGCCTCGGAATTCCTACGCATTTCCAGCCGTACCTGATAAACTTGATATCAAAAGACACTAGCATGGTATTCTCTATGTAAGTCAACTTTTCAATCATTCATTGGAAAAAATAATTGGTTTTCCAAAATCGGTATTAATATGCAATATCTAAAGCCAAATCCAGATGTCTACTAGCACAGGTTACAGTTGGTTCTGAACGATGAACTGTGGCTGTGACTGGAGAAATGGGTCTTATGGGTTTTGCGACCAGTGTAGAGCCAGATCATCCTGTGCATGTGCACAGTCTGATCAATATTTGCAACGTTCGTTATGAATGACACACCAGTCATGCTTTTATATATATATATATATATCAGGCTACAGGAGAGTGTCATTTGATCAGGAGCTACACTGGTGACCAATCCCATAAGCCCCATTTCTCCAGTCACAGTCACATGTGTGGCCATCACTGGATAATGGGCTTATGGGTATTGCGACCAGTGTAGATCCAGATCAGCCTGTGCATCCGCACAGTCTGATCAGGATCTGCACTGCTCGCTATTACATGAATGAAACACCCAGGCTGCCTCTAACAAGCAATATACAAATCCCATAAGCCCCATTTCTCCAGTCACAGCCACCAATCACGAGGTCCGTCTGTCCGTGTGTCAGGTACTAGACACTGGCGCCAGGGCTTCACTGCCGAACACGTTCTCAAAGTGCTTCGCGTACTGTTCGCAATGTTCACCTGCAACACGGTGGGATACAGGGTTTCCAAATGTTTCCGAACTACATTATCCATAATATGTAAGGCCATAAAAAAGTACTTCGGTTCTCAGATATCGCCCGTCAGAAAAATACTGGTGCGTCGTGCATTTTATCATCATGGAGAAATAAAATTGTACTGTAAATCCACCACATGATCAATAAAAAAACACTACCATGCAAAAATATGTTAAATCCAATCATGTCTGATGAATATCTTGTGATTTCTCACATCTAAAGAGGTTATAGTAACTTTATAGGACATACCTATGCATTTGGCGATTTAAAGACAAAAACAAATTATTAACTAGAAATGTGGCCTGTCGGCACACGAATGCCCCCGCTGGCAGCCAAAGAAAACGAGGCATATTTGATTATAAGCCATTTACCCGAGCGTTAAGGTTTTGAACGTACCAAGTCTGTGACCTTGACCCTGGGCTTAGTGGGGGCGGGACAAATGTGGATTTGTCACAGGGCGGTAGAGGACCATTGTAGCAATGCGTGTGTGAAATGTGAAGCAGATCCGAGCAAGGAAACACAAATTATAAGCCATTTAACTGAATGTTAAGGTTTCAAACGCACCAAGTCTGTGACCTTGACCCTGTGCTTAGCGGGGGCAGGACGAATGTGGATTTGTTACAGGGCGGTAGAGGACCATTGGAGCAATGCGTGTGTGAAATGTGAAGCAGATCCGAGCAAGGACACAGAAATTACAAGCCATTTACCCGAGCGTTAAGGTTTCGAACGCACCAAGTATTTTACCTTGACCCTGGGCTTAGCGGGGGCGGGACGAATGTGGATTTGTCACAGGGCGGTAGAGGACCATTGGACCATTGGAGCCATTTACCCAGCGTTAAGGTTTCGGGACGTACGTACGTACGTACGGACGCCGGTAACACTATATGCCCCCCTCACCATTCGGTGGCGGGGGCATAAAAATATCAAGTCTGTGACCTTGACCCTGGGCTTAGCGGGGGCGGGACGAATGTGGATTTGTCATAGGGCAGTAGAGGACCATTGGAACAATGCGTGTGTGAAATGTGAAGCAGATGCGAGCAAGGAAACATAAATTATAAGCCATTTACCCAGCGTTAAGGTTTCGAACGCACCAAGTCTGTGACCTTGACCCTGGGCTTAGCGGCGGCGGGACGAATGTGGATTTGTCACAGGGCGGTAGAGGACCATTGGAGCAATGTGTGTGTGAAATGTGAAGCAGATCCGAGCAAGGAAACACAAATTATAAGCCATTTACCCAGCGTTAAGGTTTCGAACGCACCAAGTCTGTGACCTTGACCCTGGGCTTAGCGGGGGCGGGACGAATGTGGATTTGTCACAGGGCGGTAGAGGACCATTGGACCATTGGAGCCATTTACCCAGCGTTAAGGTTTCGGGACGTACGTACGTACGTACGGACGCCGGTAACACTATATGCCCCCCTCACCATTCGGTGGCGGGGGCATAAAAATATCTCCCATCACATTCCGCAAACCCCGTGTCTGAGAATCAAAGAACCGGTACTTTTTTATGGCCTAACATTATTTCTATAGCAGACATCTCTAAAATCTTCCAAACAAACGGAAATATTTGTATGACATAGTGCACCAAAGTGATGACAAAGTGTTTTATGGGTGGTCTACAAGCTCTTTCCAATAACTTTCATGAAGAATCGAGTACCATTTATTTGTTACATTCACATGTCCTAGATTTTTATTTTGATGGAAGCCTGCTTGTAACGAGCAGTTTCATCAGGATCTGCAGCATCTGTCTGTACTGGTCAAACAGTGTAGGTCCAGAAGAGCTGGCTCATCACAACCAAATTACGTTTCCAGATTAATGAAACATATAATGTAGTCTGAAAATTAACATGGAAATGATCATACCAGAAATGGGTAAACCCTTAAGAATCATTTCCATTCTAAAGTGTTGTCAAACCATATTTTCGATGAGAAAAATCGATAATACAAAATAAGCAGCAGACGATAAATTTTAATGCAGCATTCTAAAGGTTAACTAGACATTATGTTTGTAAAATGGATATTCCCCCATGGCATACTGGACTCTAACTGGAGAAACTACCAACTTTTCAACATTTTCAACAAAATGGCTAAGTGCTTCAGCAACATTTCGAAGGGGACAAAGGTCAAGGTTGTGTTAATGGTGGTATGAGTGTGTGAAAAATGTTCAGGTGATTCAAGTGTCCAAGTATCAAAGCAATCCTTTCCGTAATATTGAAGATATTACATGTTGGAGAAGCTTTTACAAACTGTTTGATGCAACAAAATGGCGAAGTGTTTCAGCAAAATTTCGAAGGTGACCAAGATCAAGGTCGTGTTACTGGTGACAACTGTTCAAGTGCCCAATATTGAAGCAATCCTTCATGTCATATTGAAGATATTACATGTTGGAGAAACTCTTAATGACTTTTTGACGTAAATGTACATCTACGGAAGTACGGACGGAAGTACGGACGGACGGACGTACAGAACCTCAAGAGCATCACATATGCCCCACCTTGCATAGAAGGCATAACAAGCCAACAAGGGCGTCGTCATTACGAATCTAATCCGTTCACTGGCAGCCTTCATAATCAAAACAAACTAGATTGGTCAGTAAGCGAGGCTTACGGAATACCCCCCACGTGGGCCCAGGTACCCCTAAAATATGTATAAATTTCTCTGATGTTAAGTTTTGTAAAGAGACAACCGTATAATAACCTTGAATTAACGCCCCCGGAGGCGTACATTTTACAAAAAGGGGGGGGGGGGGGGGGGGGGGGGGCGTTTATTAGCCAGTAAAAAAAAAAAAAAAAAATTATCAAGGACCGCCAATTTCAAACACAAATAAGGATTTAAGGATTATTTGTGTTTGAAATTGGCGGTCATTGGTAAATTCTTTTCTTCCTTTTTTTTATTTGAAGTGGGGGGGGGGGGGGGGGGGGGGGGGGGGGGGGGGGGGGGGGGGGGGGGGGGGGTGGGGGTGGGGGTTTCCGTTTCTTAGGAGGGGGGGCGTTAATTCGAGGTTATACGGTATGTATGTGACGTTGATCTCGAGATCAGCGGGGATTTGTCACAGCATATGAAATATTAAGAATTTTCAATGAAAGAAATAGAAGTTATAACATATTTCTCTGATGTTAATTTTGTAAAGAGACTAAGTATTTGACCTTGACCTTGGTATCAGCGGGGTTGGACGGTCCGTGGATTTGGCACAGCATGGTAGTAGAGCCTTACAGGAAGCATGTGTGAAATATTAGCATTTTAAGATGAAGGAAATAGAAGTTATCATGTTGGAAATATTAAGGCATAAAGATGAAGAAATAGAAGTTAACAATATTTCTCTGATGTTAAGTTTACGGACTAAGTATTTGACCTTGACCTTGGAATCTGTGGGGGTTGGACGGTCGTGGATTTGGCACAGCATGGTAGTGGAGCCTTACAGGAATGCATGTGTGAAATATCAAGCATTTTAGATGAAGGAAATAGAAGTTATAACAATATTTCTCTGATGTTAAGTTTACGGACGCACGGACGGACGCACGGACGGACGTACAGACGCACGGACGGACGCACGGACAACCTGACTCCAGTATACCCCCCTACAACTCGTTGCGGGGGGGTATAACTACAGTCGAACTTCCCTGAATGGCCACCTCTCTACAACAACAACCTCTCTGTAACAGCCGCTATTTTATATCCCAAATGTATGGATCCCTCTATATTTAACCATTAGACTGCTGAGCACGAAACGTGTCATCTGTTGTTGCTTTTGCATTCTTTTTCAATGAAAACATGGTTTGACAGCACTTTAGAATCATTTCCATTGGAAATGATTCTAAAATGCTGTCAAAGCATGTATTTGCTGAGAATTATCGAAGAAAATAAATAAACAGCAGACGACACATTTAATTCAGCAGTAACCTCTCTACAACAGCCACCTCTCTACAACAGCCAGTTTTGTGTCTTTCCAATGGTGGCTGTTGTGGAGAGGTTGCACTGTAGATGGTCGGTAAATCCAACAAATGCTCCCCGATGACGGCTGGATTGAAATTCAAAATCCTTGACCCTGGGTATTGGTGTAGTATGCTTATTAATCACAATAAATGGTGATCAATGTGTATATGTGTGTTTGTTTGTTTGTTTGGGGTTTAACGGCCTATCAACAGCTAAGGTCATTTAAGGCCGGGTCAATGGATTTAGTACTAAATCCCATATATTACCTGTACAAGTACATGTACATGTTCAAGTACATGTACAAATGGGGGGAAAATCCCAAAATAGAACTGAATATTTACAATAACAAAACTAGCCCTGAAATCAGAATAATCCTGATCTGCTGCCAGGTCCTCGCCACACCAGAATCACTTGGCCCCTCCCAAAAGCAGTAGGATCAGTAATAATCTTACTACTTTTGTAATGGGCAATAACCCAATTCAACTCCCAGATAACTAAAGAGCCAAGCGGTCACAGAGAAATTTGAAAAACTTAAATGTAAGCTTTAAAAAATAAAGGTAATTTGACCTTCGGCTCCAGGGCAGCATGGGTAGGATATACAATGAAAATATGGATGGTGATCAATGATTATAGGAAGTTTCAATTTGATATCGCAAGTGGTCACAGAGATATAGCAATTTGAAAAAACTTTAACGTAAGCTTTAACAAACAAAATTCTAAGTCATTTGACCTTGACATTGGGCTCCTGTGCAGCATGGGTAGGGTATACAATGAAATTATGGATAGTGATCAATGTGCATATAAAGTTTCAAGTTGATATCACAAGCAGTCACAGAGATATAGCAAGTTGATAAACTTTAACATGAAACTATAAACAAAAAGTTTAAAGTCATTTGACCTTGGGCTCCTGGGCAGCATGGGTAGGGTATAAAATGAAAATATGGATGGTGATCAATGCGTATATTAAGTTTCAAGTTGATATCGCAACCAGTCACAGAGATATAGCAATTTGAAAAACTTTAACATTAGCTTTAAAAACATATTCCAAGTCATTGGGCTCCTGGGCAGCATGGGTAGGGTATACAATGAAAATATGGATGGCGATCAATGTTTATATGAAGTTTCAAGTTGATATCCCAAGCAGTCACAGAGATATAGCAATTTGAAAAACATTAATGCAAACCTTTAAAAAAAATATTCTAATTCATTTGACCTTGGGCTCCTGGGCAGCATGGGTAGGGTATACAATGAAAATATTGATGGTGATAAACTCGTATATGAAATTTCAATTTGATATCGCAAGCGGTCACAGAGATATAGCAATTTGAAAAAACATTAACGTAAGCTTTAACAAACAAAATTCTAAGTCATTTGACCTTGACCTTGGGCTCCTGGGCAGCATGGGTATGGTATACAATGAAAATATGGATGGTGATCAAGTTGATATCGCAAGCGGTCACAGAGATATAGCAATTAGAAAAACTTTAACGTAAAACTTTAACAAGAAGCTTAAAGTCATTTGACTTTGACCTTGGGTTCCTGGGCAGCATGGGTAGGGTATACAATGAAACTAGAAATGTGGCCTGTCGGCACACGAATGCCCCCGCTGGCAGCCAAAGAAAACGAGGCATATTTGATTATAAGCCATTTACCCGAGCTTTAAGGTTTCGAACGCACCAGTCTGTGACCTTGACCCTGGGCTTAGCGGGGGCTGGACGAATGTGGATTTGTCACAGGACGGTAGAGGACCATTGGAGCTATGCATGTGTGAAATGTCAAGCAGATCCGAGCAAGGAAACCGAAATTATAAGCCATTTACCCGAGCGTTAAGGTTTCTAACCCACAAAGTCTGTGACCTTGACCCTGGGATTGGGTTTAGCGGGGGTGGGACGAATGTGGATTTGTCACAGGGCGGTAGAGGACCATTGGAGCAATGCGTGTGTGAAATGTGAAGCAGATCCGAGCAAGGAAACAGAAATTATAAGCCATTTACCCAAGCGTTAAGGTTTCGAACGCACCAAGTCTGTGACCTTGACACTGGGCTTAGCGGGGGCGTGACGAATGTGGATTTGTCACAGGGCGGTAGAGGATCATTGGAGCAATGCGTGTGTGCAATGTGAAGCAGATCCGAGCAAGGAAACAGAAATTATAAGCCATTTACGCAGCGTTAAGGTTTCGAACGCACCAAGTCTGTGACCTTGACCCTGGGCTTAGCGAGGGCGGGACGAATGTAGATTTGTCACAGGGCGGTAGAGGACCATCGGAGCAATGCGTGTGTGCAATGTGAAGCAGATCCGAGCAAGGAAACAGAAATTATAAGCCATTTACCCAGCGTTAAGGTTTTGAACACACCAAGTCTGTGACCTTGACCCTGGGCTTCGCAGGGGCGGGACAAATGTGGATTTGTCACAGGGCGGTAGAGGAGGCGCATTGGAGCAATACGTGTGTGAAATGTGAAGCAGATCCGAGCAAGGAAACAGAAATTATAAGCCATTTACCCAGCGTTAAGGTTTCGTACGTACGTACGTACGTTACGTAACATTATATGCCCCCCCCCCCTCACCATTAGAGCAATGCGTGTGTGAAATGTGAAGCAGATCCGAGCAAGGAAACAGAAATTATAAGCCATTTACCAGAGCGTCAAGGTTTCGAACTCACCAAGTCTGTGAACCTTGACCCTGGGCTAGCTGGGGGCGGGCTATGTAGATTTGTCCACAGGGTGCAGAGGCCCATTGGAGCAATGCGTGTGTGAATGTGAAGCAGATGCGGGAGCAAGGAAACAGAAATTATAAAGCCATTTACCGAGCGTTAAGGTTGCGATGCACCAAGTCTAAGCCTTGACCATGGGGCTTGCGGACGAATGTGGATTTGTCACAGGGTGGCAGAGGACCATTGGAGCAATGCGTGTGTGAAATGTGAAGCAGATGCGAGCAAGGAAACAGAAATTATAAGCCATTTACCCAGCGTTAAGGTTTGTCGAACACCCGCTTACACAAAGTCTGTGACCTTGACCCTGGCCTTAGCGTGCGGACAAATGTAAGATTTGGTCGACACCAAGGGCGGCAGCCTTAGGACCATTGGAGCACTGCGCGTGTGTGAAATGTGAAGCAGATCCGAGCAAGGAAACAGAAATTATAAGCCATTTACCCGAGCATTAAGGTTTCGAACGCACCAAGTCTGTGACCTTGACCCTGGGCTTAGCGGGGGCGTGACGAATGTGGATTTGTCACAGGGCGGTAGAGGACCATTGGAGCAATGCGTGTGTGAAATGTGAAGTAGATCCGAGCAAGGAAACAGACATTATAAGCCATTTACCCGAGCGTTAAGGTTTCGAACGCATCAAGTCTGTGACCTTGACCCTGGGCTTAGCGGGGGCGGGACGAATGTAGATTTGTCACAGGGCGGTAGTGGACCATTGGAGCAATGCGTGTGTGAAATGTGAAGCAGATCCGAGCAAGGAAACAGAAATTATAAGCCATTTACCCAAGCATTAAGGTTTCGAACGAACCAAGTCTGTGACCTTGACCCTGGGCTTAGCGGGGGCGGGACGAATGTAGATTTGTCACAGGGCGGTAGAGGACCATTGGAGCAATGTGTGTGTGAAATGTGAAGCAGATCCGAGCAAGGAAACAGAAATTATAAGCCATTTACGCAGCGTTAAGGTTTCGAACGCACCAAGTCTGTGACCTTGACCCTGGGCTTAGCAGGGGCGGGAGGAATGTGGATTTGTCACAGGGCGGTAGAGGACCATTAGAGCAATGCGTGTGTGCAATGTGAAGCAGATCCGAGCAAGGAAACAGAAATTATAAGGCATTTACCCAGCGTTAAGGTTTCGAACGCACCAAGTCTGTGACCTTGACCCTGGACTTAGCGGGGGCGGGACGAATGTGGATTTGTCACAGGGTGGCAGAGGACCATTGGAGCAATGCGTGTGTGAAATGTGAAGCAGATCCGAGCAAAGAAACAGAAATTATAAGGCATTTACCCAGCGTTAAGTTTCGAACGCACCAAGTCTGTGACCTTAACCCTGGGCTTAGCGGGGGCGGCACGAATGTGGATTTGTCACAGGGTGGCAGAGGACCATTGGAGCAATGCGTGTGTGAAATGTGAAGCAGATCCGAGGAAGGAAACAGAAATTATAAGCCATTTACCCGAGCGTTAAGGTTTCGGGACGTACGTACGTTACGTACGTACGTTACGTACGTACGGACGCCGGTAACACTATATGCCCCCCTCACCATTCGGTGGCATAAATATGGATGGTGATCAATGTGTATATGAAGTTTCAAGTTGATATCCTTAAGCAGTCACAGAGATATAGCAATTTTAAAAACTTTAACGTAAAAATTTAACAACTAGAAAATGTGTTCATAGAACACGGATGCCCCACATATCGCTTTGATAATAAATGAGGCCAAATTCCAAGTCAAATTTCTTTTTTACCCGAGCGTTAAAGTTTTTGAAGCACCAAGTATGTGACCTTGACCCTGGGCTTGGCGGGGGCAGGACGAACGTGGATTTGGTACAGGGCAGTAGAGGACCATTATAGCAATGCGTATATGAAGTATGAAGCTGATCCGTGGAAGGGAACAGAATATAAAAGATATTTTACGCCAGCGAAATTTTAAAAAGTTTTAGAAGAACCAAGTATGTGACCTTGACCCTGGGCTTGGCGCAGGAGAAACGTGGATTTGGCACAGGGCGGTAGAGGACCATTAGAGCAATGCGTATATGTAGAATGAAGCTGATCCGTGAAAGAAAACAGAAATTATAAGATATTTACCTGAGCGTTAAAGTTTTTGAAGCACCAAGTATGTGACATTGACCCTGGGCTTGGCGCAGGAGAAACGTGGATTTAGCACAGGACAGTAGAGGACCATTAGAGCAATGCGTATATGAAATATGAAGCTGATCGGTGAAAGCAAACAGAAATTATAAGATATTTACCCGAGCGTTAAAGTTTTTGAAGCACCAAGTATGTGACCTTGACCCTGGGCTCGGCGGGGGCAGGACGAACGTGGATTTGGCACAGGGCGGTAGAGGACCATTACAGCAATGCATATATGAAGTATGAAGTATGAAGATGATCCGTGAAAGACAACAGAAATTATAAGATATTTACCCGAGAGTTAAAGTTTTTGAAGCACCAAGTATGTGACCTTGACCCTGGGCTCGGCAGGGGCAGGACGAACGTGGATTTGGCACAGGGCGGTAGAGGATCATTAGAGCAATGTGTATATGAAGTATGAAGCTGATCCGTGAAAGAAAACAGAAAAATTGATAAGATTTTTATTTAACCCCTCCGAGTGTTTTAAGTTTTTGAAGCACTAAGTATGTGACCTTGACCCTGGGCTTGGCGGGGGCAGGACGAACGTGGATTTGGCACAGGGCGGTAGAGGACCATTAGAGCAATGTGTATATGAAATATGAAGCAGATCGGTCGAAGGATATTTACCCGAGCGTTAAAGTTTTGTGACGGACGGACGGACGTTCTTACAGTACTATACTTATGTGGCTTATCACATGTTAAATATTAGCCACATAAAACGATTTTTAGCCACATAAAAGGATTTTTTAGGTGGCTAATTGTAACCAACCCTATCCTTTACTAAGTCCATAACCCTGTGGGGCTAGCCACATAAGTATAGTACCGTCAGGATGGGACGGACGGACGGGACGGATGGACGGGATAGACGGACGGGACGGACGGGACGGACGGACAAGGGTAACACTAAATGCCCGCTTCACTATCGTGGTGGGGCATAAAAAGTTAGGTCATTTGACCTTGACCTTGGGCTCCTGGGCAGCATGGAAAGGATATACAATGAACATATGGATGGTGATCAATGTGTATATGAAGTTTCAAGTTGATATCCCAAGCAGTCACAGAGATATAGCAATTTTAAAAACTTTAAAGCAAAACTCTGACAAAGCGGTGTGGGTGCGGGGAATGGGGGGGTAACTATATGCTCCCCGAAAAAAAAATTTGGGGAGCACAAATTAATTTTTTTTAGCGCATTTGCCTTAAAAAGCATTACAAACAAGGTGAACATAAGTCCTCAATGATCTTGGGCAGTCAGACGTGGGTCGTATGCAAAACAAAGCACCATCCCTAGACACACATGGTGGCTAAATATTATCAAAATCAGTGAAGTGTTTCATAATTTATTGAAAAATGAAAACTGTTACTAATGTACATGTACGTACGCACGCACATACATGTACTAACACTATATCCCATCTTGCCTATCGGCGAGGGGATAATAAAGTTGTACCTGGCTGGAACTTGGGGCTGCTTCTCATGCGTATATTGCGCTGTTCAAAGAACTTGAAGACAGTGTAGAAGAGCTGTGGATCATCTGTGTTCATGGCCGCTTCGAGAAATTTTCTCGACGACACTGTGTCCACGATGCCTGAACTCCGGATAAACCTGGAGTAGTGAGTATACTTAATGCTGATGTCTGGGTACTACCTATAAACTCCGGGTAAACCTGGAGCAGTGAGCATACTTATTGACAAGGTCTGGGTACTACCTATAAACTCCGGATAAACCTGGAGTAGTGAGTATACATGGCAGATGTCTGTACTACCATAAACTCCGTAAAACCTGGAGTAGTGACTTATGTGATGTCTGGTACTACCTATAAACTGGATGAGTAGTGAGTAATACTATTGCTGATGTCTGGGGTCTACCTATACTCGGATAAACCGAGGGAGTGATATATTAATTGCTGAGTCTGGGATACCTCTACTCGGGAGGCAGGATGCTGGGTTGTGTACTTACTATACCTTCCGGGAAATAAACTTGAGTAGTGAGTATATTATTGCTGATGTCTGGGGTATACTCCTCGTAGTACTGGAAAGGGCAGTGAGTACTTATTGCTGATGTCTGGGTACTACTATAAACTCCAGATAAACCTGGAGATAGTGAGTATACTTATGCTGATGTCTTTACTACTATATAAACTCCAGATAAACCTAGAGGAGTGAGTATACTTATTGCTGATGTCTGGGTACTACCTATAAACTCCAGATAAACCTAGAGGAGTGAGTATACTTATTGCTGATGTCTGGGTACTACCTATAAACTCCAGATAAACCTGGAGCAGTGAGTATACTTATTGCTGATGTCTGGGTACTACCTATAAACTCCAGATAAACCTAGAGGAGTGAGTATACTTATTGCTGATGTCTGGGTACTACTAATAAACTCCAGATAAACCTGGAGTAGTGAGTATACTTATTGCTGATGTCTGGATCCTACCTATGAACTACGGGTAAACCTGGAGTAGTGAGTATACTTAATGCTGATGTCTGGATCCTACCTATGAACTACGGGTAAACCTGGAGTAGTGAGTATACTTATTGCTGATGTCTGGATCCTACCTATAAACTCCGGGTAAACCTGGAGTAGTGAGTATACTTATTGCTGATGTCTGGATCCTACCTATAAACTCCGGGTAAACCTGGAGTAGTGAGTATACTTATTGCTGATGTCTGGATCCTACCTATAAACTACGGGTAAACCTGGAGTAGTGAGTATACTTATTGCTGATGTCTGGATCCTACCTATAAACTCCGGGTAAACCTGGAGTAGTGAGTATACTTATTGCTGATGTCTGGGTACTACCTATGAACTACGGGTAAACCTGGAGTAGTGAGTATACTTAATGCTGATGTCTGGATCCTACCTATGAACTACGGGTAAACCTGGAGTAGTGAGTATACTTATTGCTGATGTCTGGATCCTACCTATGAACTCCGGGTAAACCTGGAGTAGTGAGTATACTTATTGCTGATGTCTGGATCCTACCTATAAACTCCGGGTAAACCTGGAGTAGTGAGTATACTTATTGCTGATGTCTGGGTACTACCTATAAACTACGGGTAAACCTGGAGTATGAGTGATATCCTTACTTTTGCTGATGTCTGGATACCTACCTATAAACTCCCGGGTAAACCTGGAGTAGTTGAGTAAATACTATTGCTGATGTACATAATGGGTACTACCTATAAACTTACTGGGTCAAACCTGGGTGGAGTAGTGAGTATACTTAATGCTGATATCCTAGGGATCCTACCTATAAACTACCGGGAAACCGAGGTATTGAGATACTTAATTGACTGATGTCTGGATCCTTACTATACAACCTCCGTAAACCTGGAGAATGGAGTAATACTTATTGCTGATCCCTGACCTACCTATAAACTACGGTAAACCTGGAGTAGTGAGTATATTACTATGGCTGATGTCTTGGGATCCTACCTATAAACTCCGGGTACTGGGAGTAGTGGTAAGGAACTGATACCTAATGTCCTGGACTTACATCTGGAAAAACCTACGGGTAAACCTAGTAGTGATAAGACCTTATTGCTGATGTTCCTACCTACCCTATAAACTAAGGGGTAAAATACCATGGAGTTAGTGATATAACCTATTGGCCTGATGTCTTGGGTACCTACCATAAACTACGGGTAAACCTGGAGTAGTGATTATACGTGGATCCTATGGGTCTGGGTAGTAGTATAAAACTACGCGGGTACACCTGAGTAGTGAGTATACTTATTGCTGATGTCTGGGTACTACCTATAAACTACCGGGGTAAACCTGAGTAGTGAGTATACTTATTGATGATGTCTGGGGTACCTCCGACCTAGATAAACTACGGGAAAACCTGGAGTAGTGAGTATACTTATTGGCTGATGTCTGGTACTACCTATAAACCCTCGGGTAAACCCTGAGTAGTGAGTATTGACATATGTGGCTGATGTCTGATCCTACCAATACCATAACTAACAGGGTAAACCTGGAGTAGTGAGTACAATTATTGGCTGAGTCTGATCCTACCTATAAACTCCGGGGTAAACCTGAGTAGTGAGTAATCACTATTACAGATGTCCTGGAGTAACCTTTATTAAACTGACGGGTACCTGGATAGGGTCGGAGTATACTTGCTGAGTGGGTACTACCCTATAACTAACGGTATAGTATAGTGAGGTATACCTATTGGGCTGGATGTGGTACTCACCTATAAACCTACGGTAAACCTGGATTAGTGAGTATACTTATGCTGATGTCTGGTACTACTATAAACTACGGTATAACCTGGAGTATGAGTATACTTATTACTGAAGTCTGGATCCTACCTATAAACCAAGGGAAAACCTGAGAGTGAGTATACTTATGGCTGATAGTCTGGGTACTACTATAAACTACGGTATACCTGGAGTAGTGGATTATACTTATTCTCTGATGTCTGGGTACTACCTATAAACTACGGTAAACCTGGAGTAGGAGTATACTTATGCTGATGTCTGGATCCTACCTATAAACTCCGTAAACCTGGAGTAGTGAGTATACTTATTGCTGATGTCTGGACCTACCTATAAACTACGGGTAAACCTGGAGTAGTGAGTATATTATCTGTGTCTGGATTCCTACCTACTCGGGTAAACCTGGATGTAGTATACTTATTGCTGACTGGGACTACCTATAAACTACGGGTAAACCTGGAGTAGTGAGTATACTTATTGCATGATGTCTGGGATACTAACCTATAAACGTAAACCGGATAAACCTGGAGTAGTGAGTATACTTATTGTGAGTCTGATCCTACCTATAAACCGGTAAACCGGAGTAGTGAGTATACTTAATGCGATGTCTGGTACCTACTAAACTACTGGGACCGGATAAACCTGATGTCAGTGAGTACTTATTGCTGATGTCTGGGATACATACCTGGGATAAACTACGGTAAACCTGGAGAGTGAGTATACTTATGCTGATGTCTGGATCCTACTATAAACTCCCGGTAAACCTGGAGTAGTGAGTATACTTAATTGCTGATGTCTGGATCCTACCTATAAACTACCGGTAAACCTGGAGTATGAGTATACTTATTGCTGATGTCTGTAGTCCTACCTATAAACTAAACGGGTGAAACTGAGTCAGTGGAGTATACTTAATGCTGATGCTGGATCCTACCTAGGGGAAACTCCCGGGTAAACTGGATAGTGAGTATACCTATGTGAGTCATCCTACCCTATAACCGGGTAAACCTGGAGGAGTGAGTATACTTAATGCTGAGGCTGGACTACCTATAAACTCCGGGTAAACCTGGAGTAGTGAGTATACTTAATGCTGAGGTCTGGTACTACCTATAAACGTAAACCTGGAGGATGAGTATACTTGCGGAGGTTGGGTACTACCTAGAAACTCCGGATAAACCTGGGAGAGTGAGTATATCATTAATGCTGAGGTCTGGGTATCTTACCTTAAACTCCGATAAAACTGGAGAGTGAGTATACTAATGCTGAGGTCTGGGTACTACCTATAAACTCCGGTAAACCTGGAGGGAGTAAAGTATACCTTAATGCGAGTCTGGGTACACCTATAAATCCGGGTAAACCTGGAGTAGTGATTACTTATTGCTGAGGTCTGGGTACTACCTATGGGAAAACTCCGGATAACCTGGAGGAGTGAGTATACCTTAATGCTGAGGTCTGGGTACTACCTATAAACGGTAAACCTGGAGGAGTGAGTATACTTAATGCTGAGGTCTGGGTAACTTCCTATTAAACTGCCAGGGTAAACCTGGAGGAGTGAGTATACTTAATGCTGAGGTCTGGGTACTACCTATAAACTCCGGGTAAACCTGGAGGAGTGAGTATACTTATTGCTGAGGTCTGGGTACTACCTATAAACTCCGGGTAAACCTGGAGGAGTGAGTATACTTAATGCTGATGTCTGGGTACTACCTATAAACTCCGGATAAACCTGGAGTAGTGAGTATACTTAATGCTGATGTCTGGGTACTACCTATAAACTCGGATAAACCTGGAGTAGTGAGTATACTTAATGCTGATGTCTGGGTACTACCTATAAACTTCGGGTAAACCTGGAGTAGTGAGTATACTTAATGCTGATGTCTGGGTACTACCTATAAACTCCGGATAAACCTGGAGTAGTGAGTATACTTATTGCTGTGTCTGGGTACTACCTATAAACTCCGAGTAAACCTGGAGTAGTAGTATACTTATGCTGATGTCTGGGTACTACCTATAAACTTCGGATAAAACCTGGAGTAGTGAGTATAACTTATTGCTGTTGTCTGGGTACTACCTATAAACTCCGGGTAAACCTGGAGCAGTGAGTATACTTATTGCTGATGTCTGGGTACTACCTATAAACTCCAGATAAACCTAGAGTAGTGAGTATACTTATTGCTGATGTCTGGGTACTACTAATAAACTCCAGATAAACCTGGAGTAGTGAGTATACTTATTGCTGAGGTCTGGGTACTACCTATAAACTCAGGGTAAACCTGGAGTAATGAGTATCCTTACTGCTGAGGTCCGACTCCGACTCTACAAATATTTCTGTGTATATATTCCATTCTTAAACTTGAAATCAGGCTAAACCTCGCCCAATCAAACTGCGTGACTTCAAATACAAATTTGGAGATCATTCACATATTGTTTCCAGCCAAACATTGATACGGTAAAGGAAAGAAGTTACAGGAGAATAGAGAAGCATGCATGCATATACTAAATCAGGTATTTCAATTGACCTTGACCTTGGGCATGAGGTAGCATGGGAGGGGTGAGGAGTGAAAATATGAATGATGATAGACATGAAGTTTCAAGCGAATCACTCATACAGCAAAGCAGTATTAGCAGATTGAATGTGCTGTCAGAACAGAAATTTAAAATCTATTGAATTGGAAATTTCAAAGTCAATTGACCTTGAACTTGGACATGGGGAGGCATGGTGGGGTGAGGAGTGAAAATATGGATGATGATAAACATGTATATTAAGTTTCAAGCAACTGTTACAGTGAAGCAGTTATAGCACTGAAACGGAAAATTCAAACTCTATTGAATCGGAAATTGGGCATGGGGGAACAAGGGTAGGGGGGAATGTAAATATTGATGACGATATACCATGCACATGAAGTTTCCAGTGAAAAACTCATACGGTAAAGCAGCTATAGCAGAATGGAAAATTTGACAGACAAATGCACATGGAACGGCTAAGGTCAAATCTAGTTGTGAACGTTTGTGGAACGGATAACCAGCACCATATTTGAAATCATTAAAATATAATTTGTTTGTTTGTTGTTGTTTAATGGCCTATCAACAGCTACGGTCATTTAAGGTCGGGTTTGATCCCATATTCAACCTGCTCCATTGGGGGAAATACCAAAATCAGAACGAAATATTCACATCGAAAAAAAATAATATATTCAGCCCTGAAATCAGAATAACCCGATCTGGTTCCAGGTCCATACCGCACCAAAGCCACTTGGCCCCTTCCCCTAAAAGTAATAGGATTAAGAATAATCGTAATACTGAAGGGGTATAACCAGATTCAACTGTCACATACAAAATGCCAAAGACGTATGTGAGGGCCACACCAGTAGCCTATTTCATCAACATTGCAAAGTATACTTTACTAGCAAAGTATACTTTGAGGGAGTAATCATTTATTTTTCCTGAAATGCATTATTTATTATAGAACTAACAAATGCATATATTTCATGATTAAAAGTATGCAGAATTATTATACTGAATTTATTACATTATCACAGCCATTAAATGGCTGTGATAATGTAATAAATTCAGTATAATAAAAATTAATAAATTTAAAAAAAAAATGAAAATTTCTCCCTCAAAGTATACTTTGCTACTAAAGTATACTTTGCAATGTTGATGAAATAGGCTACAGGTCTCCAGTTGGGATTCTGGTAAGGATGAATCCCGATCGTTAAATTACCCATCGCATGCTCCCACCTGCCACCCACATTAAAATATAAAACAATTGAGTTTATTCAATCAATATATAGACAACGGTCTGATCTATCACTGTAGGGAAAATAAAACCGGTAAAATATGACCTATTCCCCTATGCCGTAATGGATCACATGGCTCTTTAGGGATTTCTTAATTTGGCACCAAAATCACGACATTATGGACATAAATTGGAAATTTGGATTACAACACATTTCACTTTGACATTTCCAGCCAACACATGCAAGATAAATATCTAAATATAGCTCATGTATCTGTTGTACCTGGGGCCCGTTTCATTAAACTTTGTAAGACTAAAATGTTTGTAAGTGCAAATTTAGGATCGTCTAGAAATTTCAGCTGATGGATTTAATTGGATTTAATTGTATTGACCATGTAAATCCAATAATTGTTTACCAGAAAACATTGTTAATGTGAAATTTACAAACCAACTTAATTTTGCACTTACGAAAAATTTAGTCGTACGAAGTTTAGAGAAATGGCCACCAGGCTGGCTAGTAAAGTACATGCACAGGGTCACGGCTTCTATTCCCACATCCAGCAAATTATTCTTTCTTTTTTAATTTTTCCTGGCCATAAATGTGAGCGTGATATATACAAACTACATACAACCTTTGAGTTACAGTACCATAATTTATACTTTATTGGTTTTTGATGTGTATCATAGCCATGCACAAGTAACTTTAAAGTATACATGTATAAGTAATTGGCGCAAACAAATGGAGAAATCACCATACCTGACTGCCGGTAAGAGCTGTTGCTTGGAGAGGAGAACTTCAATTATCTCCTCATTCGCTGTCGACAGCCGCTACAACACACAATACAGACAATACCATTTACAGCTGATTCTCTTTATCTCAATATCGCTTACCTCAATATCGCTTACTGTAAACCAACTAATATTCGCGGCGAGATACCTTCGCGTTCTTCGCAAGGGATTGAAAATTGTGAATATAAAATATAAATCTCAGCGAATATTTCCACATTTCCTAGCATAAGATTGTTAAAAATATTTTGCTAATAAATGTCGGGCCTCTTTTTAATTATATTTCCCATATATCTCGATGTCATTTGGTGACACTAGTTAATCCTGGTTGTTTTCAATGAACTATATTGATACGTGTTCTGCATCGTGTATTCCAGTAGACATACTGGTAATATAATTCTATAATATATGAACAGTTTGAAAATTCGTACAAAACAGCTTCGGGATAAATTTACAACACCATTATCTTCTATTGTTTAACCGACTCTGATTGGTCTAAAGTGACACGCCTGTGACAAGTCAGCTTGAGATGCCGAAGTCAAAGAGATGCCGTGGTGTCAATTTGAAGCAAGTGTAAAGTACATGCCGTGGGCACTTAAGTCATACAGATAATTCTAAGATTAATACACACGATTGCTAACATGATTTGCACATACACCACTGCTTGTGTTTTCTGAATGGGAACGCTATCCTGACAAATCACTGCTTATTGCATCAGTGGAAAGTCTAGAAGACCAATTTGTGGATTATCGTCATGGTTTACAATGTTCGAAATTCACTCAATAAAATATTGATTAATACATCAGCGGACAATGCGAATCAGTACTAGGCCGTTTATATACCCAGGGTGAACATATCTCACACGCAACTATTGCTGATTTACTTAAAAGTTAAATGGGGGATTATGATTGACACAGCGAGGTCAGCCCAATGTACAGTGTACACCGTTTCGTTCGCCGACAAACTCGTCCACTATTTGGAGTTGGTTTGCGGACGAGTTTATCAAAGGACGAAATTGATTCAGCAGTTCTGTTTCCGGGTCAAAAATGGCCATGAAAACATTATTTCCAAAATTGGTCGTGAAAGTTAATAGCGCACGTCGTCATACCGTGAACGATAATCGTCGCGAATATGACCAGGTTCGAAAATCGCGAAAATTAGTAGCCGCGAAATTGAGTTGGTTTACAGTACCGAGGTCCCAGCCAATTGATCATGTAATTTACCCCCGATAAATCGATATCGGAAACGTCAATATATCGGTTAAGTTGAGCTGGAAATCGAGTCCCGATAGCATGTTTCCTTCACATTTGTATTCTGATAAGTCGATGTGAAAAAATAAGAATCTCGCACCGCCAAGGCTAATTCAGCAAAATTATACCAGGCAAGTTTTCACACGTCGACAGAAATAAAAAACGCCGCAGCTAAAATGTGTTAATCGTTGCACAAACATGTTATAGGCAAATAAAATTGCCAAATGATCGGGGGAAAAATAAGCCAAAGATGATTTTTTTAGTATCTAGGTCCAGAATATCACTAGGAGAAACATCAAAACTCTCAATGAATCCCACTGGAGTTTAATCCAGATTTGAAGATGACGTCCAAGATGGCTGCCATAAATTGATTAAACACATAAAGGTGACTATAATGAACATATTCACACATAATGTGAACAATAAGAACATATTCACACATAGTGTGGCAGCACATACTGAACAATGCATATATTAACCTTTCCAATGCTTAAGAGTGGCTTAACCATTCAAATATCCAAAATAGCTGCCAAGATTGCCAACAAAAAAAAGTAAAATTTACATTTTCTTCACAACATATCTGAATTGATTTATAATTGAATTGGAGTTACATTTACTATTATTAAAGCTTCAATAAGTTTATAATATGGCATCCAAAATGGCCACCAAAACTTTAAAACGTTCAAGATGCAGAAATATTTACCTGATAAAAATTAGACTACCAGGTTAATGTCTTTTGATATCAAGTACCGGTATATGTGGCTCGGCTCAGAAACGGTAGGAATACAGCAAGGACCTGTTTCACTAAACTTCGTACGACTAAAATGTTCGTAAGTACAAATTTATGATCGTCTGGAAATTTCAATTGATGGATTTACATTTATTGGGCATAGGCTGCATATGCAGCCTATGCTCAATAAATGTAAATCCAATAATTGTTTACAAGAAAACATTGATAATGTGAAATTTACAGACTACCATAATTTTGCACTTACAAACATTGTAGTCGTACGAATAGTGAAACTGGCCCCTGCTCGCCAGGAAATTCCTATGCATTTCCAAGCCTTCCCTGATAAATTTGATACCAAACTTGTAGTGTTTCCTCAGGAGAAAATTAACATGTTCACCACATGTTTTATTACATAACCTTTACCAATGTCAAATGTTGGCACTAATTAGTTAATTTGGTATGTTGAAGTTGAATGGCCACTGTCATAATTCAAAGTCGTATTTGCTGTTTTATTGGTAAATGCCTAACTTATGAGAAATTTTTAGTCAGAGTGTTTGTTTGTTTGTTTATTAGTGTTTAACGGCCTATCAACAGTTAAGGTCATGTAAGGCCGGGCAAACGGGTTCGATCCCATGTTAACCTGCTGCATTGAGGGGAAAATCCCAAAATCAGAACGGAATATTTACATCGAGAACAAATATATTCAGCCCTGAAATTAGAACCTGACCTGGTGCCATGTCCATACCACACCAAGTCACTTGGCACCTTCCCCTAAAATAGGATTACAAATAATCATAATACTCACATAAGGGGTATAACCAGATTCAACTGTCACATACAAAATGCCAGACGTATGTGAGGGCCAAACCAGGTCTCAAGTCGGGATTCCGGTAAGGATGAACCCCGATCGTTAAATTACCCATCGCATGCTCCCACCTGCCACCCACTTAGTCAGAGTGGAGAATTTTAAGTAAATAAATAAAAAGAAATGCCAAACCAAATTTGTTTTCGCCAAAATTCATAAAACATTCGTCATTGAACAATTTGGTGATAGAGGAATCCTGACTAGCCTAGTATTGTCTGTGAATGTGTTAACTACATGTCCCACCTTGAGCATGTCCAGGGCCAGCTGATGTGCGGGGGGATACACGCTCTCCAGCGATAACATCAGACATGCCTGCAATACCAGCAAAATTACAGCTCAATACACATGGTAGCAGAATTGTTCCCCTAAAATAACATTATATGTAATAGTTATAGTTCACATATTGATTTTTTTTAGAAATTAGTTCATTAACAAGAGTGCCGTAAGTCACAAAATACGCCCGTCGAATATGGGCAAGACAGCAAAGATGCAGAAATGTGAAACTGTCACCAAGGCAAGAAACCTTAATGTGAATTTGAAAATCTATAGCACTATTTCTTCCTCTTGTTGTGATAAGCAGGTGTACTATTTAGGTAGAAATGTGTAAAGCAGAAAGTACATAGTATTGCATACAAAAATGTAGAAAAAATGGCTAAGTTAAAAAAGGCTATAGTTTGTTAAAAAATATTTTTTCGGCATAAAAACAACAAGGTGCACATCTTCAATATGTGTGCAAAGTTTCAGATCAATTGACTGAAAGTAGCGTACACAAACTCTGTACCATATATAGAATTGCAATATTAAAAAGCAATATTTTGTTGGCATAAAAACACCAGCAGCACGATTTACCCAAATCTTATCCCAATCTACCCAAATATTCGTTAAAAATAATTATTATATACGTTTTCTGCAATATATCATTAGTATATCATATAATAAGCACATTTTGACCGAAAAAAAAGGAATAATAAAGCACATATTTACGCGTGAAAGCGATTAATATAGCATTATTATAAAGGGAGACTACCGTGATCGAGACTCAGTTGTCTAACTTTAGTTATCATCAATCATGATTGCGTATCGCACATACGTGGCTGTGACTGGAGAATGTAGTGTAGATCCAGATCAGCAGCCTGTGCATCCGCACAGTCTGATCAGCGTCTGCAACATTCGTCATTCCATAAATGAAACCCCAGTCATGCTTCAAACAAGCAATATATGTTGTTATCAGGCTACAGAAGGGTGTTATTTAATCAGAACCTACACTGGTCACAATTTTGATAAGCCCCATTTATCCAAGACACATATAAATATCAATGCAGTATTAGTTTTAAAATTTTAGTACAGTGTAATTTATATATATAATTATTATAGGAATGAATGGCCTTTTTGTGGAATTTATCGGGGTATAAACTTGGAAAAGTCGCGGGAATACTGGACGAAGGCCGGAAGGCCTCGTCCAGTATCCCGCGACTTTTCCAAGTTTATATCCCCGATAAATTCAACAAAAAGACCATTCATTCCTTATAATTCCAGCATTTTAAATAAATTCATCAAGAAAATGTGTTTATTTTCCGTTTTCTTAAGAATTATTTTAACTGCGCCTCACGGTTACGGAAAGTAGTTCGGCATGGAGTTTACTGGGATATAAATTTTGGACAGATTTGCTACGGACCAATCAAATGTTAGGGAATTGTGTAAATATTTTTGTGCTGGAATTATATAATTATACTAGTTGGCAGAAGTTTTCACACACTGTCTCCTTGGATGTCAACAGTAGAGAGGTTCTACTGTTTTTTATTTGTATTTTAATTATCATCATTCCCATTTAGCCATTATAAAGTGGATTATCTTCCTTGGCTTCCTAGTATAAGTTAATCGTGGTACTCTCCCTTTATTTCATATACAAATATTTCCATTTTGCATCAAAGCATTAAAATGGGCCCTGGTATGAGCAAATTAATGACATATATTATGTAAGTACAGCCCAAACATCGTTACTATGATGTGTATAGCTTTATTTATTGACAAATATAGTAATTACATGAAGATTTGGGTAAGATTTGGGTAAATCATGCCACCCTAAAACCACCAAGGTGCACATCTTCAATATGTGTAGAAGACGTGTGTATAGTTTCAGGTCGATTTGCTGAAAGGTTTTAGAGGAGTAGTGTACACAAACTCCGTACCCTATATATAATTCCATACAAAAATTTAGAAGAAAATGGATGTTTAAAGTTAAAAAGGTGATATTTTTGTTTATAACTATTTTTAGGCATAAAAACAGCAAGCTGCACATCTTCAATATTTGTAGAAGACGTGTGTATAGTTTCAGATTGATTGGCTGAAAGGTTTTAGAGGAGTAGTGTACACAATCTCTGTACCCTATATAGAATTGCCAAAAAATGGCCAAGTTAAAAAGGCGATATGTTTGTTAAAAAATATTGTTTTCGGCATAAAAACACAAGGGTTTGGGTAAGATTTGGGTAGATTTGGTTAAATCATGCCACCCTAAAATCACCAAGGTGCACATCTTCAATATGTCTAGAAGACGTGTGTATAGTTTCAGATCGAATGGTTTTAGAGGAGTAGTGTACACAAACTCTGCAGTTTTTCTGTTCGCCACCTGCCAGCCCGCCATTTGAAGAGCACGTATATAGACGTTACAACAGGATGCGTGCCACATGTATTTCTGACAACAAGCCGTGACGTGTAGATATGAATATAACTTTCTACGTATTGGACCGTTTAATGAATAAATTTAGTAGATATTGGACAAATGGTCGCAATATGTGATTGAGACGAAATGCTATGCTTTCATTGGTCGAGAAACTAGGGCAAACACTAAGTAACTTTGTATAATGATTTGTTACACACAGATTGACAAATTTAACCATTAAATGATGGGAAACAAATATATTTGACTGTTGTTGTTTCAGTCATATTTCTTAATAAAACCATGTTTTGGAAGCATATGTGAATCATCTCCATTAGAGATGATTCCAATATGCTGCCAAAATATGTTCTCATAAATAATTGAAACAACAAAATAAAAATCAGTTAACAAAATGTTATTCGGACAGCATTGTAATAGTTAAGAATAGTGTACAGGCAAATACAAGTGTAGGAAATTGTGGAATATGACAAATACAAGTGTAGGAAATGGTGGAATAGGACAAATACAAGTGTAGGAAATGGTGGAATAGGACAAATACAAATGTAGCAAATGGTGGAATAGGACAAATATGAGAGCAGGAAATGGTGAATATAAGAAAAATGAGAGTGTAGGAAATGGTGGAATAGGACAAATATGAGTGTAGGAAATGGTGGAATAGGACAAATGCGAGTGTAGGAAATGGTGGAATAGGACAAATAAGAGTGTAGGAAATGGTGGAATAGGACAAATACAAGTGTAGGAAATGGTGGAATAGGACAAATGTGAGTGTAGGAAATGGTGGAATAGGACAAATATGAGTGTAGGAAATGGTGGAATAGGACAAATACAAGTGTAGGAAATGGTGGAATAGGACAAATATGAGAGTAGGAAATGGGTGAATTTAGGACAAATAAAAACAAAGTGTAGTTAAATGGTAAATTGGAATAGGACAAATACGAAGTGTAGAAATGGGTGGAATAGGACAAATACAAGTGTAAGGAAATGGTGGAATAGACAAATATGAGTGTAGGAAATGGTGGAATAGGACAAAATACAAAGTGTAGGAAATGGTGGAATAGGACAAATATGAGAGTAGGAAATGGTGAATAGGACAAATACAAGTGTAGGAAATGGTGGAATAGGACAAATACAAGTGTAGGAAGTGGTGGAATATGACAAATATGAGAGTAGGAAATGGTGGAATATGACAAATACAAGTGTAGGAAATGGTGGAATAGGACAAATGCGAGTGTAGGAAATGGTGGAATAGGACAAATATGAGTGTAGGAAATGGTGGAATAGGACAAATACAAGTGTAGGAAATGGTGGAATATGACAAATATGAGTGTAGGAAATTGTGAATATGACAAATACAAGTGTAGGAAATGGTGGAATAGCACAAATACAAGTGTAGTAAATGGTGGAATAGGACAAATACAAGTGTAGTAAATGGTGGAATAGGACAAATGTGAGTGTATGAAATGGTGGAATAGGACAAATATGAGTGTAGGAAATGGTGGAATAGGACAAATACAAGTGTAGGAAATGGTGGAATAGGACAAATATGAGAGTAGGAAATTGTGAATATGACAAATACAAGTGTAGGAAATGGTGGAATAGCACAAATACAAACGTAGGAAATGGTGAAATATGACAAATATGAGTGAAGTAAATTGTGGAATAGGACAAAATACAAGTGTAGGAAATGGTGGAATAGGACAAATATGAGAGTAGGAAATGGTGAATATGACAAATACAAGTGTAGGAAATGGTGAAATATGACAAATAAGAATGTAGGAAATGGTGGAATAGGACAAATACAAGTGTAGGAAATGGTGAAATATGACAAATAAGAGTGTAGGAAATGGTGGAATAGGACAAATACAAGTGTAGTAAATGGTGGAATAGGACAAATGTGAGTGTAGGAAATGGTGGAATAGGACAAATATGAGTGTAGGAAATGGAATATGGTGGAATAGGACAAATCAGTGTAGGAAATGGTGGAATAGGACAAATATGAGAGTAGGAAATTGTGAATATGACAAATACAAGTGTAGGAAATGGTGGAATAGCACAAATACAAACGTAGGAAATGGTGAAATATGACAAATATGAGTGTAGTAAATTGTGGAATAGGACAAAATACAAGTGTAGGAAACGGTGGAATAGGACAAATATGAGAGCAGGAAATGGTGAATATGACAAATACAAGTGTAGGAAATGGTGAAATATGACAAATAAGAGTGTAGGAAATGGTGGAATAGGACAAATACAAGAGTAGGAAATAGTGGAATAGGACAATACAAGTGTAGGAAATGGGTGGAATTATGACAAATACAAGTGTAGGGAATGGTGGATAGGACAAATACAAAATGTAGGAAATGGTGAAATAAATTTGACAAATATGAGGTGGTAAGGAATTGGTGAAATAATGGACAAAATCAAACAAAAGTGTAGGAAATGGTGATAGGACAAATACAAAATGAGGGAAATGGTGAAATATTTGGACAAATTATGAGGTGGTTAAAGGAAATGGTGGAAATAAAAGGACAAAATTACAAAGTGTAGGGAAAATGGTGAATAGTACAATATGGGAAGGTGTAGGAAATGGTGGAAATTAAAAAGGACAAATTCAAATGGAGGAAAATGGTTGGAAATATGACTAAATGGTGGAAATTAATGGACAAAATATGAGGGTAAGGAATTGGTGAAATATTGAACAAATACTAGTGGTAAAGGATAATGGTGGGGAAATAAAGGACAAAATACAATATGTAGGAAATAAATTGGTGGAAATAATGGACAAATATGAGGTAAAGAAATGGTGGAATAGGAAACAAATACATGTGTAGGAAATGGTGGAATAGGACAAAATAGTGTAGGGAAATTGGTGGAATAGGACAAATACAAATGTAGGAAATGGTGAAATATGACAAATAAGAATGTAGGGAAATGGGTGGAATAGGACAAATACAAAGGTGTAGGAAATGGTGGAAATAGGACAAATAAGAGTGAGGAAATGGTTGGGAATAGGACAAATACAAAGTGTAGGGAAATGGTGGAATAGTGAAATGTGAAGTGTAGGAAATGGGTGGAATATGGACCAAATATAAGTGTAGGAAATGGTGGGAATGGACAAATTAAAATAATTTGTAGGAAAATGGTGGAAATAGGACAAAATATGAGTGTAGGAAATTGGTGAAATATGACAAATCAAGTGTAGGAAATGGTGGAATAAGGGGCCAAATACAAACGTAGGAAATGGTGGAAATATGACAAATATGAGTGTAGGAAATTGTGGAATAGGCAAATACAAGTGTAGGAAATGGTGGAATCGGGCAATTATGGAGTGTAGGAAAATGGGGAATTAGGACAAAAATACAAATTGTAGGAAATGGTGTAATTTGAACAAAATAAGGTGTGGAAATGGTGGAATGGACAAATTAAAAGGTGTAGGAAATGGTGGAAATAGGGCCAAATACAAATGTAGGAAATTGGGTGAATATGACAAATCAAGTGTAGGAAATGGTTGGAATTAGGGGACAATACAAATGTAGGAAATGGTGAAATATTGCAAAATTAAGAGGTGTAGGAAAATGGTGGAATAGGAAAAAATACAAATTGTAGGAAATTGGGGAATAGGACAAATATAAATGAGGAAAGGTGGAAATTGGTGAAAGGAAATAAATAGTGTAGGAAATGGTGGAATAGGACAAAATAAATGTGTAGGAAATGGTGAAATATGGACAAATATGAGTGTAGGAAATGGTGGAATAGGATACAAGTTGTAGGAAATGGTTGAAATATGACAAATGTGAGTGTAGGAAATGGTGGACTAGGACAAATATGAATGTAGGAAATGGAATTTGGAATAGGACAAATACAAGTGTAGGAAAATGGTGGAATACTAGACAAATAATAATGTAGGAAATTGTGAATATGACAAATCACAAGTGTAGGAAATGGTGGGAATCGCACAAATACAAACGTAAGTAAATGTGAAAGTAAATGGTGGATTAGGACAAAATACAAGTGCCAGTGAAATGGGTGGATAGGGTGAATAGGACACAAATACAATGTAGATGGTGGATAGGAAATAGGTGGTAATAGGACAAATATGTTTTTTTTAGTGTAGTTGGTGGAATAGGACAAAATGTAGTGTAAAGGAAATGTGAATAGCAAATATGAGTGTAGGAAATGGTGGAATAGGACAAATACAAGTGTAGGAAAATGGTGGAATAGGCAAATTATGAGAGTAGGAAATTGTGAATATGACAAATACAAGTGAGGAAATGTGGAATAGCACAAATACAAGTAGGGAAAATGGTGAAATAGACAAATATGGATGTAGTTTAAATTGTGAATAGACAAAATACAAGTGAAATGGAAAATGGTGGAAATGGACAAATATGAGTAGGAAAAGGTGAAAATGACAAATACAATTAGGAAATGGTGAAATATACAAAAAGGAAAGTGGTAGGAAATGGTGGAAATAGACAAATAAGAAGTGTAGGAAATAGGTGGAAATAGGACAAATACAAAAGTGTAGAAATGGTGAATATGAAAACAAATACAAGTGGTAAGGAAATGGAGGAATAGGACAAATACAAATGTAGGAATGGGAAATAGGAAACAAATAGGGAGTGGAAGGAAAATGGTGAAATATTGACAAAAATACAAGTGTAGGAAATGGTGGAATATGGACTAAATACAAATGTAGGAAAATGGGGTGAAAATATGACAAATATGAAGTGTAGGAAATGGTTGGAAATATGACAAAATACCAAGTGTAGGAAATGGTGAAAATATAACAAATGCAAAGTTGTAGGAAATGGTGGAAATATGACCAAATATGAAGTGTAGGAAAGGTGGAATAGGACAAATACAAAGTGGGTAAAGGAAATGTGATATGACAAAAATATGGAGGTGTAGGAAATGGTGGTGATAAGAAAGATCAAGATGTAGGATGGAAATGGATACAAATATGAGTGTAGGAAAAATGGAGGAATAGACATAGTAGGAAATGGCGTGGAAATAAGAAGAAATAAGACTGTAGAAAATATTGGCATTGTAGAAAATGGTGAAATATTACAATACGTACGAGGGGTTTCGAATCACTGAGGACGTGGTACTGCAGGAACTGATGGAGCTGGTAGAAGCAGTTGTTGTGTACAAGGACGTTGATGATCAGCTCATACAAGTAGTGCTGCAAATCACGATTGTATTGTACTCTATTGTATTGTATTAGAGTGACGCTTAGTGGCCTGTAGGCCATCATAGGCCTGTTAAGTACGTTGGTAAGGACGTTGATGATCAGCTCATACAAGTAGTGCTGCAAATCACGATTGTATTGTACTCTATTGTATTGTATCAGAGTGATGCTTAGTGGCCTGTAGGCCATCATAGGCCTGATAAGTACAACATATGAGGCGTTGAGCAACAAGCAAATGTACGACATTCACTACCTCGGTATGGTATGTCAGTTGATAATTCTCACGGGTGAATAATGTCTGTGCGTATTTATGTATTAGCTAGTCCTATAGGACAAATACAATTGGGATAAAAATATTTATACAAGGTGTTGCATAAAAATGTGATCATTTACAGTGGCTAATAATTACATGGTTAACCCTTTCAACACTACAAACCTATATTCTAATGTTTGTAAACAGTGTAGATCTGCACTAATCAGAGCTCCAGATAAGGTGCGTATTGGCGTATTTTATGCATTTATTTTAGTTATTTGAACATTTGGAGAGAGTCTTGACTAATGTACAATGGTAACATATTCCAAACACGCAATAACATATATCTAGTTCATAGAAACAGCTGCGTAATTTGGATTTCAAAAAGTTTACAAGATGTCATGTTTGACGTCACACAACGTGACATCAAAACTCGGGAAACTCGTCAGTATGTAACTATTCATGCACACAGCACAATTCAATGCTTACAATCTCAAACCAGATGGCCGCGGCCCGCATGTCGAGCCCGCCGAGGCATTTGATGGTTTCAGAGTGTATTTATTTGAAGTTTCAATTAAGGGTTGTGGAAATATAAGGTATGTAAAAGCTTTAACACAAATTTTAAAGTCATTTGACCTTGAACTTGGGCATGTGGGCCGCATGGGTGGGCTATAGAATGAAAATATGGAAGATAATAAATAATTATTTGAAGTTTGAAGTAAATCGGTGTAAGTATTGTGGAGATATAAGGTATGTAAAAACTTGAAATTTCCAGACGATCCTAAATTTGCACTTACAAACATTTTAGTCACATAAAGTTTAGTGAAACGGCCCATAGGACAATAATTGTGGCTGTGACTGGAGAAATGGGGCTTGTGGGTTTTGCGACCAAATAGAATTCCGCATTTGCTATGAACATTTTGTCAACTTTGGACATCATTTACATAAAATATCATACATTGTTATTTTGTACCGAAGAAGATGTGCAATATATCATGAAAAACATTGACAAAATAAATGAAAATTCACAATATTGTCTGTAACATTGTCTGTAATTGACTTCGATTGTCAGAAGTTGACGAAATTTTTATGGCAAATGCGAAATAATTTTTCATTTGCCATAAGAATTTCGTCAACTTCTGGCATCAATTACAGAAAATATCAGAGTTTCTGCAAATATTTTTCGTAAAAAAATCTTCATAAATACAACATCACATGGCTCGTTTCATGAGCTGTACCTGCACAGGAATATCGCGCTGGCTCAGCGAGCGAATGTACTCAATCATCACTGCGACCTTGAACTTGAATGGAATGTCCTGGAAACAAATAGACATTCATGAGTGGTTTTTGTGAAGTGAGTGGGGTATAGATGGTAAATTATCTGAAGCAGGCTTTGAACGAGGAGTAGTCGACTAATATGAAATAGTATGGATAGTTTAAGTTGAAAGTAGGTAAGTTTGTATAGTAAATTACCACATGTCAAGTGATCCAGGTTTGATTAACAACCATTTTTCACGACATCAATCACCAATTCTGCTTATAACAGTATTACATTTATATCTGTCAGAATTGCCAATATTATTAAATAGAACAAGGGCGTCGTTATCACTATTAAGCTAACCCCTCGCTGACAGTCTTGATCATAAAAAAACTTTAACGCATTTCCTTACCTACGAGGTGAACGTAAGTCCTCAGTGACCTTGACCATGGGCGATCTGACATGGGTCATATGCAAAACAAAGCACCATCCCTAGACACACATTGTGGCAAAATATTATAACTAGATAGCCGCGGCCCGCATGTCGAGCCCGCCGAGGCTTTGATAGTATACAGAAAAACTTTAACCAAAAACGTTAACCAAAAACAATTATTGACTAGTGAGCCATAGAATATCAGATTATATTCTATGGCTCACTAGTCAATAATTGTTTTAGTATATGATAATAGTCGGTATATAGCACTTACGACCTTATGCTACTAGACAACAAGAAACGAGGCAAAGCCACGAAGGCCAGGTTTTTTCCAAGCATAGACACTTGGATAACATAATTATACCCACTTTTTGTAGACTAGATGTACGGACGGATGGACGGACATATTCCAAAATGCCGACGATATCGCACTTTCCGCAAGCGGGTGCGACAATGATGATAAACACCCATGTGAAGTATCAAAGTAATTTGACCTTGACATTGGGCACAGGGGCCGCACGGTTAGGGGTTAGAATGAAAATATGGATGATGATAAACACCCATGTGAACTTTCAAGGTGATGGGCGAAGCAGTTGCAGAGATATAGTATAAACCGAAAAACTTTTAACTTTTAACCCAAAAAAACATTTAAACCAGACGTACGTTAAAAAGTTAACGTTGAAAATGGCTAAGTTAATTACGTAGAAATAATAGGTGAAGGTAAAAAAAATGGTCACATGTTGGATAGTGATATGTGGTGGGCACCCTTGATTATGAAACTGTGAAAGTTTGGTGGTCCTAGGTGGTACAGTACCAAAGAAATGGACTTAAACACGAAAACTTAACATTGTAAACGCGAAAACTTAACATTGAAAATGGTTAAGTCGACTGCGCGGAAAAAATGGGTCAACTTAAAAACAAGAAACGAGGCAAAGCCACGAAGGCCAGGTTTTTTCCAAGCATAGACACTTGGATAACATAATTATACCCACTTTTTGTAGACTAGATGGCCGTGGCTTGCATGTCGGGCCTTGGGGCGAGGCATGGACACTAACAAAATAGATATACATGTAGTAGATGGAAAAACTTTAACAAAAAAAACACTTTAACCAGACACACGGATGTACGGACGTACGTCCGGACGGACGGACATATTCCAAAATGCCGACGATATTGCGCTTTCCGCAAGCGGGTGCGACAATGATGATAAACACCCATGTGAAGTATCAAGGTAATGGATGAAACAGTTGCAGAGATATAGTACACGAAAAAACTTTAACAAAAAATTCAAAGTAATTTGACCTTGACATTGGGCACAGGGGCCGCACGGTTAGGGGTTAGAATGAAAATATGGCTGATAATAAACACCCATGTGAACTTTCAAGGTGATGTGCGAAGCAGTTGCAGAGATATAGTATAACAAAAAACTTTTAACCAAAAAAAAAACTTTAACCAGACGTACGTTAAAAAGTTAACGTTGAAAATGGCTAAGTCAATTACGTAGAAATAATAGGTGAAGGTAAAAAAAATGGTCACATGTTGGATAGTTGTATGTGGTAGGCACCCCTTGGTTATGAAGCTGTGAAAGTTTGGTGGTCCTAGGTGGTACATACCAAAGTACCAAAGAAATGGACTTAAACACGAAAACTTAACATTGTAAACGCGAAAAGTTAACATTGACTGCGCGGAAAAAATGGGTCAAGTTCAAAAAGGTAACATGTTGGATAGTGATATGTGGTGGGCACCCCTTGGTTATGAAGCTGTGAAAGTTTGTTGGTCCTATGTGTTACAGTAACAAAGAAATGGACTGAAACACGAAAACTTAACATTGATTGTGGACGCCACCCGCCCGCCTGGCTTTCACCAATCCAATAGCCTGGATTTTTTTCTCCAAAAAAAACTTGGCTAAAAATGGAAAAAAAGTTTAAAAAAAAAAGTTTAAAAGGATTTTTTTTTCCAAAAAAACCTGGCTAAAAATGGAAAAAAAGTTTAAAAAAAAAAAAGTTTCAAAATTAACAAAAAAATAATGCTCGCTACTGGAGCCCAGAATTTTGATAATAGTCCTATATTTATCTACATATCATATCTGCACAGGTCCACATATTGCCACAATATTGTCAACACAGTTTACGGAAATGTAATGCCCAGGTATAATAATTTACCTGTATAAATTACCTATAGTCATCTACATATCATAGTAAAGGTATGTATAAAGTTTGATGACTGTAGCTGATAAGGTGTTGAAGTAATGACCATAACACGAAAACTTAACATTGAATGATGACGCCGACGCCGACACCGACACCGACACCACCGACACCACCGACACCACCGACACCACCGACACCGACACCGCCGACTCCGGAAAAGCAAAACCTATGTCTCGCTTTCCGCTTCGCGGGCGAGACAAAAATCAAACAAATTAAAAAATTCATTTATTTGAGCTGCAAAAATCAAACACTGTTTCCTTTTTGCAGCTCAACCGAGTAAATTTTCAACTTTATTACAGTATTTTCACTACTCAATTTGAAAATCAATGCATATTTTCACATTGCTGTGCATATTTTGTACTCCCACTTTTGATAATCAATGCGTATTCAACTAAAACTAGATTTGTCAGTAAGCGGGGGGCTTACGGAATACCCCCCCGCGTCAGCCCTGACCTAGAATGAAATCCAGCTCGCATACTATCATTTTCAGATAAAAGACTATGTCAGCACATATGGAGAGTGCGATGGTGGTTCCAGTTGAAAAAAGCAAACTAGACATTGTAAGTCCGTGACCTTGACCCCTGGCATAAATGGGTGTCGTAGGTTTGTTGCAGAATGATGTATGAGTGTCAGAGAAGGGCCGGGTAAAATATCACTGCATTCCGCAAAGGGAAAGAGAAGTTATAAGGAAATTTACATTTGTTAAGTTTTAGTTTTTTTCTAAGTTTATAAGTCAGTGACCTTGAGCCCTGGCATAAATGGGGGGTCGTAGGTTTGTTGCAGAATGATGTATGAGTGTCAGAGAAGGGGTGGGTAAAATATGAAAGATTTCCGCAAAGGGAAAGAGAAGTTAAAAGGAAATTTACAATTGTTAAGTTTTCGTTTTTTTCTAAGTTTCTAAGATCGTGACCTTGACCCCTGGCATAAATATGGGGGTCGTAGGTTTGTTGCAGAATGATGTGATGTGTCAGAGAATGGGGGCGGGTAAATTATGAAAGATTTCCGCAAAGGGAAAGAGAAGTTAAAAGGAAATTTACAATTGTTAAGTTTTCGTTTTTTTTCTAAGTTTCTAAGTCCGTGACCTTGACCCCTGGCATAAATGGGGGTCGTAGGCTTGTAGCAGAATGATGTATGAGTGTCAGAGAAGGGCGGGTGTAAAATATGAAAGATTTCCGCAAAGGGAAAGAGAAGTTAAAAGGAATTTACAATTGTTAAGTTTTCGTTTTTTTGTTTTTTCTAAGTTTCTAAGTCCGTGACCTTGAGCCCTGGCATAAATGGGGGTCGTAGGTTTGTTGCAGAATGATGTATGAGTGTCAGAGAAGGGGCGGGTAAAATATGAAAGATTTCCGCAAAGGGAAAGAGAAGTTAAAAGGAAATTTACAATTGTTAAGTTTTGTGACGGACGGAAACACGGAAACATGGACGGACGGACGGACGGACAAGCTGACTCCAGTATCCAGTATACCCTCCCACAATTTCGTTGCGGGTGTGTAATAAGTGTGTACAATACGCCAATACGCACATTATTATCTTGAGCTCTGTATATTGATACATTATTACAACATGGTTTATGACCATACAATAAACATTTTGACATCACAATAATGAACCGTTTGTGTTATCATTTAACATAGATGACACAAAATTGTAAAGAGCTCCAGATAAGAAGCGTATTGGCGTATTGTACACACTTATTTTAGCTGAATACGCATTGATTATCAAAAGTTCGGAGTACAAAATAGTCACAGCAATGTGAAAATACGCATTGATTTTCAAATTGAGTAGTAGAAATACTGTAATAAAGTTGAAAATGTACTTTAACAGTCGAGATGCAAAAAAGAAATACTAGTATAAATAAGTGAATAAGTAATAATACACTCAAATAAGTGAATGGCTAAATTTGTTTCATGTTTTTTTATCATGTGTTCCCTATTTATTAATATTAATCCGTAGTAAAAAAAAAATACGCATTTTATTGGAAATCACGCGGTACAATACTCTTTAGACACACAGCTTATCTGGAGTCTGAATATACCTCGGCTGTCGTTTGTTATAACCCCTAGGCCACAACCAATCTGTCAGTGACAGCTGAACCAGTAGCCGATTTCATCAAAATTACAAAGTATACTTATCTAGCAAAGTATACTTTGAGGGAGTAATCATTTATTTTTCCCGAAATGCATTATTTCACATAGAACTAACGACTGCATATATTTGATGATTAAAAGGATGCAGAATTATTATACTGAATTTATTACATTATCAAAGCCAAAATGGCTGTGATAATGTAATAAATTCAGTAAAATAACAAGAAACGAGGCAAAGCCACGAAGGCCAGGTTTTTTCCAAGCATAGACACTTGGATAACATAACTATACCCACTTTTTGTAGACTAGATGGCCGTGGCCTGCATGTCGCGCCTTGGGGCGAGGCATGGACACTAAAAAAAGAGATATAGTAGATGGAAAAAGTTTAACCAAAAAACTTTAACCGGACACACGGACGTACGGACGGACGTACGGACTTATGTACATTACTGTACTTATGTGGCTTATCACATGTTAAATATTAGCCACATAAAACGATTTTTAGCCACATAAAACGATTTTTTAGGTGGCTAATTGTAACCAACCCTATCCTTTACCAAGTCCATAACCCTGTGGGGCTAGCCACATAAGTACCCTAATGTGTGCCCGGACGGATGGACGGACGGACGTTCTTACGGTACTATACTTATGTGGCTTATCACATGTTAAATATTAGCCACATAAAAGGATTTTTAGCCACATAAAAGGATTTTTAGGTGGCTAATTGTAACCAACCCTATCCTTTACTAAGTCCATAACCCTGTGAGGCTAGCCACATAAGTATAGTACCGTCAGGGCGGACGGACGGACGGACGGACGGAGGACGGACGTTCTTACATTAGGGTACTTATGTGGCTTATCACATGTTAAATATTAGCCACATAAAACGATTTTTAGCCACATAAAACGATTTTTTAGGTGGCTAATTATAACCAACCCTATCCTTTAACAAGTCCATAACCCTGTGGGGCTAGCCACATAAGTACCCTAATGTGTGCCCGGACGGACGGACGGACGGACGGACGTATGCCAAAATGCCGACTATATCGCGCTTTCCGCAAGCGGGCGCGACAATGATGATAAACACCCATGTGAAGTATCAAGGTAATGGGTGAAGCAGTTGCAGAGATATAGTACACGAAAATACTTTAACAAAAGAATTCAAAGTAATTTGACCTTGACATTGGGCACAGGGGCCACACGGTTGGCGGGTAGAATGAAAATATGGATGATGATAAACACCCATGTGAAGTTTCAAGGTAATGGGCGAAGCAGTTGCAGAGATATAGTATAACGAAAAACTTTTAACCAAAAAACTTTAACCAGACGTACGTTAAAAAGTTAACGTTGAAAATGGCTAAGTCAATTACGTAGAAATAATAGGTGAAGGTAAAAAAGGTGAAGGTCACATGTTGGATAGTTGTATGTGGTAGGCACCCCATGGTTATGAAGCTGTGAAAGTTTGGTGGTCCTATGTGGTACAGTACCAAAGAAATGGACTTAAACATGAAAACTTAACATTGAAAACGCGAAAACTTAACATTGAAAATGGCTAAGTCGATTGCGCGGAAAAAATGGGTCAAGTTAAAAAAGAAATGGACTCAAACACGAAAACTTAACATTGATTGTGGACGCCGCCCGCCCGCCCGCCCGCCGCCCAGCCCGCCAGCCCCCGCCGCTGCCCGGCTTTCGCCAATCCAATAGCCTGGATTTTTTTTCAAAAAACCTGGCTAAAAATTGAAAATTTCTCCCTCAAAGTATACTTTGCTACAAAAGTATACTTTGCAATGTTGGTGAAATAGGCTACTGAACTTACATTATTATCCTCGAAGACGGAGAAGACGTTGGTGTACATGTCAGATTGGTCGATGATCACCCGTCGACTCTGGTACTCTGACTGCAGGGCGGTATCCATCGCCTGTAATCGCAACGTGATATCAAAATAAACTCCATAGACATACGAGACACGCCATGGGATTTTGTTCCCCAAGACCATTTCATGAAACGTATTTAGAGAAACTGTGTTATTTTCTGTAAATGACGTCGAAAGATGATGAAAGTTTCATAGCTGTGAAAATTTCATCAACTCTCGACGTCATATACGGAAAATATTGTAAATTTTGTAAATATTGTTCACGAGATATCGCACATGTTGTTAGTCAGTCCATCACATGGCATGTCTCATATACAAATGAACAACATTAAACTCTTTGCAAATAACAAGAAAAAATGTATAAGTGAATGTGCTTAATGTCCCAACTAGCTCAGTAGCCTATGGATAGTCATACAGACAATCTGACTTCATTATACCCACCCCAAGGAAACTCTGTAAGAGGAACAAAAACTTCAATGCAAATGTAATTGATGATATGACCAGACAGAGAAGGGAAAACTATATCCTCACCCACATCCCCTGTAGCCTATTTCACCAACATTGCAAAGTATACCTATCTAGCAAAGTATACTTTGAGGGAGAAATTTTCAATCTAAGGGTAAAATATTTTTTTTTTATTATACTCAATTTATTACATTATAATGTAATAAATTCAGTATAATAATTCTGCATACTTTTAATCATCAAATTTATGCAGTCGTTAGTTCTATATGAAATAATGCATTTCGGGAAAATAAATGATTACTCTCTCAAAGTATACTTTGCTAGATAAGTATACTTTGCTAGATAAGTATACTTTGCTAGATAAGTATACTTTGCTAGATAAGTATACTTTGCTTACTTTGCTAGATAAGTATACTTTGCTAGATAAGTATACTTTGCTTACTTTGCTAGATAAGTATACTTTGCTAGATAAGTATTGCTAGATAAGTATAATTTGCTAGATAAGTATTGCTATTGCTAGATAAGTATACTTTGCTAGATAAGTATACTTTGCTAGATAAGTATACTTTGCTTACTTTGCTAGATAAGTATACTTTGCTAGATAAGTATTGCTAGATAAGTATAATTTGCTAGATAAGTATTGCTAGATAAGTATACTTTGCTAGATAAGTATACTTTGCAATTGTGATGAAATCGGCTACAGGTCATGAGGGAAGAGACCTCGGTTTCAAGACTCATCCGAATAATTGTTGTCAGTATGTCTGTAGCCGATTTCACCAACATTGCAAAGTATACTTTTCTAGTAAAGTATACTTTGAGGGAGAACGTTTCAATTTTAGAATAAATTTATTAATTTTTATTATACTGAATTTATTACATTATCACAGCCATTTTGGCTGTGATAATGTAATACATTCAGTATAATAATTCTGCATACTTTTAATCATCAAATATATGCAGTTGTTAGTTCTATATGACATAATGCATTTCGGGAAAAATAAATGATTACTCCCTCAAAGTATACTTTGCTAGGAAAGTATACTTTGCAATGTTGATGAAATCAGCTACAGAGAGATGGAAATATTATGAAAGTATTTTTCAAGCCACGGGTGGGGGCTGAACTCGCAACATCTGGTATCCTAACCTCTAGGTCACAATCCATCCCCCAAAACAATAAGAGGACCATTTCATCGCTCCAGATAAGCTGCGTATTTATTTAAATACCCAATTAAAATTGCCAAAAACCCAATTGAAATCAGAAGTATGGAGTATCAAAAAGGAATAACAATTTTGTGGTACCTTTATCATGCTGCTGAAAACAATAAACAGACCACAAATATAGCATATTTTTCTTATGTTCCACGAAAACACATCTTGATATTTCATTAGAATTGTCTCAAAGGAGACAATTCTAATGAAATGCCAAGACATGTTTTCATTTCGAAGCAAACTATTCAATGATTGCTGTCTGTTTATGTGTAAAGATTGGTGTGATTTTATTTTACCCAATTAAAATTTTAAAATACCTGATTGCTTCAGAAATGATGGAGTGACAATACTCAATTACTAATTAAGGATCTGGAGCCCTGCCATTTGGCACATACAGTACACGACATAGCCAGGTTAAATACAAGTGTGTATAAAAACAAATTGGATTTATGTCCTTTATGAGAAGTGTAGAGCAAGGTCAGTTTCCATCGACTTTTTTTTATAAGTAAAAGAATGTGGTTTTATGTCCATTGAACAGAAGGTTATACAGACAGGAATTTATGGTGGAGCACGGTTCATTAACCACAAAGATGGAATAGTTAATGCAGATCATGATCAGACTGTGCATATGATCATGATCTGGATCTACACTGGTCTACAACTAGTGGCAATGTAGTCTGTCGGGGGCTAATGTAAAAGCATAAGCCAATCAAAGCCGTGTGGAATTTGTGCCTATAGTATAGTCATTATTATTACCCAACCCAATATAAATTGATATTCCATAGTTTTGACTAAATCCCTGGGTTTTGCCTGGGCAATAGTTCCGCGTGCCTGAGGAATAGTCAAAACTATTTTCAGCCTCGAAAGTCATGTTCAACGTAGATCGGTCAGTTGACGCGCCCCGTGCCAAATTTACGTTCATTGTGTCACATACACTGTTTACAGGTTGAGTAATAAAACAGTTATTTCATGGTCATTCGGGGAAGTCAAAACATATTGCCCCTCGGTGCTGTGGACGACCTGATGCATTATTGCCTCGGCCTTCGGCCTCAAGGCAATAGTGCATCGGGTCGTCCATAGCACCTTGGGGCAATAGTTATAACTGTTCCCCGAAAGACCATGAAATAACTGAAAACTGACCAGCAACTGCACCTCAGCATCCAGGTATTGTTTGAATTCACTAAGATTGTGACCATGACCTTGGGGTTAACGGGGGTATGATGGTTGTGGATTTGTCACAGCATGATAGTGAATCATTAGAAGAAAGGCATGTGTGTAATATCACAAGAATTCCGCCACGGAAGCGGTGAAGCTCTTGCCGAAGCATTGTCTATGGGAATTTAACATGGGGGAAAAGGAGGTAGAGGAGCTGTGGGAGGAGTTAAAAAACAAACAAAAAATGGAAATTGACAATGAAACCTAGATAGATAGCTTGGAAATGATCTAAGAAAACAAAGTTAAACTTTGGAAATCGGTCCACTATTTCTGAAATTAGAAAAACGTCCCCATGCGAAATCCCCATAGACATCTTCACAGAGTGTAAGATGTCTATGGGGGTTTAACATGAGAAATATTTCCTCGCAATAAAATCACTATAGGACCAAATTTCACGAAATAGAAAGAAGGCTCATTCTTAAATTTTGATAAAATTTAATATTATCAAAAAGATATTGCTTTTGCATTGTTTATACGGCTGTAAAATGTGGGCAGGTTTCTTGAAACAGACACAGGTTGAAGTAACGGACCGAGGTCAATAAATACATTAAATATGCCTAAAAGCATCAATAAATGAAGAAAAAAAAACAAAATCTTCATTTATTAATGCTTTTAGGCATATTTAATGTATTTATAGACCTCGGTCCGTTACTTCAACCTGTGGAAACAGACAGTAGTTTATACTGACCAGCGCCTGCACCTCAGCATCCAGGTATCGCTTGTACCCCTCGTTGAGCATGTCAAAGATGCGCGCGATCACCGTCAGGTTGGCCTGTTGTCCAGGCAACAGGATGTGCTGGCAAACGGAGAGAACGACGCCCTTGCTGTCCTTACGCTGTAGTAGGAACTTCACGAGGCAACACTGGAGATGTGACATATACACTGGAGATGTGACATATACACTGGAGATGTGACATATACACTGGAGATGTGACATATACACTGGAGATGTGACATATACACGAGATGTGACATATACACTGGAGATAGGCAAAAGTGTGACATATTTTGTTGCATAAAATGGGTTTCTGCAGTGCATTAACAATGTATTAAAATAATATGTAATATGGCAACACTGGCGATAGGCGAAAATGTGACATAATTGTTGCATCAAATGGGTTTCTGCAGTGCATTAAAGTTAAAATTTTAAACATTACTAGTGCCTGCTATGCAGACATAATCATTTAGTAATCTGTAAATTACTGTTAGAGACACAGTGTTGTATCAGGCTGTTTTGATATGCAAATGAGGCATACCATTTTTAAATTATTTATATAAATTAAATGTGTCACGGTCATCAGCTCCTATTATAAAGTATGACCATTGCACATCCAACGATAAATAGAGAGAATAAATAGTTGTTTCCATTAAACTTTGGAGGAAACATGATTATCACCCCTTATATCAATTACCACGTCCGGTAATGGTATTTGAATGTTTATTTTGCCTCAAAATGTCATATCGAAAGAATGGACATGACAATATGTCTCCTTATACTAAAACCTGGGATGTCCTCAGAAGTGGTAGTATAAGGTTCGACAATGCCCAGCCATGGGTAAACGTTTGCCGTGGCACGAGGGAACTGTTTGAACCCCAAGGCCGCAGGCCGCGGGTTCAAACAGTTTCTGAGTGCCACGGCAAAGGTTTACCCACGGCTGGACATTGTCGAACGTTATTGTTACATTTCCGTTGGAAATATCGTGTAATTTGAGCATATATGCATTTACTTTCGGTACTTTCAGAACACGTTCAATTCAAACGGCTGATTTACTCATACATATTCCAGGGCTGCAGTACACGCCATGTGATGCAACCGCATCAATTTCAACAAGAGCTCCACGGAGCAAAATTTCCCGCCTAGCGCAGTTTGATAGTACATAAGCAGCTTGTAATAACCTTGGGGTTAGTGAGCAACATGGGCTTTCTGTAGAATGATGCGGGATGATGTTGTTACAAATGCATGTATGGAATATTAAAGCATAAACTGAGCGTTAATTTTTCCAAACATGGAAATTTCTAAGTCAGTGACCTTGACCTTTGGGGTTAGCGGGCACCATGGGCTTTCTGTAGAATGATGGGCTTTCTGTAGAATGATGCGGGATGTTGTTACAAATGCATGTATGGAATATTAAAGCATAAACTGAGCGTTAAAACTAAGCGTTCTTTTCCAAACACAGAAATTTCTAAGTCAGCGACCTTGACCTTTGGGGTTTGCGGGCACCATGGGCTATCTGTACAATGATACGGGATGTTGTTACAAATGCATGTATGGAATATTAAAGCATAAACTGAGCGTTAACTTTTCCAAACATGGAAATTTCTAAGTCAGTGACCTTGACCTTTGGGGTTAGCGGGCACCATGGGCTTTCTGTAGAATGATGCGGGATGTTGTTACAAATGCATGTATGGAATATTAAAGCATAAACTGAGTGTTAACTTATCCAAACACGAAAATTTATCTAAGTCAGTGACCTTGACCTTTGGCGTTAGCGGGCATCATGGGCTTTCTGTAGAATGATGCGGGATGTTGTTACAAATGCATGTATGGAATATTAAAGCATAAACTGAGCGCTAACTTTTCCAAACACGGAAATTTCTAAGTCAGCGACCTTGACCTTTGGGGTTTGCGGGCACCATGGGCTTTCTGTAGAATGATGGGCTTTCTGTAGAATGATGCGGGATGTTGTTACAAATGCATGTATGGAATATTAAAGCATAAACCGAGCATTAACTTTTACAAACACGGAAAATTTCTAAGTCAGTGACCTTGACCTTTGGGGTTAGCGGGCACCATGGGATTTCTGTAGAATGATGCGAGATGTTGTTACAAATGCATGTATGGAATATGAAAGCATTCCATTGAGGGAAACAGAAGTTACAATGAATTAACCTGAGCGTGAAGTTTTAGAAACAGACGCCGACGCCGACGCCGACGCCGACACCGACGGAAAAGCTAGGTCTATGTCCCGCTTCTGCTGAAGCAGGCGGGACAAAAATGTGACCATTGTGAACTGGTCTGGTGACATAATGGCGTGTTCTAGTAACGTCATGAGACACATGCATTACGTAGGTTTTGGTTTGGCCCTAGAATGAGCATTGTCTACAGCCATGGTCAAACAGCACGCGCTGTACGTTTGAACACGGCTGTGAGCGGTGTCGAACAACGGCAGTCATGTAACAATCCAGGTTTAACAGTATATTAAAATCGTATGTAATAAATATGCAGCAACAGAAAATATAGTGGGTGATCAGTACAACTTCAATTAATGATTCATCGCTTATGCAATGAATATCAGAATTTTTCAATGTAAAATTAGTTTCTGTGAGTACTTACCTGTTATATGTTGCTATATAGCTTCTATTGGGGCTACCCATTCCGAATACAATTTATTGACCCGCACTTACACCTGTCCCATCCCATATCGACCGCGCATGCGCACACGGGAGACTTCCTCTTTGCGATAGAACAAATCTCTCACCTTGCGGGGTGGGAGGCGGGTGTTAAATACATATAACAGGTAAGTACTCACAGAAACTAATTTTACGTTGAAAAATTCTGATTTCTGTATCATACTTCCCTGTTATATGTTGCTAGAATTTGTCTCCAAGGCGGGAAGGTAAGGTGATACAGAAACCAGAAAAATAAATTAATTCGCTCTGTGAATACTTAACCTAGGATCAATAAATTGACTCACCAAACAACTTGTAGACTAGACCCGGGCACCGTCTGAGCAGCGCCCCCCCTATTCCTGCTCCCAGAAGATAACTGAGCCGCCAGCTAAGTCTTTTGGTCTCCTTGAGTACTGTCCCCAGTCGCAGTTTCACACGCACTGAATGTGACTAACTCATATCATGTTAGCGTCATGTCATACACACTGTTGTGCCTCACATCTAAGACTCACAGTATCTACACTGACCCTTGGCTATGTCCACAAGTCTCTTAAAGTTCTAACCCACATTACTCACAAATAGTAATGTTAACATAAAATACCCTATGCATATTGACAACCACATACTATCAATAATTACAAAACATGGCATTCATGACCCTGGATGAATGATTATGTGTTTTCGAGTGTCATGATACCTAGTACCGTTAGCACCCCGGAGCACAGGGAACTCACCGTTACCCTCTCCGGACCTCACAATTATTGGTAACACCAAACAACTGCACACATTATAGTAAAATATGTATCCAGACTGGCATAACCAGTCATGTGTAATCAAGAAAACAATCTACGAAAACTTTCCAGGCACAAAACTTGAACTAGCTGATAACTAGAACGTTTTGTACTGCCAATGTGAATATACCAACAATTTGTTATCCTGGACTAGATCCACTGGCCCAGAATAACAACAGGCTAAAGAATTGAGCCTTTTACATATGCTTGGCCCCCGCGACATCCCTGCTAGCTGCGACTAGGGGATCCAATGTGTAAATATCTGCGCTCTGCGCAGTCAGTGTACGTATGTAAAACTGATAAAAGTGGAATTAGACTTCCCTGATGCCACTTCCATTATCTTATCCCCAGGATCACTCCATAGAGGAACTCAGAAGAGGTAAATACTGCACCGACCCCATGGGCATCGCTTATAACCTTATGAGCCCTTAACCGAATTGGATCGATATGCTCTGCGTGTTGCGAGAGATATCCATCTGTAAACTGACGATTTGGATATAAACTGATTACCCACGCATGGAATAAAATCCAGTGCCTACCTCTCATTGGTTAGTCATTGAGATGTAGTGCCTAATTCACCACGCTCTGGCCTTGCACAAAACAAGTCCGTGCCTTATGGAACTAAGCCTTGGATACTCCCATCTCTTAACCTTCTTTTCCAAGGCCGAATACTCTATGAGCCAAGTTTATGTAAGCATAACCTAATACTTGAGCCCCTGATGTGCCAGAAAAGTACTGGCTTTAAGAAATCCAACTTAGTTTTGGGGTCAAACCCTGTGTCAAATCAATTCCTCTAACAGAGCTCCTACAGTGTGGGTCTGAGGCAGTCTAGGCCTACCCTTGAAAGCAGTAACCTATTCTGCTTCACACAGAGACTTAGCCCTCGGCACCTGCGCAGGTTAAACAGGACCACTATCCTGAGACAGATACTGGTATACCGAAGCTACTGCCTCCGGATAAGAAGGGGCACTGTTCTTCCACAGCTACACTAGCTGCCGAGATCAGTCCCACCTGATGCCATCAGAGGATTTTAACATTCACCCGTACCGGTAAAGTGCCCTTTTCCTCTGACAAGCCTGGTGTATTTTGTCTTATGAAATTCACCATCATCTAGCCGAATGTCTTAACCGATTGCGCCACGAAGCCCACATTATCATCTGATCGTGACCTTGATCTATGTGCCAGGGCATAGCGTGTTTTCCGTCTCGGTTAAATTTGGTAGGTTCGTGCTGGGCGAGAGATAAACTCATATTCTGGATCAGTGCGAATGAATTTTAATCTATTGACATTGTTGTTGTTATTAACCGGAAGCATGTGCTTTTACCAAGTTAAAATACGACAATTGTACATTATAGAATACGTAAAGTATATAATGTCACGGATAACCGACTCGATTTGGACATGCCTGGGATCACGAACGGTCGGTTATGCCTAACTGGGACCCGAGCCTTAGCAAGGAACCCAGCTTCACAACCATAGTAACGGAATCATTATCCAAGCCAGATTCTGGTCGCCCCTGTACAGGCCGCGTAATTCCCGCCGCCTTTTCGCCGAAGCAAAAACGAGGAGTAACCCATTCTTGACTGATCAATCAAGAGGGAAGCTGTCCCATGGGCTCATACTGATTTTTCGTTAAACCCATCTAACCACTGTTAGATTCCCTTAGGTTAACTATTCTAGCTACTGGTCTTTCTCTAGTGAAGAATGAAATCAGCGCCTAAACTGGGGTCTGAACCTATGATACATATCGGCACTGAAGTGAACTTGAAACAGTTGGCCAATGCCTACATGTATCCCGTCCTAATCGAACAATTACTTAAGGAAATCGCCCATTTTGCCTACCGCTGGACTGACTGGATTAATTTGCCTTACTTACAGCAATTAACCCAGACCTCCCATTCGCGTCTTTGCCTGTGCAATGATTGCTGTAGCTAGCCGCGAAAATTTCCTGATTCCCTTCCTGATAGCCTCCAGACGTGAAGAATCAGAACGAGCGTATTCGCATGAAGTGTTCCCCCTGCATGCTGTGACAGAAGCTTGGGAAACACTGGAATGCCCACCGGATGGTACACTAGACGTTCCAGTATGCTGGAGAACCAACTTGTCATTGGCCAGCATGATGCCACTAGTGTGACCCGAATTTACTGATTGTGGAAATGCTTACCCGTATACTCATTTCCATGAGACGGACATGCGCCCACCGCCTATGCCCCCTAGTCCAGAACTGGAGACACATACATTGGGCTCTGATTGTCCATCATGGTCGCAAACAGACCCAACCAGTGGTGGCTCTACCTGTTGATAACCGCGTTGGTCACTGTTCTTAACAGTGACCCCTCGGTACGGACTTTCGAGCCCCCCTCGACAGGTAGTCCACAGTACATTGGTAGACGACCTACACCGCATATCTGCCTCTGAATTCAATACCCTAGCAGCTAAAATAGCTCCCTGGCTGGTAGTTGAAGTGGATACACAGCTTTGAAGATCACTCGCAACATGATGTCTACTCTGTACATATCGGCACTGTCCAAGTGTACCCTGACTATCCCCAGTCTGGTAAGGAAACTCATCCCTACGTATCAGATGTCCTGTTTCGGTACTAGTTCCGACATCTCTATGTTCGGCCTGAGACCCAACCCCGTGATAAGATCCCAGAACAAACGCCGCTTGAGTAGCAGTGTGTCTCTAGACTGATCGTGCAGGAGCCAGTCGTCCAAGTATTGAAGTATGCAATAACACACGGTCTGGACTGTGCCTAGATTACCTCTATTAGTTTTGTGAATGCCGTGGCTATTCTGAAGGGTAGGACACAAAATTGTTATACCATGCCTTGCGACTGAAAGCTTATAAAGTTTCTGGACGCATGGCATATCGGTATATGAAGATAACCTTCCTGTGGTTCGCTGGAGACTGCCCAATCGTTGACTCTAATAGTCTGACGTATCGATCGAGCCGTCTCTATCTAGAAATGATCTGTCTGTTGGTACAACAAACCGTACGCTGTAGAAGCTCGGAGATTGCCAATCTCTGATGCGTGTAGCGCCCCTCTGGGAGCCCCACCCTATTGGGGCTGTATAGGTGTTATGGGTTGCTTAAAGCTACCCGTTACCTCACTCGTTGGTTTAGGAGAAGGGGATATTGAAGCTTGCTTATGTCCCCTTTCCAGCCCGAGTTGCGCTTCTATAAGCGAACTGCTTGGCTAAAGAGACCACTGATAGTCTCGCTGCAGTCACCTGCGAACATCTGTTTCCAAACAGATTCGTGGCCTGAAGGAATGCTTCCCGAAGGAGGTCCCTTCCCCTATGCCTATGACGACGTCAATGATCGTACCTAGACACGACCTAGAACGTCGTTTGTGTTTCATGGATATACAATCCCGCGTCCTGGTAGACGAGCTACTGGAAGATGACCTATACCTAACTCTCTTGATACTAGACCCGGATCTACCCGTCCTGATCGACGAGTCTGTGCGCCCTCCTGTCTGACGTCATCAGACTCACATCAGGACTAATCCAGTGTGTCGGCAGGCCAATGTCCTATACCGTTACACTGTTGTATATCCATAACATTGAACAGATATTCCTCTGAAAACGGCGTGGTCAAGACCAGCGTCGCCGTTATCAGTGGCTATATTTGACACTCTGTTGACCGGAAGAATACGCTTGCATTCCACCGAGGCGCGCCCAATTGGATTTGCGTGTATACTACCCACATCGCCTATCCCCTTGAATTTACCTGTCCCGTGTCCGGTGTTCGTGCTCAGTGGTTAGCTAATAACCCAGAGCAGAACCAATGTCCGGCGTTCTTGCTCAGTGGTTTGCGTATAACCCAGAGCAGAACCGGTGTCCTGTGTTCTTGCTCAGTGGTTAGCGTATAACCCAGAGCAGAACTGGTGTCCGGTGTCCGGTGTCCTTACTCAGTGGGTAGCGGACCACCCAGAGCAGAACTAGCGACGTTGGATGTCTCAGTCATAAGAGATACCCTGCCACTATTCAGACTCAGACTTGGCTAGACTCAGAAACAGTCTTTAGTTTCTGAATCTTGCCGAACACCGACTGGTGTCCGGTGTCCGGTGTCCGGTGTCCGTCCGGTGTCCTTACTCAGTGGGTAGCAGACCACCCAGAGCAGAACTAGCGACGTTGGATGCCTCAGTTATAAGAGACACCCTGCCACTATTCGAACTCGGACTTGGCGTAGACTCAGAAACAGTCTTTAGTTTGAATCATTTGAATTTGCCGAACACAGACTGGCGTCCGGTGTTCTTACTCAGTGGGTAGCGGACCACCCAGAGCAGAACTAGCGACGTTGGATGTCTCAGTCATAAGAGACACCCTGCCACTATTCGGACTCGGACTTGGCTCAGACTCAGAAACCACTGTAGTTTCTGAATCTCACTTATTGATACTAACCCTGATACTTACCCTGATAGTACCTAATGGTCAGGCCCCTCCATAGAGGCCCCCAAGGCCTGAGACAAGCCCGGTTTCTCATTAGAGCAACCGTTATGTCTCTAGCAACAACGGAAACAAATTATCTCATGAGAATCACAAGTTCCCGTTTTGTGACCACCACCAAATTTCCCGACCCGAACTGGGTTTAGGTTTCCCTTAGCCCATTAGTGAACGTGGTACGGAAAACCTATTCAAATATCGAACTAGACAAAGTCGAAAAAAAATAAAAAATAAAAATTTCTTTGTCGACAATAGGAACGTCCGACAATAGGAAAATCGCGAAGTTCGCGCCCTGTGGCCACACTAAGAAAAAAAAATTGAAATACTTTCAAAATGAAATATTTTCGACTAGCAACTTATAGAAATGAATAGCCCCCACTCTATTACAGAAGATATTGCCTATTTACGGACAATAACCATGAATAGAGTGTATAAAACAGCCAAACGAAAATGAGCACCAAAAAGGATACTTTCACGCCAGCCGTCAGAAGCAAAGAGGAAGTCTCCCGTGCACGCATGCGCGGTCGATATGGGATGGGACAGGTGTAAGTGCGGGTCAATAAATTGTATTCGGAATGGGTAGCCCCAATAGAAGCTATATAGCAACATATAACAGGGAAGTATGATACAGAAACAAGAAACGAGGCAAAGCCACGAAGGCCAGGTTTTTTCCAAGCATAGACACTTGGATAACATAATTATACCCACTTTTTGTAGACTAGATGGCCGTGGCCTGCATGTCGCGCCTTGGGGCGAGACATGGACACTAAAAAATAGTTATAGTAGATGGAAAAACTTTAACCAAAAAACTTAAACCAGACACACGGACGTACGGACGGACGTATGCCAAAATGCCGACGATATCGCGCTGACAATGATGATAAACACCCATCTGAAGTATCAAGGTAATGGGTGAAGCAGTTGCAGAGATATAGTACACAAAAAAACTTTAACAAAAAAATTCAAAGTAATTTGACCTTGACATTCATTGGGCATAGGGGCCGCAAAATTTAAGAATGAGCCATCTTTTATTTCGTAAAATTTGGTCAAATATTGTTTTTTATTATGAAAAATTTATTTGTCTATGGAAATTAAACACGGGAGAAAAGGAGCAAGGGGAGCAGGGGGACGAGTCAAAAAGCGAACAATTTTGGAAATTGACACAGAAACCTTGCTAGATGGCTTGGAAATGATCGAAGAAAACAAAAGTTAAATTTTGAAAATTGGTCCACTATTTCTGAAAGTAGAAAAATGTCCCCATGTTAAATCCACATAGACATATCTATGGGGATTTAACATGGAGAAATTGGTGTTTCGCAATAAAATCAATATTGGACCAAATTTCACTAAATAAAAAGACCCATTCTTAAATTTTTTTAAATAGTAATATTAACGGAAAAAAATATTGTTTTGGCATTGTTTATATGGCCGGAAAATCTGGCAGGTTTCAGACAGTAGCTCAGTTTGTGCTACCCGTGAGATTGTAGCCACAGAATTAGACGCCTCACCTTGTCAGGTATCATGGTAAGCAGAGGCTCCAACTTGACCTGCACGTACCACAGACAGCCTACAATCACAGATACACTTGTTATTCAGTCTTAACCGTAACAAAATGTGAGTTTAATGTCTCTGTAACAGCTAAGGTCAAATAGGGACGGGACCACAGTTTAAAGTCCTATCAGACAGACCAGTGAGATGGAAATACGATGTAAGTATTTTCCACGCCTAGGATGACGATTGAACTTATAACCTCCAGTATTGAAGTCCAATGCCATATCCCTAGACCTATTAACCCTAACAATGGTGAATTAAATTTTGTCGTCTACTATTTATTTTATATTTTCCGTTTTTCTCATCAAAAACATGGTTTGACAGCATTTTAGAATCATTTCCAATGGAAATGATTCTAAAGTGCTGTCAAACAATGTTTATATTGAGAAAAAAAAGACAAAATATAAAACAACAGCAGACGACAATTTTCGTTTCCTGCATAATAAGGGTTAAAGGAATCTAAATATTTAGGTCTGAAAAGTGTTTTGTATGTTCAGCACACATGCAAACATCATAACACAGGAAAAGCAAAATATAAATATAGAATTTATACATATGGTTTAGAAAATACAAAACATATCCCATGAATGTGTGTATTTGTTCACATTAACGAGACCTGGTAAGTTTATGAATACAAACAAAATATTGCACAAGGTGGATTTAATATCTTGAAAAACACTACTGTATGTGTTCATTTTAGTACCCTATTCACCCCTAAATATCTGACATAGACTGTTCTATTTTAATATTTGGACTATTCTATTCATCTGAAATGGGGTATGTATAAAAAATCTTAAAATATTGGCAAACACTACTGATATCATTGTCGCATATAGCCAACTAACAAGTGAAAATATAGACAACAAGGGTATCGTTATCAATAAGTTAATCCCTTCACTGGCAGCCTTGATAATAAAACAAAAACGTAAGTCCTCAGTGAAGTTGACCTTCGGCACCATCCTCCACATTGTGGCTAAATATTATCAAAATGAGTTCATAAGTTATTGAATAAACAAAACAAAGTTTTAACGCATTTGACTAACAAACAAGGTGAACATAAGTTCTCAGTGACCTTGACCTTGGGTGGTTGGACGTGGGTCACAGCACCATCCATAGACACACATTGTGGCCAAATACTATCAAAATCGGTGAAGCGATTCTAAGTTATTGAATAATGAAAGGTGTTACTAACGCACGTACGTACGCACATACATGGACTAACACTATATCCCCTCTTGCCCATCAGCAAGGGGATAACGAAGTAGGTATAAGCAGAGTTTGGGCTTATACAATACTATGGAAATGTTTTACTATGATGCGCTTTCATGACAAGGCGATGCCACAAAATGATGGGTTGTGACATCATTATTGACGTCATACAACTCATGAATGTTGTTTCGCCAAATAATGAGGCCACTTATGAGGCCACCCAAGTGTGCCCTTTGTGTAAGCTAAAATAAAAGATGAATGGGATAATGGTTTTGGTTATAACCTAGAATACGCGTGTCCGCTTAGGTCTGACATATAGGTAATGGTTGCTAGTGGGGCTGCCAGCTTACAAACTGGAATCCAGTCGTCTTATCACAGAACAGATGGCAGTGAAATAAAATATAAATTTGAGTAGAATACCATTTACATTATATTGCTAAATACAAATATTGTATTACAGGTCTCACTGTAAATCAGACATTTGATCATTCTGAGCCATAGTTGTGGGCTATGTATCACGAACAGACATTATCACCCGAGATAAATGACCAAGAAACTCATCAAAAATAAGATCACAGGTGTTTTCATGGTGTCCGGTTTAGAGAGGTTCCACTGTACGTATTGGATCATCCTCGTATTTTATCAAATGAATGTACACACTCTTCTTTTGCAATTCTTACACGAGAAAATCACAAAATTTCTTACAGCGGTAATAAATTTTGATTTACAATAGTATGCTACATGCAGTTCTCACCAGATATGGTATAAATCAGTGCTACAGATAAGCTTTGTGTCTATTGCACCCCCTGATTTCAAATTAAATGCGTATTTTATTTTTACAAGTGGATTATTGATTTTCTTCAGTATTAAATAGGGAACAAATGATCAAAACAAATTTAAACATTCACTTATTTGAGTGTATTATTACTTACCCGTATTCTTGCGATTATAGGTCGCAAGAGTGCATAAGACGCACAACTATTTTCAGTCCAAAATCTGGGGGAAAATGTCTACATGAGATTATAAGACGCACCCAATTTTCCTAACAAAATGAAACAATTTTTAAAAAAAAAAACTCCCCAAGTTGTTGTTGTTATTTATTCCCCCACACTGTTTTTTTATTCGTACCTTGGACGTTTTTGTCTGTATTTTCCCTATCATAGTTTGCTATGTCCGTAATTTGTCGACTCTATGTCCGTGATTCCCCGGTCCGTATTTCACAGTTTTCTAGTATCTTCAATTACACTGTGAACTCGGTAGTACACGCTTCACTATAACACGTTCTCGGTTAGTACACGGTTGTGCATTGGCTCCCGATATTTTTGCCTTATTTGTATATCAAAATCGTGTTAAATGTGTAACCGACTATTGTCATAAATCGTGTTATATTTGCGATCATATTGCTGCCGAAAGTGGTATTATATTGTTAATTATTGATTGCGGTATGTATTATCTCTTTTCAACACCATTTACGGAAACTATTTTCGAAATCAATATCGGCGAAATATGGCGACAGATCTGCGTATAATCCATAGTGTTTCTTTAACCCGTTCCTTTCTGAATACACATTTACGGATATGAAATTTATTAAATATTTTATTTTTATTTTTGTTATTTCTCACTGAAAGTACATGTTGTGACCACTAATTTGAACCGTCTAGACGAAACGGTTTAAATGGTGATCGCGGCATATACTTCTGAGTGCATAGAAGGAAAATATTTAGGATTTTCCGCAAACATAAGTGTATCCTCAGCATGAAATGGGTTACTGATTGCCCCCATGATGCGAGGATGATCGGCACACATCAAAAAGCGTGTTGACCAATCGGTGCAATTTCAAAACATAGCCCAAAGGTCACACAGTTTATTGCCTCGTGCTGAATGATGACATAAGATAAGCACCTGTTAGTTGACACGGTTGGGTGTTATCGATTTTTTTCCACAAAGCAACACACAACTTTCGCCCACAGTATGTAATATTTCAAAATCAGTTGTATCTTCCGTAAATGACGCTGACAGCAGCCTATAGCTAGGACGAATTTGCATTGTCCACCGACGTAATTATAATGTTTTTAATTAGAGATTGGCGAACATTGTAAACCATGTGCAGACTACGCGAATCCACCGCCTGGTCTGGTCGCTAATGCAATAAGCCGGGATTTGTCAGAGATAGAGACCCAATTCACATAAACACGTTTGCCGTGTCATAAATAGTCTGGTTCTCGGTAGTATTGTTTCACTGGGACGCATCAGACAGGGTACCAGTTTAGTGACGAATACGAAACTGACGTCAGCAACCGCGTGTGTTGATATTGCTATGGCTTTATGTTGTAAATCTTGACACGCGGTGTGTTTGATGTCGGCCAGCTGACTTAGGCTTGCCACTTTTATCAGCATCGTGTAAACACACAGTTTTGAAACTAATGATGGAGTTTTATAACTTTCGTGGGATTGCATTATGCATATTGGGATTTACCGTTAATGGCATCATGCAATATTTTTCACGGCAAAATGACACCGACCGATATGGGCCCGGTAAATGTTTTCAAAAGATAATTAAAATGATAGAGGCCAGATTGTGAGTCGGCAGAGAAAATGTCAACCAGATCTGATCTTGGTATACACTGTTCGCCTTCGCCTTCGGTATAGAAAATGTGTACCGAATGTGACACAGGGCCGGAACGAGTAAGGCGCGAGTAAGGCGCGAACTGTTTAGAATACGAATCCAATATTCCAATACCGGATTTTTCCCCAAAGACTAACAACAACAACAAATATAGGAACGCATTTTATTTTTTTTATTTTTTGGTCGTTAATGTCAATATTTCGGGTGGAAAAAAATGCTCTGTATCTACATGTATTTATAAGACGCAGGGGCTTTCTGGGATACAAATCTGAGTAAAAAAAATGCGACTTATAATCGCAAGAATACGGTATTCACTTATTTATACAGTAATACAGTTGAACATTTAATTAGTTGAGCTGCAAAAAGCAAACAGTGTTTGCTTTTTGCAGCACTACTAAGTAGATTTTCAACTTTATGACAGTATTTCCACTACTCAATTTGAAAATCAATGCATATTTTCCCATTGCTATGAGTATTTTGTACTCTCACTTTTAATAATCAATGTGCATTCAGCTAAATTAAATGTGTCAAATACGCCAATACGCACCTTATCTGGAGCTCTGATAAATGGAAACTATATTCTATGTAGATAGTAAATACCCACCTAATTTGGCATCTATAACAACATTTGGCTGGAAGACAATCCAGTTGGCGGAATCTATTTTTGGTTAAGGAACACAGAACACATCACATCTGGATAGTTAGCTAGCCCTTATTAGACACACATGTTGAGAGAAAAAGGATACATTGCTCCATCATGAGTGTCCGTCTGTCTGTCTGCCGTCCATCCATTTCTTGTAAGAATTAAAACTTTTAAACCGTAATAGCAGAGATGCGCATTGGGTATGTAGCTTCCTTATGGTGTGCAGATGCACGAAGTGAATTATGGATATATCTCCCCATTTCTGACTTACCTCTAAATGTGACTTTAACTTTGGACGTAGCCATGCGTTGCATAAAGTGAATTATGGATAATCTCCCTCTTTCGGACTTTCCTCTAAGTGGCACCCTGACCATGAATGTAGACACGTGAGTGTTGAACGTGACACATTGTCTAATCATGACAAAAATTTGTGGCACATCATCGGTTTAGAAGAAATAGAGCAGAAATAAAACAAGAGGGCCATGATGGCCCTAATTCGCTCACCTGACTCCATGAACACCAGAGGAGAATGTGACATTGAGTTCATGTGTTTTAAAAAAATTGTGCTATTTTTAGATGGCGGTCATCTTGGATTAAGCGATGACTCTTATTTTACTAAATCTGAAAATGCTTCACCCAAGGATCTTAACTTACTATGAAGTTTGGCCAGCATCGGCCATGTGGTTCCTGAGAAAAAGACGTTCAAAATCTCGAATAAATGGACCTTTTGGAGGCCATCATGGATGACATAATCATCCGATTTTGACAAATATTGCACCAGAGCAATCGCCTCATCAATACCTTCAATTTGATATACGACATGACCATATTTGGTCAAAAACAAAATTTGACCCCACGGGCCACGCCCATTTTTTGACCCTGGGGTCACCATTTTAACACCTTTGAAAGAGCATTCTACGCCGATCATTCCTACCAAGTTTCGTCGAAATCTGGTTGGCGGTTCATGAGAAAAATATTTTTTAAGAATTTGTGCTATAGACGGCGGCAATCTTGGATTAGCGACGACCTCCGTTTTAACAAATCTAAATAGGCTTCACCCATGGACCATAACTGAAGTTTGACCACCATGGGCCAAGTGGTTCGTGTGAAGAAGAATTTTGAAATCTCTAATAAAAGAACGACCTTTTGACCTTTTGGTGGCCATCTTGGATGACATGACCATCCAATTTCGACAAAAAATGTACCAGAGCGATCGCCTCTTTGATACTTTCGATTTGATATAGACATGACCATATTCGGTCAAAAATAAAATTGGACCCCAAATTGACCCCACGGGCCACGCCCATTTTTGACCCCGGAGTCACCATTTTAACAACTTTGAAAGAGCATTGTACATCGATCATTCCTACCAAGTTTCATCGAAATCCGGCTGGCGGTTCATGAGAAGAAGATTTTTTAAGAATTTGTGCTATTTTTAGATGGCGGCCATCTTGGATTAGCGATGGCCTCCATTTTAACAAATCTGAAAAGGCTTCACCCATGGACCATAATTGTGAAGTTTGGCCACCATGGGCCGAGTGGTTTGTGTGAAGAACAATATTTAAATCTCTAATAAAAGAACGACCTTTTGACCTTTCGGTGGCCATCTTGGATGACATGACCATCCAATTTCGACAAAAAATGTACCAGAGCGATCGCCCCTTTGATACTTTCAATTTGATATAGACATGACCATATTCGGTCAAAAATAAAATTTGACCCCAATTTGACCCCATGGGCCACGCCCATTTTTGACCCCGGGGTCACCATTTTAACAACTTTGAAAGAGCATTGTACATCGATCATTCCTACCAAGTTTCATCGAAATCCGGCTGGCGGTTCATGAGAAGAATATTTTTTAAGAATTTGTGCTATTTTTAGACGGCGGCCATCTTGGATTAGCGACGACCTCCATTTTAAAAAATATGAAAAGGCTTTACCCATGGACCATAACTGTGAAGTTTGGCCACCATGGGCCAAGTAATTCGTGTGAAGAAGAATTTTGAAATCTCTAATAAAAGAACGACCTTTTCACCTTTCGGCGGCCATCTTGGATGACATAACCATCCGATTTCGACAAAAAATGCACCAGAGTTATCGCCTCATTGATACCTTCGAATTGATATATGATATGACCATATTCAGTCAAAAATAAAATTTGACCACAATTTCACCCCACGGGCCACACCCATTTTTGACCCCGGGGTCACCATTTTAACAACTTTGAAAGTGCATTGTACATCGATCATTCCTACCAAGTTTTGTCGAAATCCGGTTGGCGGTTCTTGAGAAGAAGATTTTTGAAGAATTTGTGCTATTTTTAGACGGCGGCCATCTTGGATTATGTAATGACGTCATTTTAACAATTTTGTAATCCCCCTACCTAAGGACCATGACCATGAAGTTTGGTGACTATAGGCCCAATGGTTACCGAGGAGAAGACGTTTGAAAATGTTCACGGACGACGACGACGGACGACGACGGACGACGACGGACACATTGCGGTAACAATAGCTCACATGAGCTTTGCTCAGGTGAGCTAAAAAAACGACCGACCGACCAACCATCCGACCGACCGACTCCGATATACTCGACCTAAACTTTGTTTGTGGGGGTGTAATAATCTAATGCTAAACACTTATAGCTTATCTTGACTGAATTTAAATGTATTGGACACTGCATGCAATTTTACTTGGCATATTTTATACATTTTCTCTTCCATCACGGGCGCAACCAGGTTCATGGAAGGGGTGGAAGCCATATTCGATTTAACCCTTACAATTTTGAATTAAATTTTGTCGTCTGCTGTTTGTTTTATTTGCCATTTACTCATGAAAAACATGGTTGTACAGTACTTTAGAATCATTTCCAAAGGAAATGATTCTCAAGTGCTGTTAAACCATGTTTTTATTGAGAAAAAAGGCAAAGTATTAAGCAATAGCAGACGGCACTTTTTGTTCCCAGCATTCTAAGAGTTAAACATCAACAATGGCAAGGATACAAAGTTCACAGTTATACTCCATCTTTTCCTGGCCAGCCTGGATGTTTAAAGCTGAAACATAAATGGGAAATTTGTACTACAGTACAAGATGGCCGCGGCCCGCATGTCGCGCCCGCCGAGGCTTTGATAGTATACGCAGAGACACGGAGACACGTACGGACATACGTACGCCAATATGCCGACTATATCGCGCTGACCACAAGCGGGCGAGACAAAAACAGATATGTTCTGTGATTTATGGCTGTGACTGGAGAAACGGGGCTTATGGGTTTTGAAACCAGTGTAGATCCAGATCAGCTTGTGCATCCGCACAGTCTGATCAGGATCTGCACTATTCGCCATTCCATCAATGAAACACACGGAATGCTTCTAACAAGCAATATGGATCATTATCAGGCTACAGGAGTGTGCTATTTGATCTGGAGCTACACTGGTCACAAATCCCATAAGCCCCATTTCTCCATTCAGAGCCACATTTATTGAAAAACAGGAAATATATAACATATATTCCGGTATTAAGTGAATCATTCAAGGAATGAGTGTAGAAAATCAGAATTAATTCACAAAAGAAGTTTATAGATGAATCTGAATTGAAGGCCTGATTTTGGTTTCGTGAATACAGGGCCTGATTTTAGTTTCGTGAAAACAGGGCCTGATTTTGGAAATTTGAGGCCCGATTTTCGTTTGATGAATACAAGGTGTAATGTAAATCTGAGGCCTTATTTTGGTTTGATGAATACAATGTGTAATGTTGTAAATCCGAGGCTTTATTTTGGTTTGATGAACACAAGGTATAATGTTGTAAATCTGAGGCCTGAATGCAAGGATTGATTTTGGTTAGATGAATATGAGGCCTGATTTTGGCAAATATGAGGCCTAGGTTTGGTTTTATGGATACAAGGCTTCATTTTGGTGAATACAAGTCCTGACTTTGGCAAATATGAGACCTGACTTTGGCAAATATGAGACCTGACTTTGGTTTGATGATTACAAGGCCTCATTTTTTATGAATACGAGACTAGATGTTTAGTTGTACAATACATACATGTACTTGGCAAGAGGAGTCGGAATGGCTGGATGGGTAAGGGAGAGACGACCGGGAAGTGTGACGTCACGTAGCCGTCAGAATCACCTTCCAGGTGGATGTCGAATATCACAGATGTCTGTAATGGCAGATACACAGAGAATATCAGTCTAGTATCTTTAGGTATCAGGTTTATCAGGAGGGCCAGGAAATGTGAAGGAATTCCAAGGCTTTCCGAGGAATTTGTAGTTTCCGAGCCGAGCCTTGTGTCTCAAGCAATAGTGTATTTTGGTATTAAGTTTATCAGGCAAGGCTAGAAACTCTTTAGGAATTCCGAGGCACTCGATAGTCATTGCATGTGCACGCGATAGTCTTTGCGTGAGTAAGCGATAGTCATTCATTGGCATTCATGTCACGTATGCACATACAACAGTATGGACTGTCACCAGTATGGATACACACCAGTATGACCCCTCACCAGTATGTATATACACCGGTATGGCCTGTCACCAATATGTATACACAGAATTATGACATGACACCAATATATACACAGAAGTATGACATGTCACCAGTATATGGACAAACCAGTACGGCGTGTTACCAATTAATATGAATAACTAGAAATGTGGCCTGTCGGCACACGAATAGCCCCGCTGGCAGCCAAAGAAAACGAGGCATATTTAAATTATAAGCCATTTACCCGAGCGTTAAGGTTTCGAACGCACCAAGTCTGTGACCTTGACCCTGGGCTTAGCGGGGGCGGGACGAATGTGGATTTGTCACAGTACGGTAGAGGAGCATTGGAGCAATGTGTGAAATGTGAAGCAGATCCGAACAAGGAAACAGAAATTATAAGCCATTTACCCGAGCGTTAAGGTTTCGGGACAGACGTACGGATGGACAGACGTACGGACGCCGGTAACACTATATGCCCCCCTCACCATTCTGTGGCGGGCATAAAAAGCAGTATTACGTGTGACAAGTATGTAAAGACAGCAGTATGGCAGGTCACAAGTACAGTCGAACCTGCTCGGGCGGTCACCTTTAATCAGCAGTCACCGCCGTTAAGCGGCCACTTCAAATTCCTCCCGCGCATTTTTGCTATATAAAACGCTTTTATTCAACGGTCACTCGTCTAACGAGGCCAGCGGTCATTAATTATCGTCCCAAACTAGTGATCCAATTTCATTAAACGGTCACCTCTAATCTCGATTTCAATGTACCCTGCGGCGGTCGTTACCAAAGCGCGAATTAACAATGATGTCAGCAGTCAATGCGGGTAATTAAAACACCTAACACGTCGCCGCGTCGGCGATATTGAGAGGGTGTTTCACAGGTGCAAATTGTGTTGCCCGAATTGTCGGCGCATTATTGAAAGAACAGCCTATCGCATCCGGGTTCTTGCACCCTTGTCCGTCGATTCGTAATTTCTATAGGTTACCGACACAAATGTTGTAAAAAGGAACAGCCCATTGCCAGTTACCAAATTGACAAAACACGAATAGCTGATATAATTGGTGTGTATTGCCCAGGACCGAGTGTAACCGGCTCAAATATAATTTAAGCAAATGGCCTCATATGTCGAATATGAGCCGAATGTCGCACTTATTGACTGCTTTTGCCGACATCGCCTATGCATTATTTACATAGACAATTGGAAATGAATCCAAATTCGACTTGACCAATACCCGACAAAAAAAAAAAAAAAAGAAATCGCACAACTTATCCCACACCATTTCCGATTATACCACATTATGCCCTATTATCTAGTACAATAAATTGTCTACAATATGAATCTTGCAGATTAGCAGTTGCAGTAGGCTGTAAAATAACAACAAAAAATACGTGATCATTGGTGTTTTTATTTGTTGACAGATTTTTTATTTCATCAAATGATATAATCCACTCATTACTGGGGTTTAGTTCCAATTTTGAAAATTATTAAGAAATAACAATTAAATTTTTGAAAATATTTTAAAGAAATTAATTTTAAAAGAAATATAAAGATAAACATTTATATTGCATTAAAACATACATATTTAATCAATATGGTACTCTAAATTAATCATTAATATTATTTATTACATTTGTATTATCAAGTCAACATACATGTCTATGTTATCTTTATCTTCATTTCAATTTTCAAAATTTACTTGAAATGTACCTGAAAACACAACCCTCTATTAAGAGGTCACCTCTGTTAAGCAGCCAGTTTTGTCACTTCCCTTGGGTGGCTGCTTAAGACAGGTTTGACTGTACATGCATGTGTAAACACAAATATGGCATGTCTCCAGTATGTATAGACACTCACAAGTATGGTTTGTTACACCAGAATGTACACATACACGAGTATGGCATGTCTCGAGTATGTATACACACCAGTATGGAATGTCACCAGTATGTAGACACAATAGTATGGCCTCTCACCAGTTTGTATGCACAGCAGTATGACCAGTTATCAGTATGAATACACACCAGTATGGCAGGCTACCAGCAGGTATACAAACCAGTGTGGCCAGTCACCAGTATGTATACACAGCAGTATGAAATGTACAGATACACACCAATAAGACCTGTCACCAATATCGATACACATGTCCTGCTGTGTATACATACTGGTGACATGCCATACTGGTTTTATACATACTGATGACATCCTATACTGGTTTGTATACATACTGGTGACATGCCATTCTAGTGTGTATACATACTGGTGACTGGCCATACTAGCAAAGTATATCGCGTGTGCACGCAATGACTATCGTGTATGCACTCAATGACTATCGCGTGCGGCCACAAAGGCTATCTCGTGCGCACGCAAAGGCTATTGTGTGTGCAGGCTAAGGCTATCGTGTACGCACGCAATGACGATCGCATGCGCACGAAAAGACTATCATGTGCACATGCAATGACTATCGTGTGCGCACGCAAAAGTAAAAAATATTTCCATGTCCCCTCTGAACCACCGTATTAATACACAGACATCAATCCGGTAACGTTACGTGATGCTGTTCGACCACCGAAACGTCAGTTTTCAATTTGTTGTAACCCAGATATTGGATTCAGGTCGATGCCAGATATGACATAATGTTATCAGTCAGTACGTACTTGGTTAATGCAAGGCTTGATACCTGATAAATGTAATTCTTACACTGATCCATTTGAACAAACTGTAAAAAGTAGTTTACCATCATATTGATTATTTTGGGTTTTACACACATTCAACATCAAGGTCAAACACATGTATGAAGGTCATATATAGATCGGAATGCACCTGTATGGAGGTCATATACAGATGGAAATGCACCTGTATATATGGAAATGCACCTGTATGGAGGTCATATACAGATGGAAATGCACCTGTATGGAGGTCATATATAGATGGAAATGCACCTGTATGGAGGTCATATACAGATAGGAATGCACCTGTATGGAGGTCATATATACAGATTGAAATGCACCTGTATGGAGGTAATATACAGATGGAAATGCACCTGTATGGAGGTCATATACAGATAGGAATGCACCTGTATGGAGGTCATATACAGATGGGAATGCACCTGTATGGAGGTCATATACAGATGGGAATACACCTGTGTGGAGGTCATATACAGATGGAAATGCACCTGTATGGAGGTCATATACAGATAGGAATGCATCTGTATGGAGGTAATATACAGATGGAAATGCACCTGTATGGAGGTCATATACAGATAGGAATGCACCTGTATGGAGGTCATATACAGATGGGAATGCACCTGTATGGAGGTCATATACAGATGGGAATACACCTGTATGGAGGTCATATACAGATGGGAATGCACCTGTATGGAGGTCATATACAGATAGGAATGCACCTGTATGGAGGTCATATACAGATAGGAATGCACCTGTATGGAGGTAATATACAGATGGAAATGCACCTGTATGGAGGTCATATACAGATAGGAATGCACCTGTATGGAGGTCATATACATATGGGAATGCACCTGTATGGAGCTCATATACAGATGGAAATGCACCTGTATGGAGGTAATATACAGATGGAAATGCACCTGTATGGAGGTCATATACAGATAGGAATGCACCTGTATGGAGGTCATATACAGATGGGAATGCACCTGTATGGAGCTCATATACAGATGGAAATGCACCTGTATGGAGCTCATATACAGATAGGAATACACCTGTATGGAGGTCATATACAGATGGGAATGCACCTGTATGGAGGTCATATACAGATGGAAATGCACTTGTATGGAGGTCATATACAGATGGGAATACACCTGTATGGAGGTCATATACAGATGGAAATGCACCTGTATGGAGGTCATATACAGATAGGAATGCACCTGTTTGGAGGTAATATACAGATGGAAATGCACCTGTATGGAGGTCATATACAGATGGAAATGCACCTGTATGGAGGTCATATACAGATAGGAATGCACCTGTTTGGAGGTAATATACAGATGGAAATGCACCTGTATGGAGGTCATATACAGATGGAAATGCTGCACCTGTATGGAGGTCATATAGGTTAGACACCACCAAATAGTTTTACTATATAATTTAACCGAATGCCATCCAATAAGGCCAGTCTCTCCTACTTTCACTATTCGTATGGATGCTGTGGGACCCACTTGTACATGACCTGCAGCCAGTCTGTACTGGTTCTGCATGAACTAAACAATAGGTTCACTTACTCCTAAGAAAGAAAAATCCAACCTTGTCATATCCTCCAATATTGTGTACATTTTTTGGCCACGGAAACTCCGTTTACATCAAGTGACCAACAGGGTCAGTGTTTTCTTTTAAATGCTACAAATATGCTGAAAATAATGGTGTTGAAGGCACCCCAAAATGTTCCTCAAGTGAAACTGGGTAGTAATGGATCAAGATTTGCAAGCCAACGGTGTCTGTGACCTCAAAACACCGCACTATTTTTTTATACCGGACTACTTTTGCATACACCCTGGGCGGTTTCGCACCATTTGGTGTCTTCTAACCTATAAGTGTACCAGCCCCACTACAAATCATTCTACCATATTCACTATTCAAAAAGTAGCTTCTATTCCTGGATACAGTACCAAGTTTGGAGCAAATATCTCAAATGGTTGTCACACAGCAGCTGTGTAACTCCACCATGTGACTGTCCACATTCTGCCTTAATTTGAGCTACTACAGAACTATGGAGAATTTTAATAGATGATGAATTAAAAGCACAAATCTCCATAAAATCACATAACATTACCCTAAATAGTGTTATAGCTAACCATTCTACATATACAGACTCATCACTGAAACTATACCAACATGTATGCCACTCTGGAATGGTCGACAGACAAAAGGGTACTGGCTTGGAACGGTCAGTCAAGAAATTTGCTTTATAACACAGGAGGAAAGGAAAAACAATGTTTTCTGAGTACTAGTGTCTTGGTACTATACCGATATGTGAAAACAATACACTTACGCCTAATTTTGGCAAATTTTGGAACAGCGTCGCGATGTCGCGCCACTTTCCATAACTTCTTAATTGTCCATCAGAACAAGCAATATCAATGAAAAAAAAATGAAAAACACACTATAATCACTGTTTCGGTTGTATATTTCTGTCACATTCCAAGCCCAATCACCTACAGGTAATTGCATACACTGGTTTATTATATTTCACTAAATAAAGCTGAGAAATCAAGATTTTAGAAGAATTTTGAAGCCGATAACTGTCCGTCTGAGATACAAAAAGAACAAAATATGTTGCATCGCGGAGTCCGCTCGATTATTCTTGTCGCAGTAACTTTAAATTATGTTCCCAGAGACATAGCTACAAGAAACATAAACTTCCAACTTCAAATTCTACAAACAAACATATCTCACATAGGGCCCTAGGCACACCTTATAGGTTAGACACCACCAAATAGTTTTACTATATAATTTAACCGAATGCCATCCAATAAGGCCAGTCTCTCCTACTTTCACTATTCGTATGGATGCTGTGGGACCCTTCTTGTTACATGACCTGCAGCCAGTCTGTACTGGTTCTGCATGAACTAAACAATAGGTTTCACTTACTCCTAAGAAAGAAAAATCCAACCTTGTCATATCCTCCAATATTGTGTACAATTTTTTGGGCCACGCAAAACTCCGTTTACATCAAATGACCAACAGGGTCAGTGTTTTCTTTTAAATGCTACAAATATGCTGAAAACTGGTGTTGAAGGCACCCCAAAATGTTCCTCAAGTGAAACTGGGTAGTAATGGATCAAGATTTGCAAGCCAACGGTGTCTGTGACCTCAAAACACCCGCACTATTTTTTTATACCGGACTACTTTTGCATACACCCTGGGCGGTTTCGCACCATTTGGTGTCTTCTAACCTATACAGATAGGAATGCACCTGTGTGGAGGTCATATACAGATGAAAATGCACTTGCATGGAGGTCATATACAGATGGAAATGCACCTGTATGGAGGTCATATACAGATAGGAATACACCTGTATGGAGGTCATATACAGATGGGAATGCACTTGTATAGAGGTCATATACAAATGGAAATGCATCTGTATGGAAGTCATATACAGATAGGAATACACCTGTATGGAGGTCAAATACAGATGGAAATGCACCTGTATGGAGGTCATATACAGATAGGAATGCACCTGTATGGAGCTCATATACAGATGGAAATGCACCTGTATGGAGGTCATATACAGATGGGAATACACTTGTATGGAGGTCATATACAGATAGGAATACACCTGTATGGAGGTCATATACAGATGGAAATGCACCTGTATGGAGGTCATACAGATAGGAATACACCTGTATGGAGGTCATATACAGATGGAAATGCACCTGCATGGAGGTCATATACAGATAGGAATACACCTGTATGGAGGTCATATACAGATGGGAATGCACCTGTATGGAGGTCATATACAGATAGGAATGCACCTGTATGGAGGTAATATACAGATGGAAATGCACCTGTATGGAGCTCATATACAGATGGAAATGCACCTGTATGGAGGTCATATACAGATGGGAATGCACCTGTATGGAGGTCATATACAGCTGGGAATGCACCTGTATGGAGGTCATATACAGATGGAAAAGCACCTGTATGGAGGTCATATACAGATGGAAATGCACCTGTATGGAGGTCATATACAGATGGGGAATGCACCTGTATGGAGGTCATATACCAGATGGGAATGCACTAGTAGGAGGTCATATACAGATGGAAATGCACCTGTATGGAGGTCATATACAGATGGGAATGCACCTGTATGGAGGTCATATACAGATGGGAATGCACCTGTATGGAGGTCAAATATAGATGAAGGGAATGCACCTGTATGGAGGTCATATACAGATGGGAATGCACCTGTATGGAGGTCATATACAGATGGGAATGCACCTGTATGGAGGTCATATACAGATGGGAATGCACCTGTATGGAGGTCATATACAGATGGGAATGCACCTGTATGGAGGTCATATACAGATGGGAATAGCAACCTGTATGGAGGTCATATACAGATGGGAATGCACCTGTATGGAGGTCATATACAGATGGGAATGCACCTGTATGGAGGTCATATACAGATGGAAATACACCTGAATGGAGGTCATATACAGATAGGAATACACCTGTATGGAGGTCATATATAGATGGGAATGCACTTGTATGGAGGTCATATACAGATGGAAATGCACCTGTATGGAGGTCATATACAGATAGGAATACACCTGTATGGAGGTCATATACAGATAGGAATACACCTGTATGGAGGTCATATACAGATGGAAATGCACCTGTATGGAGGTCATATACAGATAGGAATACACCTGTATGGAGGTCATATACAGATGGAAATGCACCCGTATGGAGGTCATATACAGATAGGAATACACCTGTATGGAGGTCATATACAGATGGGAATACACCTGTATGGAGGTAGTATACAGATGGGAATGCACCTGTATGGAGAGAATGCTGGGATGGACCACCATACAATCAGCATGAAAATTACAAAAAAAAACAAGACCGCGTGGCCCGTCAGCACACAAATGTCGCAAGTGGCAGATTGGACAAACATCTCAACAGGACCCGCGGACACACACACTGACGGACACGAGTGGCTGCTACAGTATTACGGTACCTTTGAAGCCTGGTGGTGAACAATAACGAGGCTGTCGACGATGTTGATGGCAAACCGACCGCTCATCTCCAGCTTCAATATGTTGGTCTTCTTTGCTGGCAGTTCCCTAAACACGGAGATATTAAATATTAAATTAAAGGAAAAATTAAGAATGAGCCTTCTTTTTATTTCGTGAAATTTGGTCAAATATTGATTTTATAATTTCCCCATGTTAAATCCCCATAGACATCTTCACAGAGTGAAGATGTCTATGGGGATTTAACATGGGGAATTTTTTTGAATTTCACAAATACTGGACCGATTTTCAAAATTTAACTTTTGTTTTCTTAGATAATTTCCAAGCTATTTTGCCAGGTTTCGGAGTCAATTTCCAAATGTTTTCGTTTTCTGACTCCTCCCACAGCTCATCCACCTCCTTTTCCCCCATGTTAAACTCCCATTGAACTAGAAATGTGGCCTGTCGGCACACGAATACCCCCACTGGCAGCCAAAGAAAACGAGGGAATTTCGATAGGTTTGACCTTTGACCTTCAACTGTGACCTTGACCTTGGACGTAGGTGCGTGGTTATTGATCGCGACACACCTTCTCATCATGAGAAACATTTGTGCCAAGCCATTTGATAATCCATGCATCAGTGTAGAAGATATAGAGCGGAAGGGAATTTCGATAGGTTTGACCTTTGACCTTCAACTGTGACCTTGACCTTGGACGTAGGTGCGTGGTTATTGATCGCGACACACCTCTCATCAGAAAGAAACATTTGTGCCAAGCCATTTGATAATCCATGCATCGGTGTAGAAGATATATAGAGCGGAAGGGAATTTCAATAAGTTTGACCTTTGACCTTCAACTGTGACCTTGACCTTGGACGTAGGTGCGTGGTTATTGATCGCGACACACCTTCTCATCATGAGAAACATTTGTGCCAAGCCATTTGATAATCCATGCATCAGTGTAGAAGATATAGAGCGGAAGGGAATTTCGATAGGTTTGACCTTTGACCTTCAACTGTGACCTTGACCTTGGACGTAGGTGCGTGGTTATTGATCGCGACACACCTTCTCATCATGAGAAACATTTGTGCCAAGCCATTTGATAATCCATGCATCGGTGTAGAAGATATATAGAGCGGAAGGGAATTTCAATAAGTTTGACCTTTGACCTTCAACTGTGACCTTGACCTTGGACGTAGGTGCGTGGTTATTGATCGCGACACACCTTCTCATCATGAGAAACATTTGTGCCAAGCCATTTGATAATCCATGCATCGGTGTAGAAGATATAGAGCGGAAGGGAATTTCGATAGGTTTGAACTTTGACCTTCAACTGTGACCTTGACCTTGGACGTAGGTGCGGGGTTATTGATCGCGACACACCTACTCATCATGAGAAACATTTGTGCCAAGCCATTTGATAATCCATGCATCGGTGTAGAAGATATTGAGCGAAAGGGAATTTCAATAGGTTTGACCTTTGACCTTCAACTGTGACCTTGACCTTAGACGTAGGTGCGTGGTTATTGATTGCGACACCCCTTCTCATCATGAGAAACATTTGTGCCAAGCCATTTGATAATCCATGCATGGGTGTAGAAGATATAGAGTGGAAGGGAATTTCCAACAGACCGACCGACAGACCGACAGACCGACCGACCAACAAGCTGACTCATATATACCCCCAACAAACTTTGTTTGTGGGGGTATAAAAAATTATTTTTTCGTAATAAAATCACTATTTGATCATTCTTAAATTTTGATAAAATTTAATATAAAAAAAAATATTGTTTTTGCATTGTTTATATGGCCATAAAATTTGGGCAGGTTTCGTGAAACAGACAATAGCTCTTTTCCACAATGTTAAATTCCCACAGGGAAATCATATTGTTGCAATTAAACCAATATTTGACCACTTTCTACAAAACTAAAATAACTAAATAATCCTAAATATTTGGACACCATTTATTTGGGAAACACATAAAAATATATGGTTCCCAACAACAGTGAGAGTGCCAATAGTTTGTGTTACTGTTGGTTGCTGATAAAGTGGCAAGGGCAAAGGTGACAGGAGATTCCATATTGAACCATAATAGGTATTGAAGTAGGTGTATAAAAAGTGCAAAACTGACATTGGCTCGACGACGTAGCAAGTATGTGACCAATATTGGCCCGAAATATTTTCAAACAACATTCAGGCATATTCCGAATCAATTTGTCTCTTTTGTTTTTACGTATTTGTTAAAAAATAAAATAGTGGGCACAGGCACTCGAATCATATGTGTATCACACAAACATATGTCAAGCACTCCATGGGACATGCATGCATGATCAAGTCCATATTAATCGATAACAGTGCACCTGTGATTTCATTATCTAATTTTAGAACATACAAGCATTGTTATACATATGTGTACCTATATCGACCTGTGACCAAGACATACATTTCGTACCTGATGTATGTAGATAAGCTTATTTTATTAATATTATTTAATGCATCTTATAGAAACATTTTTTCACATACGTTCGAAAACTGATATTTTCATGTACGTATATTGCATAATGTCATTTGAATCATCTTAGCTACATCCATACATTGTATGTCTGTCTGGACCTATACGCGCAACCAATATCTTCCCTGCTCTTGAGGCAATGGACATACGACGTGTGCGGTAGGTTTAGTCAGTCAAACATTTCCAAAGGCCGAAAATTAGGAGGGTAATAAACCTGATGAAGTGGATATTTGACGCCCCGAAGAGTCTGTCACTCCCCATACTCGCCTCGTACTGTTGTTTCTATGACATACATACAGTTGACCCAATGCACACGGTACAAGGACCCATTGTCAATCTCTATAAAATACATAATATAAAATGTGAGAAAACGTTGAATCAGTTATGAATAAAAAATGAATAATTATTCCGAGACTCGAACTCGCACAAAAGAAACATAGTTAGAATGCATTTACCGAGCACGCTATCATCTGAGCTGTAGGGACAATAATGCTTATGCTTGCTCAAGACTGTGCAATCAAAATGAATCAACTATGGATACGTTGTACATTTACAAATATGGCATTTATTGTTGTTTGTAATCAACTGTTTCAACAGTCAACCAGTCGGTAATTTAAATTATCTCCCAAGCTATCAGGAGCATATATTTTCAAGCTATAAATTGCTCTAGATAAGGTGTCGATTTGACCACCTAAAATGACTGCAATATGGCTACCTCCCTAAAATGCTAAAATAGACATAATCCGCTGACCCCGTGACGTCACGTGCCCTTGCCACTTTATCGGAAATCAGCAGTAGTATGGCAGTAGTGGTTTAATCACAATAACAATGTACATGTATTTGGATACAATTTGTTTTTGTTTTAATAGGGATTTGTTAATTGGATGTGTGGATTGATTTTCAAAATCATGTTACATACAGTTCTTAGTTACATCATATCCAAGATATGTGGCACGTTTCGGAGTCATTTCTCTAAAAAAATGTTCGACCCTCCTCCTCACTGTCCAGCTCCTATATGCCCAATCTTAGAAGAATTGGGTGACAAAAAAAATCAATATTTGATGTAATTTCATGAAATAAAATGTTTAAGAGAGGGTGAATTTTTTAGTATTGATGAAAAAGTACAAGTATCTAAATAAAGTTTTAGATTTAATGTATTTAATAGTCAAAAGTAGGTCCACAGAAAAACAGGAAACCAACAGTAAAGCAATAGGTTTCCAATGTAGACCTAGGTGACTTAATTTAAACAGAATTAAATTAGTAATATGGACTCTACAAAAACTAGCAATCGATTGCCGGTCTTCTAGGTATTTAATTTTTACCAAACCCACATTTTGTTTCAGATGACACACAGGTATAATTGGGTTCAGAAGTACCATTAAGATACGAACATACAAATCAAATTGTTTTTATGAATCATTTTGATCACTTTCTGCACACATCAGAGATGCAGTGTTTCTAAAGATGGTTCCTGCTGGTAAGGTACAAAAATGCATTATTGGAAGTGCAAAAAAAACATTTTTTTTTGTTTCCAACCTTTTAACCTTTTAAGAGGTAACCCTTTCAACCTGGCAGACCATAAACGGCTAAACCCTTTCAACAGCACAGGCCTGCCTGTACAGTCGTATTGGCAACAAGAGTGCCGCAAGTCACAAAATACGCCCGTCGAATATGGGCCAGACAGCGAAGATGCAGAAATGTGAAGCTGTCACCAAGGCAAGAAACATTAATGAGAATTTGAAAGTCTATAGCATTATTTCTTCATCTCGTTGTGCTAAACATGTATACTAATTTAGGTAGAAATAGAAAAGTAGAGTGTAAAGTAGAAATGATAGGGAATTGGATACAATAATGTAGAAAAAATGGCTAAGTTAAAAAGGTGATATTTTTGTTAATAAATATTTTTTCAGCATAAAAACACCAAGGTGCACATCTTCAATACGTGTAGAAGACGTGTGTATAGTTTCAGAACGATCGACTGAACAGTTTCGGAGGAGTTGTGTACACAAACTCTGTATTGTATATAGAATTGCATAGAAAAATGTAGAAAAAATGGCTAAGTTAAAAAGGCGATATTTTTGTTAAAAAATATTTTTTCCGCATAAAAACACCAAGGTGCACATCTTCAATATGTGTAGAAGACGTGTGTATAGTTTCAGAACGATCGACTGAACGGTTTCGGAGGAGTTGTGTACACAAACTCTGTACCGTATATAGAATTGTATAGAAAAATGTAGAAAAAATGGCTAAGTTAAAAAGGTGATATTTTTGTTAAAAAATATTTTTTCGCCATAAAAACACCAAGGTGCACATCTTCAATATGTGTAGAAGACGTGTGTATAGTTTCAGATCGATCGACTGAACGGTTTCGGAGGAGTTGTGTACACGAACTATGCGCTTTTTCTTCAGCCGCCCGCCTGCCCGCCGTGCGGTAAAACATAATATGTACCGTTTTTTAAAAACGGTCGTATAAAAAGTTTAGATCCAGATGAGCCGGCTCGAAACGAGCCGTCTCATCAGGATCTGCACTTTTTGCAAGTAGTTTTCATATTTTTAAGAACAAAAACACCCCCTTTTCATAAATGGACTAGTCTGAAAATCATGTGCCAGTTGGATTGGTTGCAAAGTTAACATATCAAAATCCATTACAGTTACTTAGGGGTGAGTGAAAGGGTTAATGCCAACATTTGCTAATGCTGTAGATCCACATAAGGAGGCTCGTTCATGTGGATCTTGCAGCATTTGTCAATATTGTCTAATTCTAAAACAAAATCTGCATTTTCTCATTAACACTTTCAACACTACATTATAACATACCATACAGCCAACATGTGCAAACACTGTAGTAGTATATAGGGGGTCAGTTCGTTACCGCGACCCCTCACAACAGTTTCAGACCAAATGAAACGTACTAGCTATATAAAAATAATAGAAATTTTGAAGGAGATAAAGAAGTAATATTATAATTAATTATTTTCTATTAAAGAAAAAATATATAATATATACCAAGATAAAAAATGTCACGCGGAAAGATGAGAAAAGTTATGACAAAAGAAATCCCTGCAGTACCCCGCATACAGTTTGGTGGAGCGCGTCAGGGTCAAGATAAAATCACACAACTCCGAAAGGAGCTGACAAAGATGGGGATAGTATTTTCATCTAGATTAAGGGAAAGGGGGCTTACCAAGCTGATAAATGAAGAGAAAAATAAAGAATTTATTAATAGGTTTAGGAGGGCTTTCAAGAAGGGGGTATTCAAAGGGATAGAGAATAAATCAAAAGAACTTTTGGAAAAGATAGCACAGAGACTTACCGATGAGGTAGCACTAAGTCTTAAAAGTAGAAATGTTGGTACAAATTTAGAAAAGAGGTATCCGAAAACTGAATTAATAAAAAAAATAATACACGAAGGAGAGGAAATATTAGAACACTACGAAAAAAAGATAGAAAAGGGGCGTAGAACCACTACAATAACATTGGGTAGGAGACTTCAACAAAACAATACAGATAGATGGATGCGAGAGTTAGAGCCTCTGTTGACTGGTAGTTTCTATATCCGATACTCCTTTCATTACACATTGAGACATCTAGAGGAAGAAGATGCTAGAGGGAGACAGAAAAAACTAACTTTTTTCTTTTTTCAAAAACTTCCAAGGAAGTCCATGGTTCAGAGGGTACGAGAAGGTTAGGGAATGGTTATGGAAGCAAGAAGAGGAAAGATTAAACATAGATAAAATAAATAGACCGAACACCAAATGGACCTTTGTAAGATGGGGTAGTACATCTATAAAATTAATATACGGCACAGCAGTGAAAGATTCAGGAATGCAATCTAAAAATGTAGCAGGAGGAAGGTTACCGGAATGGCTGAGATACAAGAAGGGGATAAAACCATTAGACACATTTGACGATGACCTATGTTTGTTCAGATGTTTAGTTCTTTCCACAAATGATGGGATACGGGTAGATCGATGTCTAAAACCCACACAAGAGTACAGAGACACATATTTCAATTTCTGTGAGAAAGGAAAGAAACCAGAGGGGCCCATACCGTTCGAAGATCTAAATAAAATAGAAGAATGTTTTCAAATAGGAACAGATGCGTACGAACCGACAGAAGATGGAACATGGATTTTAAGACACGTAGCCGCCCGCTACCAAGAGGTAGGTACAAAAAAATATGAAAATAGGTATATATGACGATCACGCCTTTTTAATTACAGATATGGACAAAGCCTGTCAAATATATTGTTGCGCAGAATGTAACCAAAGGTTCACAAAGTCTTGTCATCTTCTTCGTCACGCAGATACATGTAGGAGAGGGGTAACCAAAGTATGTTGCGATGGAAAGAAAATAGATAGACCGATGTCCGCTTTTGAAAAAGCCTTCTACCCAAAACCCAAATGTAGTAGAAAATCACTCCAATGGATAAATTCTTTCGATGATCCACACATTCATACAGCCACCTGCGGACATGGAGGGGAAAGAGTAGTTGCAGGAGCTCCGGTTGATGGGTTTTGTGGGGAGACAGGTACGGTATACCAATTTCACGGATGTCACTGGCACGGATGCCCTAAACATTGTAGGGACAAGGAGAGGATAGAAAAACAATACAATAAAACTCTGAAACACGATGAAAAGATCAGAAAAAAATTCAAGTTGGAGGTAATTTGGGAGTGTCAGTACAGAGGATCAGCAGCCCCTGAGATTTCTCTTCCACCTACAGTTATTTACCCATACCAGATCGTATACGATTTAGAGGCGTATTTAGATAAATCTGGAGAGAAGAATTCAAACATAGATTTAGAAATTTTAAACTGTCACGTTCCAATCAGTGTGAGCATTGGTGACACCCTTTCCAACACAACAACACACATATGTGAAACAGATCCTGCTAAGTTAGTAAAGCTATTTTATGAGGAATTAGAAGAAAGAGCGGATGAAATTGGTAAAGTAGTAGGTAAGGATCCTGTATACGGATATCCATCAGATTTTGGGGTACTTTCCCCCAGACAGAAGAGAGAGGTTACGAGATGGATCACTCAAGTACCAGTTCTCGGGTTCAATTCCAGCACCTACGATATCAACCTAATAAAAAAGCACTTGGTGGGGATACTAGCAGATAGAACAAAGAAAGTACTAGTAGGTAAGAAAGCCAACCAAACCCTATTTATATTCATGCCAAAGCTTCGATTTCTAGATGTAAAACTATATCTTTCACCCGGGGTTGACTATGCAAGATGGGTTCGAGCGTATGGGTGTGAGGGTGAAAAGTCTTTCCTTCCGTACGAATGGTTCGATACCCCAGATAAATTAGACTACGAGGGTTTACCCGCTATCGAATTCTGGACGAATAAATTAACTCCAAATAAAATGATAACCAAACAGCAGTTGGAAGAATGCAACAACATTTTTAAGGAGCGGGTAATGAAAACTTTTAGAGACTGGTTAAAATACTACAACAATCTAGATGTAGAACCCTTCTTAGAGGCAGCAGGAAAAATGTCCCGATTTTATCAAACAAAAGGTGTAGACATGTTCAAAGATGCAGTTACACTTCCTGGGGTAGCTCTGCAATACATTCTTCGAGGAACCATAAAAAGCTATGTCAAAGCATATCCAACTAAAGATAGCAAGATAACAGACGCGATATGTCCACCACTGGTTGCCCCAGTGGAAGAGGTGTACGAAATGATGAAAGGAGCCTTGGTAGGAGGGCCCTCGATAGTTTTTACAAGATATACAGAAAAAGAGGTAACCAAGCTCAGACAGAACCGCTCCAGATGGAGATGGAAAAATATGTCAAGCAGTATTAGGATTCGATGCAAACGCGTTGTACCTGTCCACACTAGCAAAAACAATGCCATGTGACGTGGGTAGACTCACAAAATCAGATCACCCCTTCTCCCCTAAAAGGATTGATAGTTTCTGTAGACAAGTTCTGTCTGATAAAGGTAGGTTTGGATTTGCTGAAGTAGATACAGAGGTTCCCACCCAAAAAATATACAAAGAAGTTTTCAGAAATGTCCCAATATTTATAAATCGGTTGTAAGTGAGTCTGAAGTTCCAGAGCATATGTTAGATTATTTGAAAGATACAGGTCGGGGAAGAGGAGAAGGACAGAAGCTGGTTGGGGCAATGTCGGCTAAAAAAGTATTGTTATTCGCCCCACTATTAAAATGGTATTTGCAGCATGGATTGGAAATAGTTGGAGTACATAGGATCATACACTACAAACCGGGGAAACCCTTTGAATGGTTCGTCAAAGAAGTTACAGCAGCCAGGAGGGCCGGGGATGTAGACAGCTCCAAATCCCCAATTGCAGATATTATGAAACTATTTGGAAACTCATGTTGTGGGAAAATGATAGAATCACCCGAAAAACACCTCAATACAACGTATACAAAAGATGAAAAATGTGTAGACATGGCACTACGATCAGCTTACTTCGAAAATCTAGAGGAAATAGGAGATGCTTACGAAATATCTTCCAGACGGGTTACTTCCACGATGACTCGTCCATTTCACTGTGGGATCGCTGTACAGTAGAACTTCGATCGCTCGAACCGGCAACGGAATCGAGTTTGAGTTCGAGCGATGCATAGTTCGAGGGAATGAAGTTTCAAAAATGTACTGTCACATTCAGTCAATAAAATCACTTATGTGAATAAATGAGATGACCGATGTGACATGCCATTGTATATGCATTACATTTGGAGGGAGAAATGAAAAATAACAAATACAATTGTAAAGTTGCTGTTTTATTCAATATTTACATGTAATTATACGTCAAATAAACCGCTATGTTCCGCTTTGCGTCTATACATAATACTGGTATTCCCAGTGTCTAAAAATAGCACATAGCACAGTGGTTGGAATAAATATACAAACGGAAAATATAAACGAAACAATGTCAGTATACAATTATAAACACTATAAATTAACGCCTGAAGAATTCCATGATCTCGGTTTGTTTGTTATTGGCACATTACATAAAATGAATTTTGTTCAAATCACTTAATTAGCGTGGACATCATAACGCCGTAATTCACGCCGCTATTGTTTGCGATTCGTGATTTAATGTCATCCCGCGTCAAGGGAAACTACCCAACGCGACTGCCCGCAATGGTGGAATTCGCACCTCGTTAGACAAACAGCTGATCACAGACTTACCTGTTCGAGTTATTAGCGGTAATTACCACTGTTTGACCGTCCACGGGACTAATCCACAGGTTCGACTGTTCGACTAATTCATAGTTCGAGTTTAAGGTGTTTTATTACATGAATTATATAGGAAATTTGCCGGGACTGTCGAACCAGTTCGAGTTTTCCATGGTGTTCGAGCCAGACCTGTTCTAGTTATCGAAGTTCTACTGTATATCAATACGCAAAACTAAGAATGTTAGAATTTTATTACGATTTTATGGATAAATACGTTGATAGAGCAGATTTCGAACTAATACAAATGGATACAGATAGTTTATATATGGGTGTTAGCGGCCCCCTGGATAGTATCATAAAGCCACATCTTATAGAAGATTTCAAAAAACATAAAAAAGAATGGTTAGCCTGGGATAAATGGAGTAATCGAGAGCCCGGTCTTTTCAAACTAGAGTGCCAAGGGGATCGCGCTATAGCCTTGTGCAGCAAGTGTTACGTTGTAGAGAAAATAGAATCAGCAGAAGTTAAACATTCAGCAAAGGGATTGTCCGCAAGACAGAACACCCTTTCATGGAACAGGTACAAGGAGTCTCTAAATCATAATGGTATAGATATGGGAACGAATAGAGTATTCAGAATGCAAGATGGTAGTATGAAAACTTACACACAGAGAAAACTAGGGCTTTCCGCATACTATGACAAACGAAGAGTGCTGCCAGATGGAATTCATACAGAGCCACTAACTCTATAATCAATTTTTAAAAATTGGTGTGGGTGGTCTTCCCACGGGGTTTTTATGTTTAATCTTCTTGACCTTAGTAGTACCGCGAGGTCTTCCCACGGGGTTTCTAGGTTCCCATTTTGGTGGTTTTTGCTAACTCTCCATCCCACGTAGAAAATTATTAATTTTGGACAATGATTCCCAGCAATTGCTCAGCATTGTTCAGCATTGCTCAGCATTTACTCAGCAGTTACTCAGCATTACTCAGCAATTACTCAGCATTACTAAAGAATTATTCAAAACAGTTAGGCACAGAGGAGGGCACACAGCAATCTACCCACTTATCAACCATAAAGTTCCCAGCCTCCAGGCAAATAAACTACCGAACTCAAAATCCTGGGAACTTTATGGTTGATAAGTGGGTAGATTGCTGTGTGCCCTCCTCTGTGCCTAACTGTTTTGAATAATTCTTTAGTAATGCTGAGTAATTGCTGAGTAATGCTGAGTAACTGCTGAGTAAATGCTGAGCAATGCTGAACAAATGCTGAACAATGCTGAGCAATTGCTGAGCCGTGCCTGAAATAAATATTGCCTGGGTTTTTAATATATTTATGAATTAATTTAAACATGCCACCAAAAGCTCAATTGTCTGAACTTGACATAATGGATATTCGCAATCTTCGGGGAAATGAAGCTGCTGATGATGTGAAAAGAAAATATAAAATTGGAATAAATCGTCTTCGAAAAATATGGAATGATGTTGATAAAAAACACCTTGCTGAAGTCACAAATAACATAGAAAACAAATCCAAAAAACTTTTGAGAAAAACCCTTGGACAAATTGAAACCCCTATAAATCAAGAGTTTAAAAAAGTAGAAAATGATTTTAAAAAAATATTAGAAGATTCTAAATAAAATAAAAAAGAAGATATAAAACAGTTAGAACGTAATTCAAACAAAATTAAAACAAGATATTGGATTTATCCACTAATGTTTGCAACTGCTATTATTATTTTGTATATAAATCATAATCAATTTTCTCCATATTTATCTCCCCATTTGTAACAGTTATATCCCCATTTGTAAAAGTTATCTTCATATTTGTTTTCAATTTTCTCCATATTTATCTCCCCATTTGTAAAAGATATCTTCATATTTGTTTTCAATTTTCTCCATATTTATCTCCCCATTTGTAAAAGTTATCTTCATATTTGTTTTCAATTTTCTCCATATTTACCTCCCCATTTGTAAAAGTTATTTCCCCTTTTTGTAAAATATTTTTCTGATTTTAGATAAAATTATCTGCATATATATATATAAAACAAGTTTTAGAATTGATCATGACAAAATCTCAACTTACTGAGGAAGATATAACAGATATTATTCTATCTCGCGAGCTTATTCCCGCATATGAAATTAGAAAAAAGTATCACATTGGTGTCCCACGACAGAAGACAATATGGGAATCATTGTCCAAAATTAATAATTTTCTACGTGGGATGGAGAGTTAGCAAAAACCACCAAAATGGGAACCTAGAAACCCCGTGGGAAGACCTCGCGGTACTACTAAGGTCAAGAAGATTAAACATAAAAACCCCGTGGGAAGACCACCCACACCAATTTTTAAAAATTGATTATAGAGTTAGTGGCTCTGTATGAATTCCATCTGGCAGCACTCTTCGTTTGTCATAGTATGCGGAAAGCCCTAGTTTTCTCTGTGTGTAAGTTTTCATACTACCATCTTGCATTCTGAATACTCTATTCGTTCCCATATCTATACCATTATGATTTAGAGACTCCTTGTACCTGTTCCATGAAAGGGTGTTCTGTCTTGCGGACAATCCCTTTGCTGAATGTTTAACTTCTGCTGATTCTATTTTCTCTACAACGTAACACTTGCTGCACAAGGCTATAGCGCGATCCCCTTGGCACTCTAGTTTGAAAAGACCGGGCTCTCGATTACTCCATTTATCCCAGGCTAACCATTCCTTTTTATGTTTTTTGAAATCTTCTATAAGATGTGGCTTTATGATACTATCCAGGGGGCCGCTAACACCCATATATAAACTATCTGTATCCATTTGTATTAGTTCGAAATCTGCTCTATCAACGTATTTATCCATAAAATCGTAATAAAATTCTAACATTCTTAGTTTTGCGTATTGATATACAGTAGAACTTCGATAACTAGAACAGGTCTGGCTCGAACACCATGGAAAACTCGAACTGGTTCGACAGTCCCGGCAAATTTCCTATATAATTCATGTAATAAAACACCTTAAACTCGAACTATGAATTAGTCGAACAGTCGAACCTGTGGATTAGTCCCGTGGACGGTCAAACAGTGGTAATTACCGCTAATAACTCGAACAGGTAAGTCTGTGATCAGCTGTTTGTCTAACGAGGTGCGAATTCCACCATTGCCGGGCAGTCGCGTTGAGTAGTTTCCCTTGACGCGGGATGACATTAAATCACGAATCGCAAACAATAGCGGCGTGAATTACGGCGTTATGATGTCCACGCTAATTAAGTGATTTGAACAAAATTCATTTTATGTAATGTGCCAATAACAAACAAACCGAGATCATGGAATTCTTCAGGCGTTAATTTATAGTGTTTATAATTGTATACTGACATTGTTTCGTTTATATTTTCCGTTTGTATATTTATTCCAACCACTGTGCTATGTGCTATTTTTAGACACTGGGAATACCAGTATTATGTATAGACGCAAAGCGGAACATAGCGGTTTATTTGACGTATAATTACATGTAAATATTGAATAAAACAGCAACTTTACAATTGTATTTGTTATTTTTCATTTCTCCCTCCAAATGTAATGCATATACAATGGATCATGTCACATCGGTCATCTCATTTATTCACATAAGTGATTTTTATTGACTGAATGTGACAGTACATTTTTGAAACTTCATTCCCTCGAACTATGCATCGCTCGAACTCAAACTCGATTCCGTTGCCGGTTCGAGCGATCGAAGTTTCTACTGTACAGCGATCCCACAGTGAAATGGACGAGTCATCGTGGAAGTAACCCGTCTGGAAGATATTTCGTAAGCATCTCCTATTTCCTCTAGATTTTCGAAGTAAGCTGATCGTAGTGCCATGTCTACACATTTTTCATCTTTTGTATACGTTGTATTGAGGTGTTTTTCGGGTGATTCTATCATTTTCCCACAACATGAGTTTCCAAGTAGTTTCATAATATCTGCAATTGGGGATTTGGAGCTGTCTACATCCCCGGCCCTCCTGGCTGCTGTAACTTCTTTGACGAACCATTCAAAGGGTTTCCCCGGTTTGTAGTGTATGATCCTATGTACTCCAACTATTTCCAATCCATGCTGCAAATACCATTTTAATAGTGGGGCGAATAACAATACTTTTTTAGCCGACATTGCCCCAACCAGCTTCTTTCCTTCTCCTCTTCCCCGACCTGTATCTTTCAAATAATCTAACATATGCTCTGGAACTTCAGACTCCTGTACAACCCTATTTATAAATATTGGGGACATTTCTGAAAACTTATTTGTATGTTTTTTGGGAACCTCTGTATCTACTTCAGCAAATCCAAACCATTTATCAGACAGAACTTGTCTACAGAAACTATCAATCCTTTTAGGGGAGAAGGGGTGATCTGATTTTGTGAGTCTACCCACGTCACATGGCATTGTTTTTGCTAGTGTGGACAGGTACAACGCGTTTGCATCGAATCCTAATACTGCTTAACATATTTTTCCATCTCCATCTGGAGCGGTTCTGTCTGAGCTTGGTTACCTCTTTTTCTGTATATCTTGTAAAAACTATCGAGGGCCCTCCTACCAAGGCTCCTTTCATCATTTCGTACACCTCTTCCACTGGGGCAACCAGTGGTGGACATATCGCGTCTGTTATCTTGCTATCTTTAGTTGGATATGCTTTGACATAGCTTTTTATGGTTCCTCGAAGAATGTATTGCAGAGCTACCCCAGGAAGTGTAACTGCATCTTTGAACATGTCTACACCTTTTGTTTGATAAAATCGGGACATTTTTCCTGCTGCCTCTAAGAAGGGTTCTACATCTAGATTGTTGTAGTATTTTAACCAGTCTCTAAAAGTTTTCATTACCCGCTCCTTAAAAATGTTGTTGCATTCTTCCAACTGCTGTTTGGTTATCATTTTATTTGGAGTTAATTTATTCGTCCAGAATTCGATAGCGGGTAAACCCTCGTAGTCTAATTTATCTGGGGTATCGAACCATTCGTACGGAAGGAAAGACTTTTTCACCCTCACACCCATACGCTCGAACCCATCTCTTGCATAGTCAACCGGGTTGAAAGATATAGTTTTACATCTAGAAATCGAAGCTTTGGCATGAACTATAAATGGGTTTGGTTGGCTCTTTACTTACCTAGTCTCTTTGTTCATGCTGTATCACCAAGTTTGCTTTATTGGTTGATATCGTAGGTGTGGAATGACAGTAGCTGGTATTGGTGATCCCCATCCTCGTAACCTCTCTCTTCTGTCTGGGGGAGTTACCCCCAAAATCTGATGGATATCCGTATACAGGATCCTTACCTACTACTTTACCAATTTCATCCGCTCTTTCTTCTAATTCCTCATAAAATAGCTTTACTAACTTAGAGGATCTGTTTCACATATGTGTGTTGTTGTGTTGGAAAGGGTGTCACCAATGCTCACACTGATTGGAACGTGACAGTTTAAAATTTCTAAATCTATGTTTGAATTCTTCTCTCCAGATTTATCTAAATACGCCTCGAAATCCGTATACGATCTGGTATGGGTAAATAACTGTAGGTGGAAGAGAAAATCTCAGGGGCTGCTGATCCTCTGTACTGCACTCCCAAATTACCTCCAACTTGAATTTTTTCTGATCATTTTCATCGTGTTTCAGTGTTTTATTGTATTGTTTTTCTATCCTCTCCTTGTCCCTACAATGTTTAGGGCATCCGTGCCAGTGACTCCGTGAAATTGGTTATACGTACCTGTCTCCCCACAAAACCCATCAACCGGAGCTCCTGCAACTACTCTTTCCCCTCCATGTCCGCAGGTGGCTGTATGAATGTGTGGACCATCGAAATATTTATCCATTGGAGTGATTTTCTACTACATTTGGGTTTTGGGTAGAAGGCTTTTTCAAAAGCGGACATCGGTCTATCTATTTTCTTTCCATCGCAACATACTTTGGTTACCCCCTCTCCTACATGTATCTGCGTGACGAAGAAGATGACAAGACTTTGTGAACCTTTGGTTACATTCTGCGCAACAATATATTTGACAGGCTTTGTCCATATCTGTAATTAAAAAGGGGGCGTGATCGTCATATATAAAGTATTTTCATATTTTTTATGTAACCTTATCCTCTTTGGTAGCGGGTGCGGCTTATTGTGTGTTGTCTTAAAATCCATGTTCCATCTTCTGTCGGTTCGTACGCATCTGTTCCTATTTGAAAACATTCTTCTATTTTATTTAGATCTTCGAACGGTATGGGCCCCTCTGGTTTCTTTCCTTTCTCACAGAAATTGAAATATGTGTCTCTGTACTCTTGTGTGGGTTTTAGACATCGATCTACCCGTATCCCATCATTTGTGGAAAGAACTAAACATTTGAACAAACATAGGTCATCGTCAAATGTGTCTAATGGTTTTATCCCCTTCTTGTATCTCAGCCATTCCGGTAACCTTCCTCCTGCTACATTTTTAGATTGCATTCCCTGAATCTTTTCACTGCTGTGCCGTTATATTAATTTTATAGATGTACTACCCCATCTTACAAAGGTCCATTTGGTGTTCGGTCTATTTATTTTATCTATGTTTAATCTTTCCTCTTCTTGCTTCCATAACCATTCCCTAACCTTCTCGTACCCTCTGAACCATGGACTTCCTTGGAAGTTTTTGAAAAAAGTTAGTTTTTTCTGTCTCCCTCTATGCATCTTCTTCCTCTAGATGTCTCTAAATGTGTAAATGAAAGGAGTATCGGATATAGAAACTACCATCAACAGAGGCTCTAACTCTCGCATCCATCTATCTGTATTGTTTTGTTGACGTCTCCTACCCAATGTTATTGTAGTGGTTCTACGCCCCTTTTCTATCTTTTTTTCGTAGTGTTCTAATATTTCCTCTCCTTCGTGTATTATTTTTTTTATTAATTCAGTTTTCGGATACCTCTTTTCTAAATTTATACCAAATTTCTACTTTTAATACTTAGTGCTACCCTCATCGGTAAGTCTCTGTGCTATCTTTTCCAAAAGTTCTTTTGATTTATTCTCTATCCATTTGAATACCCCCTTCTTGAAAGCCCTCCTAAACCTATTAATAAATTCTTTATTTTTCTCTTCATTTATCAGCTTGGTAAGCCCCCTTTCACTTAATCTAGATGAAAATACTATCCCCATCTTTGTCAGCTCCTTTCGGAGTTGTGTGATTTTATCTTGACCCTGACGCGCTCCACCAAACTGTATGCGGGGTACTGCAGGGATTTCTTTTGTCATAACTTTTCTCATCTTTTCGCGTGACATTTTTTATCTTGGTATATATTATATATTTTTTCTTTAATAGAAAATAATTAATTATAATATTACTTGGGTCCTTCTTTATTCTCCTTCAAAATTTCTATTATTTTTATATAGCTAGTACGTTTCATTTGGTCTGAAACTGTTGTGAGGGGTCGCGGTAACGAACTGACCCCCTATATACTACTACTGTAGATCCAGATGAGACGGCTCGTAACGAGCCGTCTCATCAGGATCTGCAGCATTTGTCACTAATATTAACCTCTAAAAAAAAATCCACATTTCGTCATTAATGGATTAGTCCAAAAATGTGTATGAAAAAGCCAATGTAGGATACCCAGGGTTGAAATAAAGGGTTAATGGAAGAGTTCAAAAATTAGCATGGAAACTCCAAAGTTGTATATTTAGGGGTGAAAGGGTTAATTGACCAAGTCCGACTTACTTCTGTGCCGGTAGCTGGTAAAGAACGATCTCAGCGCCAGTGGCTCCGGGGCGTGGCTGGTGGCGCAGCACCACGATGTACAGCTGCCCGTATCTATGGCAACACAAGGCAATATACTGGTAAAGCTGTATCTACGGAAACACAAGGTTTGTTTAATGGTACTTAGCGCCCTATCAACAGCTGATGTCATTTAAGGCCGGGTCAATGGGTTTAGTACTAAATCACATATATTACCTGTACAAGTACATGTACATGTTCAAGTACATGTACAAATGGGGGGAAAATCCCAAAATCAGAACTGTATATTTACAATAACAAAACTGTATATTCAGCCCTGAAATCAGAATAATCCTGATCTGATGCCAGGTCCTCGCCACACCAGAATCACTTGGCCCCTCCCAAAAGCAGTAGGATCAGTAATAATCTTACTACTTTTATAATGGGCAATAACCCAATTCAACTCCCAGGTACTAAAGAGCCAAAGATAAAAACATACCTGAGGGCCAAACCAGGCAAATTGTGATTCCTATAAGGAGGAACCCATACCGTTAATTTACGCCGTCTCATTCACCCGACCACCACCCACTATGGAAACACATGGTGTTTACTGGTAACGCTGTAGCTAGGAAACATGTATTTACTGCTGCGATTGGAAACACTGTATTTACTGTAGCGCTGTATCTATGGAAACACATTGTATTTACTGGTAACGCTGTATCCATGGAAACACATGGTATTTACTGCTAGCGCTGTATCTATGGAAACACATGGTTATTACTGTTAGCGAGCGCTGTATCTATGGAAACACATTGTATTTACTGGTAACGCTGTATCCATGGAAACACATGGTATTTACTGCTAGCGCTGTATCTATGGAAACACATGGTATTTACTGGTAGCGCTGTATCTATGGAAATACATGGTATTTACTGGTAACGCTGTATCTATGGAAACACATGGTATTTACTGGTAGCGCTGTATCTATGGAAGCACATCGTATTTACTGGTAACGCTGTATCTATGGAAACACATGGTATTTACTGGTAGCGCTGTATCTATGGAAACACATTGTATTTACTGCTAGCGCTGTATCCGTGGAAACACATGGTATTTACTGCTAGCGCTGTATCTATGGAAACACATGGTATTTACTGCTAGCGCTGTATCTATGGAAATACATGGTATTTACTTGTAGCGCTGTATCTATGGAAACACATGGTATTTACTGGTAGCGCTGTATCTATGGAAATGCATGTTATTACTTAGATATCAATTTATGTCTAGAAATTGCCTGTATTTGCCTACAGCCCAAAAATAAAAAAAAAATTAACAAGTACACAGTCCAGGCAGCATAACATACATACATCCAGCTGATACGGCGTGTTTTCCAGTCTGATACTGAAACTTCTAGTCTGATACTGCCATTTCTAGTCTGATACCATCGTTACTAGTCTGATACCGCCGTTTCCAGTCCGAAACCAGTTCCTTTGGGCATGCGCATTGCGTATGTTTACTTTATCGGCTGTGTAAATTTTGACAGATGCCGGGAATTTAAATTTGTAGGCTCTGTATTTCATCATTCAATCATGGATAACGGTATAGATTTTAATATAGGATTATCACAACTGCCGGATGATTGATATTGAAATTGATATTTAAGTAATCTAAGTAATAAAGACGTTAATACGTGTCTTGTTTGATATCGGCCTAGGTATCGTCCCTCGGTAACTTGATATCAGCCTTCGACCTTCGGTCTCAGGCTGATACCAAGTTACCTCGGGCCGATACCTAGGCCGATATCAAACAAGCCACGTATTAACCTCTAAGTATTTACTGGTAGCGCTGTACCGGTAATAAGACGGACTCGCTATTAAGACCACTTTTCTTCACAACCACAGGTGGTCTTGACTGTAATTTACTGACTGACTTAGACTATTAACATTCATTCAACGACAATGTCATAACATTATTATTGTACAAATGTACAGTGAAATGATTCCAACTGAAAACCAGAAGCGACAGTGCCAAAGTTGATAGCAATCTGTATCATTATCAAGCGGAGGCATATGATTATTCATGTTGTTCTGTGGAACTTACATGGCTGCTATGGTAACATCACGCTCCAGTAGGCTTTGTTTCTGTTGTTTAGGGATAGACGGCAGATCCACCTCAAACTTGGGCAGTTTCAGCACAGAACCTTGCTGTAACACAACGCTGAAGACTCGGACCTCTACCCAAAACAATGGACACACAAATTATCACATTACCCCACCCACTTGCTTTTGTAAAGTGCAGTGTGGTAATGTGAGATTTGCTTAATGTCCATTTTATCTTACTTTCACCTTACCCCACCCACTTGCTTTTGTACAGTGCATATTGCACTGTACAAAAGCATGTGGGTGGGGTAATGGGAAATTGTTTTAATATCCATTTTATCTTACTTGCATAAGTATGTATTTTACAGTGATGTTATTTTTTTGTTTAATGTCCAGTTTATGTTACTTATATATAATTAATTATATATGTATTTTACTGTGCAAAAACAGGTCGGTGGGGTAATATGAGTTTTTAATGTCCATTTTGTCTTGCTCTCGTATAGTATGTATTGCACTGTATGAAAGCAGTTGGATGAGGTGATATACTCCCTTTTGATACATTTGCTGTTGTGTGGGGTTTTTTTTGGGGGGGGGGGGGGTGCAGTGCTGTGACAGTGTTGAGCTTGGATCTCACATTCAAGAGGAAAATATTAAGGCTTGGGCTCCTTTCCCATTGTAAGTGAATGGGCAATTCTTATACATGTATATATCTGGGTGTGACTGGAGAAACTGGGCTTTATCAGGTTTGCACCCAGTGTAGATCCAGATCAGCCTGTGCATCCGCACAGTCAGCTCCACTGATAAAATATAGGCCTGAGGGAACAGACCATATGATACTTGCGACCAGCGTAGCACCCTGATCAGTCTGATCAGAGTATACGCTGTTCGCAATTCAGTCGCTGCCATCAGAAAAATGAAAAAATTCAAATCCTCTGATTGAATATGGTAACAGGGTCAAGGCCAATTACTGAAAATTCCAGGAATTGCGACAAAATGGCGTAAAACAAGATGAGAATAAGTATTAACAAGAAACGAGGCAAAGCCACGAAGGCCAGGTTTTTTCCAAGCATAGACACTTGGATAACATAATTATACCCACTTTTTGTAGACTAGATGGCCGTGGCCTGCATGTCGCGCCTTGGGGCGAGGCATGGACACTAAAAAAATAGATATAGTAGATGGAAAAACTTTAACCAAAAAACTTTAACCGGACACACGGACGAACGGACGGACGTATGCCAAAATGCCGACGATATCGCGCTTTCCGCAAGCAGGTGTGACAATGATGATAAACACCCATGTGAAGTATCAAGGTATTGGGTGAAGCAGTTGCAGAGATATAGTACACGAAAAAACTTTAACAAAAAAATTCAAAGTAATTTGAACTTGACATAGGGCACAGGATCGCGCTTTCCGCAAGCAGGTGCGACAATGATGATAAACACCCATGTGAAGTATCAAGGTATTGGGTGAAGCAGTTGCAGAGATATAGTACACAAAAAAAAATTAACAAAAAAAATCAAAGTAATTTGACCTTGACATTGGGCACAGGATCGCGCTTTCCGCAAGCAGGTGCAACAATGATAGATAAACACCATGTGAAGTATCAAGGTATTGGGTGAAGCAGTTGCAGAGTATATAGTACACGAAAAAACTTTAACAAAAAAATTCAAGTAATTTGACCTTGACATTGGGCACAGGATCGCGCTTTCCAGCAATGCAGGTGACGGACCAATGATGGATAAACACCCATGTGTAAGTATTCAAGGTATTGGGGTGGAAGCAGTTGCAAGGGAGATATAGTACACGAAAAAACTTTAACAAAAAAATTCCAAAGTTAATTGAAAAACCAACATTTGACATTGGGCACAGGCCGCACTGTGTTCAGAATGACATATGGATGATGAATAAACACCCATGTGAAGTCAGTAATTTTCAAGGTAATGGGCGAAGCAGTTGCAGAGATATAGTATAACGAAAAAGTTTTAACCAAAAAACTCTAACAGACGTACGTTAAAAAGTTAACGTTGAAAATGGCTAAGTCAATTACGTAGAAATAATAGGTGAAGGTAAATGGTCACATGTTGGTAGGATGTTGTATGTGGTAGGCACCCCTTGGTTATGAAGCTGTGAAAGTTTGGTGGTCCTAGGTGGTACAGTACCAAAGAAATGGACTTAAACACGAAAACTTAACATTGTAAACGCGTAAAACTTTAACTTTGGAAAATGGCTAAGTCCGACGCGCGGAAAAAATGGGTGAAGTTAAAAAAAAAGTAACATGTGGATAGTGATATGTGGTGGGTACCCCTTGATTATGAAGCTGTGAAAGTTTGGTGGTCCTAGGTGGTACAGTACCAAAGAAATGGACTTAAACACGAAAACTTAACATTAGTAAAAACGCGAAAAACTTAACATTGAAAATGGCTAAGTCGACTGCGCGGAAAAAATGGGTCAAGTTAAAAAAAAAGTAACATGTTGGATAGTGATATGTGGTGGGCACCCCTTGATTATGAAGCTGTGAAAGTTTGGTGGTCCTAGGTGGTACAGTAACAAAGAAATGGACTCAAACACGAAAACTTAACATTGATTGTGGACGCCGCCCGCCCGCCCGCCCGCCCGCCGACCGCCCGCCCGCCCGCCCGCCCGGCCCGCCCGGCTTTCGCCAATCCAATAGCCTGGATTTTTTTTCAAAAAACCTGGCTAAAAATGTAATTATAAATAATATAATAAAATCATGTTCTGTTGTGTTTATTGTAGTAAGAAACACATTTCGTCTGTTTAAAGTTTGTGAAGAGTCCTTCGCAAACTTTAAACAGACCAAATGTTTTTTCATACTACAGTAAACACAACTGCCCATAGTTTTAACTCTTAAGTAAGCTACTCACTGTGAAGGAGACCGGCTGTAGGGAGTTGGCGAGGGGCCCTGAGGCAATCAGCAGCATCCCCCCATCAGGCTGGTTCTACAACACATTGTATATGACGATGATGTCTCAGATGACGTCTCAGATAATCAATAAATAAAATCAAAACTTAAGTGAAATAACACTTAAAGTGGTATTTCACTTAAGTTTAGATTTTATTTATTTTACAACAATTACAAACAAGAGTGAGAAGTTGAGAACACTTATATAAATGCTTTCTTTGGCACAGATGGGGGCGTAAGGGTATTGCTTAATATGGGAGGAAACTGGAGTACCCGGAGGAAACACTCGTCCGGTGTGGTGACCACCATACCATCTCACATACTGCCCCAGTCGAGGATCGAACCCAGGCCGCATTGGTGTGAAGCATGCTTGTTACAAGTTGCGCAACTGCAAATGATCTATATCAACCAACTAAGCTATTTTATTTTATCAAATTCCAAAATGTTAATACTGTTTTTTCCCCACACTTTTCTTGTTGATGTTTACTTTACTTTTGGCCATTAAAAAATTAAATCCCAAAAATATCCAAATGCAGATAAATGTAACTCAGTGTAGTTATGATTATTAACATTTCAATAGATATTATTCTTATTCTTCAATGTTCTAGTGATTGTTTATAGCTGTTAAGACTGTGAAACATTTTTCTAAGAAATTGGTGTTCAACTGGTGTTCAAATATGTCGCATTTAACACGTTGCCTTCCAAGAATACATAATTTAATTTACATTTTATTTTTATCAAAAGTACATGTTTTGAGACGGTTCAAATGAGTGGTCACAACATATACTTTTGTTAAGAAGTAAGGAAAACAGAAAGAAATCAGAATTTTCATGTGCCTAAAAGCATATTCCGAACGCAGGGACAACCTACCAGCCACACATGCCAGGTCACAGCAATGTTTAATGTCTTCATGTTCTTTAACGATCGCTTATCCGAGTTAACCTGAAAACATGGCAAAAATGAAAGTGAATTTAACATCCCAGCAACAGCTAAGGTCATATATATTGTTCATGCCTAGGGTGAGGCTTGAACTCACAACCTCCAGTATTGAGGTTCAATGCCATATCCCCCAGGGGCCTATTTCACCAACATTGCAAAGTATACTTTCCTAGCAAAGTATACTGTGAGGGATAAATTTTCAATTTTAGAATAAATTTATTAATTTTTATTATACTGAATTTATTACATTATCACAGCCAATTTTGGCTGTGATAATGTAATAAATTCAGTATAATAATTCTGCATAGTTTTAATCATCAAATATATGCAATCGTTAGTTCTGCATGAAATAATGCATTTCGGAAAAATCAATGATTGCTCCCTCAAAGTATACTTTGCTAGGAAAGTATACTTTGCAATTTTGATGAAATCGGCTACAGGCCATGGCCCATCCCTGAAAATTAGGCAAAATGATCAAGAGTCATTCACTATGTATTGCATGGGTGGGTTATAGAATGAAAATATTGATGTTGATAAACAAGCGCATAATGATCAAGTAAATCATCCTACTTATGGAGGAAGAGTTGTTTGTTTGTTTATTAGTGTTTAATGGCCTATCAACAGCTAAGGTCATGTAAGGCCGGGCAAACGGGTTCGATCCCGTTTTAACCTGCTGCATTGGGGGGAAAATCTTAAATCAGAACAGCATATTTACATCGTGAAAAATAATATTCAGCCATGAAATTAGACAAGAGCTCCGCGGAGCAAGATGTCCCGCCTGGCGCAGTTTGATAGTACATAAAAAGCTTGTAATAACCTTGGGGTTAGTGAGCACCATGGGCTTTCTGTAGAATGATGCGGGATGTTGTTACAAATGCATGTATGGAATATTAAAGCATAAACTGAGCGTTAACTTTTCCAAACAAAGAAATTTCTAAGTCAGTGACCTTGACCTTTGGCGTTAGCGGGCATCATGGGCTTTCTGTAGAATGATGCGGGATGTTGTTACAAAAGCATGTATGGAATATTAAAGCATAAACTGAGCGTTAACTTTTCCAAATACGGAAATTTCTAAGTCAGCGACCTTGACCTTTGGGGTTTGCGGGCACCATGGGCTTTCTGTAGAATGATGCGGGATTTTGTTACAAATGCATGTATGGAATATTAAAGCATAAACTGAGCGTTCACTTTTCCAAATACGGAAATTTCTAAGTCAGCGACCTTGACCTTTGGGGTTTGCGGGCACCATGGGCTTTCTGTAGAATGATGCGGGATGTCGTTACAAATGCATGCATGGAATATTAAAGCATAAACTGAGCGTTAACTTTTGCAAACGCGGAAATTTCTAAGTCAGCGACCTTGACCTTTGGGGTTAGCGGGCACAATGGGCTTTCTGTAGAATGATGCGGGATGTTGTTACAAATGCATGTATGGAATATTAAAGCATAAACTGAGCGTTAACTTTTCCAAATACGGAAATTTCTAAGTCGGCGACCTTGACCTTTGGGGTTTGCGGGCACCATGGGCTGGGCTTTCTGTAGAATGATGCGGGTTATTTTGTGGTTACAAATGCATGTATGGAATATTAAAGCATACTGGGCGTTAATTTTCTCCAAACTGATTCTTTAGGGTTTCAGCGGGACTGAAGTAAAAAGCACTGACTTAACTTTGCCTACGGATCCTCTTTGTTTAGCGGGCACCATGGGCTTTCTGTAGAATGATGCGGGATGTTGGTTACAAATGCATGATATATTGATATAAAGCTTAACTTTTCCAAACAGGAAATTCTAAGTCAGCGACCTTGACCTTTGTAGCGGGCACCATGGGCTTCTGTATGATGGGGATGTTACAAATGCATGTATGGAATATTAAAGCTTTATTGAGGGAAACAAAATTACAAGAATTAACCTGAGCTAAGTTTTAGAAACAGAGCTAAACGCAAAAACTTAACGTTGAATGCATGTGAAAAATAGGTCAATGAACCATGAAAAGTAGGTCAAGGTCACATGGGCTCCCTCTGTGTGAGATGGTTACACCACAGTGTTGATGTATACCAAGTATGGAGGTCGTAGGAGTTATAGTTTTCTGGAAACTGAGCTAAACGCAAAAACTTAACGCGAAATGTTGACAACCCCGCCAACGCCGACGGAAAAGCTATGCCTATGTCCCGCTTCTGTTAAAGCAGGCGGGACAAAAAACCACACCAGTCACTTGGCCTCTTGCACTAAAATAGGATTATGAATAATCGTAATACTCATATAAGGGGTAACCAGATTCAACTGTCACATAAAAAATGCCAAAAGGCCAAACCAGGTCTCCAGACAGAATTCCGGTAAGGATGAACGCCGATCGTTGAATTACCCGTTGCGTGCTCCCAACCAACCACCCACTATACTATGGAGGAAGAGATATTTAATAGACATTAATGCAGATTTTGGTCACATGCACAGATCAATATCCCACGGTATCTCCTGCAGTAAATTACATGGGTATATATGTGAACGTATTTTATCCTGACGAGAATGGAAATTGAACCATGTCTAATGCTCTACCGATAAACTACCAGCCCATCCGTCATTAAAGTTGAGATTATCCAATATACCCATAGTAACCATAAATATTCGGACACCAGGGGTCCGTTTCACTAAACTTTGTACGACTAAAATGTTCGTAAGTGCAAAATTATAATAGTCTGTAAATTTCACATTAGCAATGTTTTCTTGCAAAAAATTATTGGATTTACATTTATATTGCATATGCAGCCTATGCTCAATAAATGTAAATCCATCAATTGAACTTTCCAGACGATCATAAATTTGCACTTACGAACATCTTAGTCGTACATTTTAATGAAACGGGCACCAGATGTTTTGCGAAACCTCTATAAAATAGGGGTTTCCCAAAACAAATAGTGTCCAAATACATAGTTATTGTGATAAACAAGAGCAACCATACTAATCAGGCGCGTAGCTGCATTAAGGCACTGCAGGCTCGGGAAAAGGTGTTTTGAAATGTGCCAGAGTGCATCACTTACCTTCTAGTTTTTATTTTTTTTTCTGGGGGGGGGGGCATGCCCCTAGACCCCACTAGCATACTCGCCTGCAGATTCAAATTGGCTAGCTACGCCCCTGCTAATGGTACATATTTCATTAATCTGTGTCCCATAATAAATTATGTCCGAATATTTAGGGTTATTACGGTAGCCATAGCACCTACCTGGTACAGCTCCATACCATGGTCAGTTATGAAGGCAATCTCATTGGCGCTGACCCATACAAACCCCTTGATTTGTGTGGACCTTCCCTGCAAACAAACAGATACACAAGGGATGTTCATAATATGTGGCTACGACTGGAGAAATGGGGCTTATCTGATTGACAGGGGCGGATCCAGTATTTGGGGAAGGGGGGGTTTGTCATATTTTCTAGCTCCACTGAGTAAAGCGAGTATGCTAGGGGGGGTCCGGGGGCATTGGCCCCCAGGACAAATTTTGAAATCTAGATGTCCAGAAATGCACTTTCCTGTGTTTTATGGCATTTAAATTCAGACTTCAACTGGTGGTAAACTGTGATCTATGTAAACTCTGTGGCTGAACGGGCGGGGGGGGGGGGGGGGGGGGGGGGGGGGGGGGGGGGGGGGGGGGGTGGGGGGGGGGGGGGGGGGGGGGAAAAAGGGGAAGCTAAAGTGAGGAAGCTATTTGTGCAGTTTGATAATGATCCAACTAACGGAACAGGAGATATTCAACATTCAGAAATACATCCCAAAGTATTGACATGGAAGTCAAGGAATGACATTGGATGGATAGCTATCATTGTAGATATCCATCAATGTGAAGAAGTTATTGATGAAGTTTGAAGATGATCCGACTAATGGATTAAGAGATATTCAACATTTGGATGTACAAAATTATTGACAGGAAGGTCAAGGTCACTAATGTGAATGTCAGTCACCCAAATGGATAGCCATGAATGTGAGGCAGCTATTGATGAAGTTTGGTCATGATCCGACAACAGAGAAATTCAATATTAGGATGTATGTCCAAAATCATTGACACCAATGTCAAGGTCACCATGATCACCCGAATGACACTGGGTGGATAGCCATCAATGTGAGGAAGCTATGATGAAGTTTGGTAAGGATCTGACTAATGGATCAGGAGGTATTCAACATTTGGATGTATGTAAAATATTATTGACACAAAGGTTAAGGTCACCAACGGGACGGTCAAGGTCACTCGAATGACACTGGATGGATAGCTATCAATGTAAGGAAGCTGTTGATGAAGTTTGGTAATGATCCGACTAACAGATTAAGAGATATGGATATTTGGACTTTGACCAAAATTTATGTCCTACAAAGGTTAGGTATGGGAAATTTGGCTACGTCTCAAATTGTTAATGACGACGACGACACCGAGGCTGGAATTGTGACCGCTATGTCTCACTTTCCACTATCTTGGGTGAGACAAAAATTAGCCCTTACACTGTTCTATTTTCCATTTATTTCATCAACTAGTTTGGTCCGTAAGCGAGGCTTACGGAATACCCCCCGCATAGGCCCAGGTACCCCTAAATATGTAAAAAAGTGTGTGGGCTTGTGACCTTGACTCTGGGCTTAGCAGGGGCGGTACGAACGTGAATTTGTCACAGGGTGGTAGAGGTCCATTGGAGCAATGCATGTGTGAAATATGAAGCAGATCCGAGCAAGAAAATAGAAGTTATAACCGATTTATCTGATGTTAAGTTTTGTAACGAGACTAAGTATGTGACCTTGACCTCGAGATCAGCAGGGATACGTCACAGCATGATAGTAGAGCCTTAGAGGAATGCATGCATGAAATAATAAGAATTTGCGATGGAAGAAATAGAAGTTATAACATATTTCTCTGATGTTAAGTTTTGTAAAGAGACTAAGTATGTGACCTTGACCTTGGGATCAGCGGGGGCTGGATGGTCATGGATTTGTCACAGCACGATAGTACAACCTTAGAGGAATGTACAAGTGAAATATTAAGAATTTTTCAATGAAGGAAATAGAAGTTATAGCTTATTTCTCTGATGTTAAGTTTTGTTAAGAGACCAAGTATTTGACCTTGGGATCGGCAGGGGTTGGACGATCGTGGATTTGGTGCAGCATGGTAATAGAGCCTTACATGAATGCATGTGTGCAATATTAAGCATTTTAGATGAAGGAAATAGAAGTTATAACATATTTCTCTGATGTTAAAGGCCCAACAATCGGTGCCCTGGTACCGAATTTAGTAGGAGGGGCATATCCAATTACTGATAGCGTCCCCAGCCTGTCAGTTATACACTGGCTTTATAAATAGAATACATAAACAGCAGCACATGTTTGTCATCTACTCCCAATGTAGAACAGTGAGGGGGCAGCTGGATAGCCAGTGTAGGGGTTTCTGTACTGACCAGTATCTAAATATATGGTATGTAGGTTTGTTATCAAACGTGTGGTCCCATAAAACACACAAATGATACAGTGTGTACCAGTCCCTCTAATAGTATCTGTATGTTTTATTTGTGCAGGAAAATGATTGAGAATTTACTAAAAGTGTTAAAACTTATATAGTATTTTGCTGCTTACTATTTCAAAGCAAAGAGTATTTTGATGCTATTATATAAATTATTAAAAATAGAAAGAAGTAAAATTGAATGAAACACCTTTCCATGTGTCACACAATAACAACATGGGGCTTATTGAGTGTTTGATCAGTTTAACTCACAATCAGATAGCACATGACTATAGCATGATGCAGTTTACATCATTAATTAGAGCCACCATGAATGACCACCAAACTTAACAGTGTAGATCCTGATGAGGCTGCGAGGATGCACCAGCTGATCCGGGGATATGCATGTCGTAACGTGTCCAGTGTCTGTTACTTAATTAGAGTGTGTCATGTATATATAGTGAAACCTATATTGTGCGTCTGGACCTGAACAAGGTTCCTATCTCCGATGTATTTTGTAAGTACATGTAGTAACCAATATATAAGAATACGTGTTTGTAATAAGTCGGTATTTGATAACAATGTGTAACTGTGTCATGTCATTCCACAGATAACCCCGTCCCAGTTAGACTGCATTGCTGCAGATATAATATATGCTGACAGCTAATTAGAGACCAGTGTTGAAATAGCCATACTGGTATCACAGGTGGAAGACTCGAACCTATGACACAAAAAAAATGCCTATTAAAAAAAATCCCATTACCCCACCCACTTGGTCTCGTACAGTACCATATGCTAATATAAAGGTGAGCATAAATAGCGCTATTATAGAAAGAGCCCTCTCTTTTCCGGCTCGCACAAACACAATACACATCGATTAAGTGTATGAAATATGTCTCTGGCAATTGATAAAGGTATTAGGTGTGTGAATATACTCACTTCAAATCGCTGTTTCAAGTATTTATTGAGTTATTCGCGTTTTGATTACCCCATCCAAAGCGAAAGTTGCGTGTACGAAAGAATCTCACACAGAATCGGAGGCCGTCCGGCTGGATTATCGGTCATATTTGGCCGATAGCTGATCGCCAGCTCAAACTAAAGTCGTTGCACCATGATCATATACATTAGAGACTCCAACCATACAAAGTTCGTCCAATTGTGATCGTTCGCCGATCTAAAAAACACTTTTTTCTATAATTTCGTTCATTATCTGGAACTGGGTCAATGCACTATCTTCCATAATTAAAATAACCCAAGTAAGCATCTATGTAAGAACATCTCTGATTGGTTAAACCTAAAAATAGACGCGAGGACTTTCCCTTTTCAGGGTTTCAGGAAGACATAATCTGATAGTACGCGAATCATGAATGAAAGTCAATAAAATTAGAAAAAAGTGTTTTTTAGATCGGCGAACGATCACAATTGGACGAACTTTGTATGGTTGGAATCTCTAATGTATATGATCATGGTGCACGACTTTAGTTTGAGCTGGCGATCAGCTATCGGCCAAATATGACCGATAATCCAGCCGGACGGCCTCCGATTCTGTGTGAGATTCTTTCGTACACGCAAATTTCGCTTTGGATGGGGTATACAAAATGCGAATAACTGAATAAATGCTGTTAACAGCGATTTGAAGTGAGTATATTCACACACCTAATACCTATATCGATTGCCAGAGACAGAAGTCATACATTTAATCGATGTTTATTGTGTTTGTGCGAGCCGGAAAAGAGAGGGCTTTTTCTATAATGGCCCTATTTATGCTCACCTTTTTATTAGCATATGGTACTGTACGAGACCAAGTGGGTGGGGTAATGGGATTTTTTTTAATAGGCATTTTTTTTGTGTCATAGGTCCGAGTCTTCCACCTGTGACTGGTATGTGTTAGGATACAGGAAATAAGGCTGCTAGCAAACTTGAATTCATGTAGTCATGTAAATTCCAGATCAGACTGCACATACATGCTGTTTTGTGACTGTGCATACTAACCTGAGTATATGCTGTTTATAATTAGTATATACTGCATTTTCACAGCCACTGTATCAAGTTCTAGGCGAAATATTTCTCTTGCTGGTCTATTAAACCATGGTTTTGTTTCATTCACCTTGTTATGTGCATATCAACCACACATTTAATTTGATATTACTGTCCAAAATCAAAGTTGTGCGGCTGGCACACTGTCTGATGTTGACCATACAGGCAGTTATAGCTGTTAGCGTTATCACTAAACACGTGGGGTTTGTTTACAATGTCGGGTCATGAACTCAGCTCTATGCATGAATTACATATGTAACAGCTACGCTCCGCCCGTCAAGTTTGAATCAGTTGTCAGTTGAGTACATTGTATTACTTCAAAAGCACATTTACATTTGTTTTCTTAAATCCAATTTTTTCTAAACCTTTCAAAGTTGTATTATCTATGTCTGTGTGAAATAGTGTACTTATTTGTTCAGTGGTATTTCTAAAATATCTGAAAATGTGTCCCTGAAGTGAAGCATGCATAAAATTATCAAAAAGCCTGCCCAGCGCCATCTGGTGGCTTTTATATCCCAGTTGGGCCTTTAAGTTTAGTGACGGACGGTAAGACGGACGCACGGACAACCCGACTCCAGTATACCCCACACAATTTGTTGCGGGGGCTATAAAAACAATGTTTGACAGCACTTGAGAATCATTATAGAGAAAAAGGACAAAATCTCAAACAACAGCACACAACAATCTCCACCTTGCATGTTTGGGAGTATTCCAGCTGGTCTGTGGTTAGATCGTCTTGGAAGTTGATGAATTCCTGAAACACATAATAGTCAGCTGGAGAAAAGGCAGAAAGTCACTGAAACAAGACACGGCTCCTGATCATGGGAACCCCTGTTGGATTACAACTGCACAGTGAATGTTCCACATAAACTTCTAGGCAACTAAACCACCTTGTCTTCCTTATTATCCTGTGATAATACATTATTATACCTACTTTTTAAGAGAAACAAGAAATGTGGCCTGTTGGCACACGAATGCCCCCGGTGGCAAATTGGAGAAACTGTGGCAAAGTTAACAAAAGTGATAAGTATTCACAAACACATTTATGAATGTCAAAAGGTCAATGTCATATTAAGGGCAGTGTTGATGTGTGGCATTTGTCCACAAGTATGATGTATTGAAATATTAAAGCAATCCATCAAGAGATATAGAAATTATAACAGAATGTTAAAACTCCGGCAAACTTTTTAATGTGGGAAAAAGTTGTCAAGGTCAAGGTCATATTAAGGGCAACATGGATGTGTGCCATTTGTCCACAGGCATACTGTGTTGAAATATTTATGTAATCCTTCAAGGGATATAGAAGTTATAACATAATTTCGAAATTCCGGCAAACTTCTTAATGTGCTGGACACACGGACGGACACAGTCCAAACACTGTATGCCTCCGGCTCTATCGAGGCCGGGGGCATAAAATAATGGGTATATAGTTTTCGTCGCAGGTGTCCGTCCATCACGTTTCTTGTAAGAAGTAACACTGTTAAATCGTAAGAGCTGCAATCTTGATATTTAGATGTAGCTTATCGTGTGTAGATGAGCAAAGTGAATTTTGATTTTTGGACACATTTCTCAAATTGGCCTTGTAACATTGTAAGAAGTAATACTTTTAAACCGTAATAGCTGCAGACTTAATATTTGGTGTGTGACTTCTTTATGGTGCAAATGCACAAAGTGAATTTCGATTTTGATTTGATTCCCAGCTCATGGGTATCGGAAAAAACAGATGTCAAATTCAAAGTCCAAAATGTGGCAATAGTGACGCGGGATTGAATCAAAAATTGAAAGCCACATACCAAATATGAAATCTCCAGCTATTACGGTTTAAAGTCTTACTTTACTTTCTACGAGGCAAAATGCAAAACTAAATGTCAAAAAAAGGGAGATAATCTATGACCCGCGGGTCAAATCGAAAATTGAAATTGACTGTGCGCATCTACATATCATGAGGAAGTCACATACCACGTATGAAGTCTGCAGCTATCATGATTTAAAAGTTTACTTGTTAAAAGGCTTCTTCTAAATCCAGAAGTGGGAGATAATCCATGATTGGATACTAGTACCAATACTATACATGCAGCGCTCCAGATAAGGAATTAGCAATTGAGTATTGTCACTCCATCATTTCTGAAGCAATTGGGTATTTCAAAATTTTAATTGGGTAAAATAAAATCACACTATTGTTTACACATCAACAGACAGCAATTGTATAATAGTTTGCTTCAAAAAGAAAACATCTCTTGGCATTTCTTTAGAATTGTCTGGAGACAATTGTAATGAAATACCAAGATGTGTTTACATGGAAAATAAGAAAAATATGCTATATTTGTGGTCTGTTTATTGTTTTCTGCATCATGATAAAGGTACCACAAATTTGTTATTGCTTTTTGATACTCGCTACTTCTGATTTTAATTGGGTATTTGGCAATTTTAAGCAAATACGAAGCTTATCTGGAGAAGCTATACATGTATGACTAAATGTTAAAATGACAATACAATTACATTTATAGATGTGTTCGTTTTCTTTTTCCAGACAGGACTTGGAATTGTGGGAATCAAGCAGACCTTTGTGAGCCTCAGGCCGAATCCGCATCCACATCACAGGCACTTCGTGGTGTGAACGACAAGAAGCTATCTAAATCATATCTAATTTTACTCTGATATTAAATATCTACAAGGCAAGACATTTGCCATCTTTTCATTATTATTTTCTTTGGGTTCGGCTCGCTAATTCAGTAATTGTAACACAGGGTACCGGGCTTCGCGTACGTTATAATTACTGAATTAGAGAGCCGGTCCCAAGGTACACTTGTACCACTTCCGTTGGTTGAAAAGATGGAGAATGAATGTACATTGCAGCTATTTAATATCCAAATAAAATTAGGTATGATTAAACAAGCTTTTTGTCGTTCATCCACAAAGTTCCTTTGAGCCACATCACATTCATTAACTGGAGTTCTGTTTAATTGACAGAGTGAGAATGGATCAACTCGTTTGATTACAATAACTCAAGATTTATAACCTTAGGATCAGTTTGGTGCCCGCTACAGTAGTGTATGATTTGTTGTTCCGACTTTACACATGGCATTTTGGTTTGACTCGAATTTTGCCGTTTTATCTTCACTACATGTGCTCAGTGATACAAAAACGGTAAAATATTTCTGAAGCAAACGCTGCACATTTTCATCGGAAACCATGTTAAACCATTTTTTGTATTACTGCACAACAAGGAAACTGTTTTGAACTCGGTAAAAAAAGGGAAAACACGTTTTCAGATGTTTGCAAATGGCAATACAGGAATTTGATTGGCTAATAGAAAAACAGAGAACGTGTGTTTGGACCAAATTTGGACCACGTTCACTTCTGGTTTCCAACTGCAACACAAACCTCCAGATCCGCCTCTGATGGATGACTAGTGTAGCTCCTCAAATATCAAAACTTCATTTGCTACTGACCATGGGTACACAGGTACATGTATATGGAATGAATATATGCAGAGCTCCAGATAAGGTGCGTATTGGCGTATTTTACGCACTTATTTTAGCAGAATACGCACTGATTATCAAAAGTGGGAGTACAAAATACTCACACCAAGTGAAAATACGCATTGATTTTCAAATCGAGTTGTGAAAATACTGTAATAAAGCTAAAATTTACTTAGTTGAGTTGCAAAAAGCAAACACTGTTAGCTTTTTGCAGCTCAAATAAGTGAATTTTAAATGTGTTTTATATTTTTTTCAATAATACATTTGTAAAAGTAAAATACGCATTGAATTTAAAATCTGGGGGTATAATACTCTTTAGACACAAAGCTTATCTGGAGCTCTGTAAACATACCACAGATTTCTGCGATCGTTGAATGGCCAGTATCCTCCTATCTGGAGAAAACTTTATTGATACGACTTCACCACGATCCTCCATTCTGAAATAAGCATCTACTGTACATGTATAGCATAGTTACAGGGTTTTTAACTATTAATAGTGTAGCGTTTTACCCATCCTATTTGTGGCTGTGACTGGAGAAATGGGGCTTATGGGTTTTCTGACCAGTGTAGATCCAGATCAGCATGTGCATTCGCACAGTCTGATCAGGATCTACACTGCTCGTCATTCCATCAATGAACACATGTCATGCTTATAATAAGCAATATACATGTAGGTCATTATCAGGCTACAGGAGTGTGCTATTTGACAAGGAGCTTTCACTGGTCGCAAATCCCATAAGCCCATTTCTCCAGTTAGAGCCACATTTTCGCATGTCACCATGTAATACCCGAGTTTCGTAGAACGGTAAAAATTGTAATTTATATTTTTTCATTACATTATTACAATGTGCTCAGACACCATTACAGGCATTATCATTATGCAACTATAATTGTGTAAACTTTAAATAATATTTTTTCACTGGCATTCAACGTTTTTAAGATAGTGTATTTTTCAAGTTACGAGGGGCATCTGGAAAGTTTGTGGACAAGGCATTTACCTGAAAACATATTGCATATATTTTCCCCAAACAAAGTCACAGACGAAGCAACACCTTAAAGGCTTTTGTAATCATACTCCACAAAAATTTGAATAAAATCTTAACATACATTGCTAAATCAAAGGAATTTAATAAGACATATGTAATATGCCACGGAACACCATAACGTTAGTTCTAATGCACTCTATATATAAATATCACGCAATCTGATTGGCTGATGGTCATACATTACAGGTATATCATTGTTGATGAACGGTCGCAAATTATTTCAATATGTATTCCTACGTCAATACTAAGTTTGAGGTCGGTTAATTTACTCTGCCACATAATGACCGACTAAAACATGGGGTAACTCACATAAAATGTCCCAAGTGGTATTCTGGTATTATTGCCAAAGACACAGTTGGCTTGCATCTGAAACGTCCTGGTCCGAAACGTCCTGGTGACCTGGTTCGAATGTTGCATGGGACGAAGCGCACGGCGAAATTGTTTTGAAAATATCTCACCGTTGATCATGTTTCATATGTTTTGGCAGTAATAGATCGTTCACACAAACAGAAAGTATGTATCCTGTGTAATCTTGCATCTCAAATGGTAGTATATCACGAATGATTAGACAAGTTATCACAATATTTATCAACATCAGGAAGTTTGACAGGTAGCTGCCATTGAAATAATGTTGCTAAGAGATCGCATTGGATTGACATTAAGAGTGCAAACTAGTAAATAAGGCAATTATAATTCTAACGACGACTTTATTGCTTTTATTATTGAAAAATAATGAAATCTGCAACATAAAAATATATACATTACTGCAAAAATTGCTAATATCTTGTAATTGTGTTGGAACTATTTTCTTCATTATAAATATTATATTTGTGTGATCCAGTATGACCTGCTCAACCAGCTTGCAATCCGGTACGATTTTCAACTAGACTCGATAAAGTTTGCAAAACAGTAATGCGAGTGCATTAGAAATAGGTTAACCGCATTGTAATTTTGAAATTTGCGGTGTATATCAGAAAATGATAGGTCGGAAAACATGCTAGCGCGTCGCCATTAAACAGATTTTCCGACCTATCATTTTCTGATATACGCCGCAAATTTCAAAATTACAATACAGTTAACCCTATATTTCATGACGTGACGTTAAACTTACTTATTTTAGCCTCATTAATCCTTCTCAAAATATTCTCCCTTCGCTGTAATGCATCGTTGGTGACAACCAACCCACTTGTTAAACACCTGTTTGTACCAGTCTTTTTCAAAGTGAGACACAGCAGATCTTGTAGCTAGTCCCAGTTCATCCTGGTTTCAAATCGGCAGCCGCAGAGTTCGGATTTCAGCTGCGAAAACACCGCGACGTCCATAGTCGCGCAAATCCAATTAATTTGATGGTTAATAATGTGTCACGGGCCGTGTGGGAGGAGGCGTTGTCTCATGTTCATAAAAATGAAGCCATGTCTCGTCAGTCGTGATGATCTTCATAAGGAATGCTTCACCATCTCGCCGCCATCTCCTCTGTCCTTATTGACCTGGGATAAAAGTCTAGGCACCCAACGGGCACTCACCTTAGACTTAGACATTCCAAGTTTCTCCGTGATAATTTTGTGGACAACAGTACAATTCCAACTTACACACTCTGTGATCTCATCAACAGATTTCCGACGGTTGGTCAGGATGACGTCTTTGATTTTCTTGATGGTCGATGTGTTTTTGATAGATGACCTGCCACTGCGGTTATCTTCAATCGTTAGTTCTCCTGTCCATAAAATGTCAATGCCATTTATATACTAACAATCTACAGGGTCTATTCTTCTCTCCAGCTCTAGCCATGAACTTGTACGTGTCTCTCTGTGTCATCCCGGCTTTAGTACAAAATTTGATCACTGCGCGCTGCTCCGTCTTTTCGCAGGACATCATGATTTTCATTCCCGTGATTTCCTGTTGCTCCTCTGTTACGTTTGAATAAAACAATAACATGTACACTCCTGATGTCGACACTTTACGTTCATTATCGTCTGACGTCAAAACAACATTGGAGACAGTTTTGAGCATTTAAGGTTTTAAACATAATTTATGTAAGGTTTAACTTTTTAAAATAACGTATATTGGACTGCTCTGTGAACACTAGCCCGTGTTGCTATAGTAACAAAAGTAGGCAATTAAGAAAATGTGAATCCCTCAATGAGTATAATGCGTATGGTATACATTTATTGTCATGTGAAGTTTCGTGTTGTTATGTAGACCAATACGAAAATAAACCATAGTGTCCACGAACTTTCCGGACGCCCCTCGTTTATTATACCCACTTTTTTTGGAAAAAAAAATGGGTATATTGTTTTCGTCACGGGTGTCCGTCCGTCCGTACGTCCGTCCGTCCGTACGTCCGTCACGTTTCTTGTAACTCGAAAAACTTTTTCACCTTCATACCTACGCGCCTGATATTTGGTATGTAGCTTCGTTATCATGTGCAGATGCGCAAAGTGAATTTGGATTTTTGATCCGACCCTCCATCATGGATTATCTCCCCCTTTCGGACTCAGAATTTCCCATTTTATCCTTGTAACTCGAAATACTTTTTCACCTTCATACCTACGCGCCTCATATTTGCTATGTAGCTTCGTTATCATGTGCAGATGCGCAAAGTGAATTCGGATTTTTGATCCGATCCATCATCGGATTATCTCCCCCTTTACGGACTCAGAATTTCCCATTTTTTCCTTGTAACTCGAAAAACTTTTTCACCTTCATACCTACGCGCCTCATGATATGTTAGCTTCGTTATCATGTGCAGATGCGCAAAGTGAATTCGGATTTTTGATCCGACCCTCCATCATGCATTATCTCCCCCTTTCGGACTCAGAATTTCTCATTTTTTCCTTGTAACTCGAAAAAAAAATTCACCTTCATACCTACGCGCCTCATATTTGCTATGTAGCTTCGTTATCATGTGCAGATGCGCAAAGTGAATTCGGATTTTTCATCCGACCCTCCATCATGGATTATCTCCCCCTTTCGGACTCAGAATTTCCCATTTTTTCCTTGTAACTCGAAAAACTTTTTCACCTTCATACCTACGCGCCTCGTATTGGCTATGTAGCTTCGTTATCATGTGCAGATGCGCAAAGTGAATTCGGATTTTTCATCCGACCCTCCATCATGGATTATCTCCCCCTTTCGGACTCAGAATTTCCCATTTTTTCCTTGTAACTCGAAAAACTTTTTCACCTTCAAACCTATGCGCCTGATATTTAGTATGTACCTTCGTTATCATGTGCAGATGCGCAAAGTGAATTCCCATTTTTCATCCGACCCTCCATCATCGATTACCTCCCCCTTTCCGACTCAGAATTTCCCATTTTTTCCTTATAACTCGAAAAACTTTTTCACCTTCATACCTACGCGCCTCATATTTGCTATGTAGCTTCGTTATCATGTGCACATGCGCAAAGTGAATTCGGATTTTTCATCCGACCCTCCATCATGGATTATCTCCCCCTTTCGGACTCAGAATTTCCCATTTTTTCCTTGTAACTCGAAAAACTTTTTCACCTTAATACCTACGCGTCTGATATTTGGTTCGTACCTTCGTTTTGATGTGCTGATGCGCAAAGTGAATTCGGATTTTTTATCCGACCCTCCATCATGGATTACCTCCCCCTTTCGGACTTAGCATTTGGGGAAAGTGGGTATATTGCGACTTTTTCTAGTTTAAAATTTCATTTTGCAAGCTGATTGTGCCCCTGTTCCAAAGTTTTATGCGCTAAATGTGCCCTTGCCATGCCTTTTTTACTGCTGGTATGGGGAAAACACAATAGTGGCACAATAGCAGGGATTCCGCTGGGAAAAATAAAAAAAACGCCACTTAAAAAAAAAAAAAAAAAAAAGAATAACCAATAGGATAAAAACAAACAATTGTCGATAAAAAATTACAATTTTGGAAAATTGTAATTTTTTATCGCCAATTGTTTATTTTTATCGCCAATTGCGAAAGTGGCGATCGCCAGCGGAATCCCTGTATAGCATTTACTATTGATCTTGGGATCTTGTAGCATAAGGGTGAAATTTACTACTAAAATGTGCCATAATTGCATTGCACATTTAAATTTGTGGCTGTGACGGAGAAATGGGGCTTATGTGTTTCATGACTAGTGTAGTTCCTGATCAAATAGCACATTCCTATAGAATGTCAAATATGGCAGGTGCTTCATTGATTGAATGGCGAACAGTGCAGATCCTGATCAGAATGTAAAGGATGCACAGGCTGATCTGGATCTACACTGGTCGCAAGACCCATAAGCTCCATTTCTCCATTCACAGCCATATTTAACACGTTCACCGTTACATGTCCACCATTGAATTTTCCATGATATTTTCTTTTAATATTCCAGTAATGAGAAAATGTTGAATTGCTTAAAAGGTACATGTCAACTCAGTTGGCAGAAAATGTTCTTTATAGGAATTAAATAAGTGTATAATTGTGTCACTATTCCACCAGTTCTAAAAATTACGAGTGCCTGCTATACAGTACAGATATAATCATTTAGTAATACCGTAAAGATTCTAATAGACGCCCATGCTCTAATAGACACCCACCCCCCACTTTTTACGCTGAAAATGACCTATTTTTTGGCTTATTTTCACGAAATTTGTGCCTCTACTAAACACCCAGTACTAACTTGAAACAAAATCGGAGCCAATTGTCCAACTAGATTTCTTTTCTTTCCAGTATTTCCTTGAAAATCGGGGAAAAAAACAACATAATTGCTAATTTCACTTCCAAAAGCGGAAGCGAAATTCAACTTTTTCCGGTGTCACAGTAAATTCAACATCGGCAGTAGCTATTTGCACGGATACAGGGTGATCAGAATTTACACGGTTATGGAGACACCATTTTCAAAGCATCTCAAATCCATCTCGTATGATATGGGTGAAACTGACATCATGTTGGATTGTTGGCCGATATTTCCTAGGAGATGAGCATGTTCTGGACAAGGCCGTGGGCCAAAATTAATCACACCGATACGGACCGAAACGTACACGGGCCGAAACGTCCATGGTCCGAAACGGTATTTATTTTACTGATAGTGACTTGCGGTGCTATCAGGCTATTTTCATATGCAAACGAAGCCTGATTTTTTAAATTATTTATACTAATTAAATGCATCACCTGAAAAAATAATATCTTTGACAGATTATAAAGTATGATCATTGCACATCAAAAAATATTACAGAGAATAAATAGTAATGTCCGTTAACAGTTTAAGGAAACAGGGTTATTGCCCCGGATATCAGTGTGGAAATTTACGTCTGCTATAAAATGTATAATAATGCCATTGAATAATGCTGACAACTGCTGCAGAATTGGGTGAGTCGGCATGTTATGAGCCTGGGGGCCATTTCACTAAACTTTGTACGACTAAGATGTTCGTAACTGCAAATTTAGGAACGTCTGGAAATTTCAATTGCTGGATTTACATTTATTGAGCATAGGCTCAATAAATGTAAATCCAATAATTGTTTACAAGAAAACAGTGTTAATGTGCACTTTACAGACTATCATAATTTTGCACTTATGAACATTTTAGTCGTACAAAGTTTAGTGAAACGGCCCCCAGGGCATTATGGTCTGTAGAGCTAGACCAATCATATTTCTTGGCTTCAAGCATGCGAATGGAATATGTATTCAGAAGTTTTTCCATGCCAAACTAATTGTTTGCACAACACACATTTTCTGGCTGCTATACCTTGTGACTTACAACCAGAACATAAATGTGGCTATAACTAGAGAAATGGGGCTTATGGAATTTGTTGCCAGTCTGGATCCTGACGCCCGTTTCACGAAAATTTGTACGAGCAAAATGTAAGTACGAAGATTTATATTAATGCACTTCATACAATGTCATTAAGTTTGTTCACCTACATGTACGGAACATTAAACATGAACAAATCCACCAAAACATTCCCAAAATCGGCTGCTAATGTGAACTGTGTTGTACATATACAAGTTTGCACTTAAGAATGTCTTTATCATGCAAAGTTTAGTGAAACGGGCCCCTGATCTCTTAATACTCACCTATAGTATGATCAGGATATGCACAGTTTGTTAGAAGTAGGACCGATGCTTCTCTGGCTAAATGGAGGTCAGTTCAGTAGCCTATTTCATCAAAATTGCAAAGTATACATATCTAGCAAAGTGTACATTGAGTGAGTAATCATTTATTTTTTCGGCAATGCATTATTTCATATTGAACTAACGACTGCATATATTTGATGATTAAACGTATGCAGAATTATTATACTGCATTTATTACATTATCACAGCCAAAATGGCTGTGATAATGTAATAAATTCAATATAATAAAAAATAATAAATTTTTGCAATGTTGATGAAATAGGCTATAGATCTTGATCAATGTTGGTGAAATAGGCTATAGATCTTGATCAATGTTGGTGAAATAGGCTATAGATCTTGATCTGACTGTGCTTATGAGCATGCTTACATGGATCTAAACTGGTCACAAATTATGTAAGCCCAATTTCTTCAGTCACTATTACAAGTATATTTATTATGTCAAATGTATGTTGAGCACAGAGGTTGTTGAACAATCGAGTTAACGATGAACTATGTAATGAATAATGAAAGTACATTGTAGATATAAATTATTTCTCCAAAATACTGAATATTTTTTTAAGATTGGGGCCCTCAAATTATGTAAAAATATATTGTGTTAGTAGTGGTGAAGACAGTCAGTGTGGTGTGATAGTTTTAATTATTTAAATCCAGTTTGTGTATCAATTTAAACACGATTGCTGTCAATATCTTATATTATTATATGACTAAGTATTTCAGTCATTCTCATTGGCCGAAACACGGCCACATGATTATCTACAAATTGAATGTAGACCTCTGAACAATTTGTTTACACGAATAAGCACTCTCGGACCAAGATGTGTTTATTCATGTAAACAAACCTATTGTTCACCTCCTTAGAACGCATGCGTAAATATGACGCCAAATAAATACAGTACCGATATATGTAATTGTTATTGTGTTTACACCGTTAGTGACTATTCCTGGTTTTCTGAATATTCGTGGTAAGGGTCATATAATAAAACAATTATAGTCTTTAGAGTCGGTATACATGATATTTAAGGACCTTCGAAAAGTGATGTTCACCTCCGCCTTCGGCATCGGTGAACATCACTTTTCTCAGGTCCGTAAATCTCATGTACACCTCCTCAAAAGACAATAATTGTATAAAGTACAGTTATTGTACACCAAAAATTGGATTGGACAAATAAATATTGACTTCCTTTGAATAAATATCGAATTTTGTTAATATGTTCAATGTAGAGAAAACACAGTTATCTCCCATAACCTCAAGATCATTGATTTCCGTCTAACAAATAATACAAAATTGTACCATTATGTGTCCCCGGCAATAAAAATAAACACGCTTTGTATATATCTCTAAATGCTGAACCAAAACAATATAACCCCTACAATACATCCTGATGTGCAGGACCCCATCTTTACAGACCCGTGGGCCAAGAGTGTACAAGTCATCGGCCAGTGTTACCTCTTGTGGCGTTTGACACGTACCGCTAATAATATTACAAACACAAGAATAACATTTGGTGCAAATGAACGGAAGACATCAGTGCTATACATTGCTTTAATCACATTTATCTACAAAGTCTGATATCTGAAGGGTTTGTTGACCCTATGTTAAAATATTGAGAAATCAGTAACTGCTGTGTAACAGTAAGAAAAATTCAGTGCAGTAAATATATACCTGTACTAACATACATACTGTATCGAATCCAGTGACTTGTAAGCAGTTATCTGAGTGCATTGTAACTATTTTCTACTTGCCTACTATGCGAGCAAATAGGGTTTTGCTTGTGGCATGTGTACCTCTAATAATAGACTGTTTGTCAATTTGACATTTTACACATTGAAAAAGTGTCCATTGTATATCTTGTGAGTGATGGTAGAAATTCTCAGATATCTACCTTTTTGTGTTGTCTGCTAAAATATTATTCATAGGACGTTGTCGTCATATATATCTGGGACATATTGCACAAATTTTTATTAGATTTTCTGCCATATTATTTGCTCTATATGTCGAACGCTCCAAGTGGTGAAACTGTCCGATAGAGTGTACAAACTATTATGGGGAGATGGCAACTCAATGCTCTGTATAATATACTCAAGAAGAACAGGGTCAGATATACTGTATATAGATATTCAGTCACATGTATGATGCTACTACATTTGAAGCAAAGGTCATATTCTATAAAGACTGTCTTTAAATATTCAGCTGTAGAATAATAACAAAAATATATATATGTTATAATTCATTTAAATTCAAAGCTACATGTAATTATGATAATTAATATAAACAATATGTGAGGAGTACATTTTAGTGTTTTTATTTTCAGGTTAGTGTCATTTTGAACAGAAACATGTGCCCGTAATAGCTAGCAAGCAGGAAATTCTGCCATTTGAATGAGTTGACCTATGTTTATATATTAAATGTCAAAGACTTTCAGCCAGAGATTCATACATCGCTAGGCATTCTGGATGAATGTCTTCCAGTCAGAAAACAATTTGGGTAATGCTGGCATTGTACCTGAATGTGATGCTGTGTTTGTCTGTCGGTCCCTTGACAACCACACCCATTGCGCCACCAGACCGCACAGCAAATACCTGAAATAAAATCAGATAGTAATCATACATGTAAAAACACAAACTTGCGAATAAATACATTTGAATATTGGTGAGTGACCGTTGCACTCCCTGTTAAGTCAAGTTTTCATTCCAAGAAGGATCATGTGAAGAAGAATGAGTGAGTGACGGTGACTGGATTTTATGTACCATCAACAGCTACTTTATGGGAACTGAATAAACAGAATCATTAGCTAACAATCTGGGGGTTTTCATGTCCCGTATCTATATGAGACACTAGCAATGTAGTTTTATGCACTTCCATGCTTCTTTGTGTTTGCAACAAGGTCTGATGACCCAGAGAGATAGATGTACACAGACTTGTGTCTGGTCAAATCATGTTAACTTGGCAGGATAACGCACAAGAGTAATTTGGAACATTGCTGCCATGTTGTCGTCTTAATTGTAAACAAAAGGTAGCAGTTGATAGGCAGGTGTTTTTATTTCAACCCATCGGCAAGAAACAAATACTTTACTGAAGTAATTATTTGACAAAAATGTTCAGTAAATATTCAAGATGGCATGTATAAATCAGCAAAATGTGGATATTTAAGATCCGCCATAACTATTGCTTTACGATGCAATTTTCAACAATTTGATTTTTCTGATGTATGATCGGAAAATCGCACCTCTTTGTGTACAACTAAACTGTTTTTAAATGTCATTGGATTATGTTCTATGATATTGTAAGAAAGGTGAGATATTCGATAGACTAATATTGAAGATATTTTTTTTTCCAATTTACGTACATCATTGCTTATTTCGCCCACAAATTTGATTTGTGCAAAGAAGTGATTGGGTACATATCAATGAACATAAATGTTGCTCGCAGTTTGTTTAGCTGTGTGTGTATATACATTTCTGTCTCGAACATAGTTTTGGACTTGACAAGAAAGAGTATTCCTTTTCTTATCTACTAAAATCGGAGTTTTATATACTTGTTGTTTATCATAGTTTATTTTCTAGCGCTACAGATAAGCTGCGTGTTTGCTTAAATACCCAATTAAAATTGCCAAAAACCCAATTGAAATCAGAAGTGGCGAGTATCAAAATGCAATAAAATATTTGTGGTTACAGTACACTCAGCGCGATTTTTGCCTTCGTCCACCCGACCCCGTGATCAGATGGAGAGTGGACATAAAAATTCCTCCCACTCGAGAGTGGAAATCCCACTTGGCGCTGTGGAGAGGCAAAATCTCCACCGTGGGACAATTTTCAAGACCGAATCTGCCGCACACCGCGGTCCCCCGTTTTAACCCACGGCGCATCACCGTGCCAGTATACAGGTAATACGGGTAGCGAGGAGAGCATTTATGGCCGGATTACTGGAGATTTGTCCCTCTGTGACCCACCGTGTTAACACTCGGCGCGTCACCGTGTCAGCATACAGGTAATACAATTAGCGAAGAGTGCAATTTTGTACTATGAAAACATAAATGTAGAACGGAAGGAATACAACTTAACATTACAGATTTAATTTATTCCGTCCCTTCGACAGGCAAAGGTACGTTACAAAGGACCGAATATTTTGAGGAATCAAAATGTAAGGTTCTTAACAATCGTTTCTGCTCGGAAATCGAACGACCATACATATTTAAAATAACAGCTGACGTAACGGCGGAAAAAGGTAAATATCCTACGTGACAATTAACATTTACTTCCAAGATTTTCATGTTGTAATCGATCGCATTTCCTATCGATCATATGGAACCCGATACCAACAACACAAATATTCGTGTTTAGAATTTCTGTTTGAAACCGTGACACTGATTTGTTGAATCAAATCCAATCCAACCAATACTAAAAGCACACAAATTTCGCGGAAATAGAGACGATTCTCATCTGCTACCAAACCTGTTTTTATTAAGGAATAAAACGAATATAAAAGCATAATATTTATTCTCTCAACATATATTTTGACAACACATAAGAATTAATCGTCTCAGAAGATGATAACAATCGTCTCAGTAGACGATTCTTGTGTGCTGCCAAAATAGTAATATTAAGAAATTAAAATATGGAAAGAACAATTTATATTTCCTACAAAAACCTGTTTTGATAAAACTTGATAATCATCTTAGGAGACGATTCTCAGTGAGACGATTCTCATATGCACACTGCAGTCAAAACCTGTTTTGTTAAGAATAAGTCGCGTTTTCTCGTGACCACGCTTGGCGTTTTCGCGATCTCGACCTATGCACATCACATCCAATCCAGATCTCGACCTATGCACATCACATCCAATCCAACCAATACTAAAACATATAAACACATATTTCGCGGAAATAGAGACAATTCTCATCTGCTACCAAACATGTTTTTAATAAGGGAATAAAACGAATATAAAAGCATCAATATTTCTTCTATCAACATATATTTTGACAACACATAAGAATCGTCTTAGGAGACGATTCTCGTGTGCTGCCAAAATATATTTTTATCAAGAAATTAAAAACATGAAAAAAATCTACCAAAACAAAACAAATACATGTACTACAAAAACATATTTGGACAAAACTTGAAAATCATCTAAGGAGACGATTCTCATATGCACAGTACTGTCAAAACATGTTTTGTTGAGAATATGTTGCATTTTCGCTTTAGCTCATTATCGCGCTTCGCGAAATTGTAACATGTCCCTAATAGGACATGTACACATCGTCTAAGAAAACGATTCTCATGTGCTGCCAAAACATGTTTTTTATTAAGAAATTGAACAAATGTGGACAAACATCAATATTTTTGACAAAAAACATGGTTTGACAAAACATGATACTTGTCTTAGACGATTCTGATGTGCTGCAAATACATGTTTATTGAGAAAATAAAGATTCTATTACCCTTTTTTTTCAGAGATTCTGCACCTTCTCTCCGACCAATATGATGTATGACGTGCTTGGACAAAACCGGGCTTATTGCATTTCCGACTAGCGAAGACCAACACATGTTCACCATCAGTAGATTGTAACATGTACCTAACAGGACACGTAAATCGTCTTAGGTGACGATTCTCATATGCTGCCAAAACATGTTTATTAGAAACAAAACATGAGAATTGCCTCCTAAAACACGATAATTATAATGGTGTTCTGTTTGTGTCATGTAACAAACTCGCATTTACTCGATCTCAACCTCTACACGAGATCGCGAAAACGCTAGGCCAAATGATGGTTGGACAATCACATCACATATACCCTACTGTGAGAAATAATAGCTACGATACACACAGAGCCGAAATAGAGCTTCGTAGTATCGTCATCATAATATGTCATCATGCTATCGTACTATCGCCATCGTGGTATCACCATTGTGCTATTGTAGAACCTACCCTTTAACGATATTACGATGGGCTTAACGGAAGACCGTACTCCACTGCCATTTTAAATTTCAGGTTGGTGCAAATGACATTGTGCATACAAGAGGAATGGGATACGACAACGTATGGACAGATTTCCCTTATCTTAAAGAAATCATTCCCTGTCGTACAAGCACGATTAGATTAATAATTAAAAACAACGTACCTCATAATTTGCTACTTGGTCACAAAGTGGAACGAACTGCTTCGTTGATACCACTTACACTGACAGTGGAATGCATGTACTGTATAAACATAATACGTCTCATTTTCAAATAACCAGCATGGACATGATGAATAGGGAGGGAGACCAGGTGCTGATTGTTTCGTATAATCCCAAGTTCCCATGTGGAACTGGTGAATCATAATTCTTGGTTAACGGCCATGACGACGATGCAGTTACTGTGACAGGCCAGCAACAGATTCGCACCAACAAACGCCACCGACGCCATCCACAACAACCAGTAACGATATGTAATAATATGTATACAATGTATATGATGATAAATAAAAAAACATGTTTGTTATCTCCTTTATTTTCAACCCAACACCATATGCAATGACAGCTCAAGTATCGACAATGGACAAAAGCCCATTAATTCGATCAAGATTTACACTAATTGCTGGAAAAGTGAAAGTGAATGGGTTTAACGTCCAATCAGCAGCTAAGGTCATATGGAGACGGGACAGATTTAAGTCTCATCCAACAGACCAGTGGGGTGGAAATACTATAGACAATATTTTTTATGCCTAATGCGAGGTTTGAACTTTTAACCCACAACCTCCGGATTGGAAGCCAGGTGTTCTGACCCCTAGGCGGCCACAACCCATCCCTACACTTATTGCTGGTATCAGACATACACATGTATAACTACATGTATGTAAAATAAAGAACTTCTTTATATTGCAGTTGCTGCACAAGCTGGAGACATCACACGTTGAATTGATCTTGTCTGATCTGCTGCGTCTTCAAACGTGGCTGCAAACATAACATAAAAAACAATGTTTCATATTCTGATCTATTTCCCTTCCCCAATATCAACATTTCTTCTATTTGTTAATAAAAACATGTTTTTACAGCACATGATACAGTGTTGTGTTGGGGCCATGTTACAGTCTCAATCTCGACCCATGCGGCAGATCGCGAAAACGCAAAGTGAGTTCGCGAGATGAAAATGGGACATTATATTATATTCATGCGTTTTCGCGATCTCGCCTCACGTTGGAATTGAGTTTTACATGCATGCATGCACAAAGCAAAATTTCAAGACACATCCGTTTTATACCCCATGAGCAAACCCTGTATTTACAAAAGCAGAAGGCAATTTCGCGATGCGAAAGCGCGAGATGATTCTCATGTTTTCAGGAGACGATTCTCATGTGTTGTTCTTGTTAAGAAATCTGTTTGTTTTTTCTAATAAACATGTTTTGGCAGCACATCAGAATCATCTCTTAAGACAATTCTCGCGTTTTGTCAAACTATGTTTGTGTTAAAAAATATTGGTTTTGGAGACGATTATCATGTTTTGTCAAAATACATTTTTAATATATAATTATGTTTTTTTTTCTCCATAATAAACGATGACGAATGAGTTAGTCAAAACGGAGGTCAGTCATAAATTTAACCAATAATAACGGGGCCGATACGATTTATAATTACTTCAAGGGTAAATACAAATACCACTCTTTACCGATCTATTAACTATGGATACTTATGACCATACTTACGCTGTCTGCAAATTTCGAATGGGGAAACTCGATATATACCGGTGTCACAGGAAATTCTCCCCCCCCCCTGGAAATCTTCCAGGCTCGACCCTAGGAAATTACCCCCCCCCCCACCACCCTGGAAATTCTCCCTCCCACCCAAGTTTGTGTTTGAATGCTACAAAGCAGAATTATTTCTTGATAGACAAGAATATCACAAGATTGGGGGAAGATTTCTGATCAAGTGAAAATGTTTGTGTAGAACAGTTAGCATGTGACGCATATTGGTGGGGGGGGGGGGAATTTCCATCTACCATATGCATAGCGGATGTGAATGTCTCTTTGCAGACAGGAATAACCCCACCTCCCTCATGATGAAATAATGTATGTTGGTGTAGAACAGATAGCATTTGGGGGGGGGGGGGATATTTCCTAGGAAAATCTCCCCCCCCCCCACCAATACATGCCACATTACATGCTATTCTTCTCCTTCTCTACAAAGAGACATTCACATCCACTTTTCATATGGTAGATGGTGGTGGGGGATATTTCCTATGAAAATCCACCCCCCCCCACCACCTACATGCCACATGCTGTCTGTTCTACACCAACATACATTATTTCATCAGAAATACTCCCCCAATCGTGGGCTATTCTCGTCTACAAAGAGACGTCCACATCCACTATGCATATGGTAGATGGTGGCCGGGGGGGGGGGGGTGGATATTTCCTAGGAAAATCCCCCCCCACCAATACATGCCACATGCTATCTGTTCTACACCAACATACATTATTTCATTTCATCCGAAATACTCCCCTAATCGAGGGTTGTTCTTGTCTACAAAGAGGAAAATCCCCCCCCCACCAATACATGCCACATGCTATCTGTTCTACACCAACATACATTATTTCATTTCATCCGAAATACTCCCCTAATCGAGGGTTGTTCTTGTCTACAAAGAGACGTCCATATCCACTATGCATATGGTAGATGGTGGCGGGGGGAATATTTCCTACGAAATTTTACAAGCAACAAGTCCGCCGGATCTGTGATAAAAATGAAATTGCGATCATAGTTCAGTGGTAAAGTTGAATTAGTACTGATTATCGTCTATCAGTCAAACACAAAATGTATCAGTTAAGTCTTGGCATCCTCAATATTTATTTATAATACACTGCATATGTAACCAATGGTGAATATCTTCTGACATACTAGTTGAAAATAAAAAAATAAAAGACGATTATCTGAACCTATTTGCTATTTTCAGACCCTGTAAATGTTTGGGTACTACGCTATTACTGTACAGGTAAGTCAGCCCGGCGTCTCGGTGGCACGCGGGGTCGTATCACAGGGGAACACCATGGCAGTTTTATGGCTATTGGAAGTTTGTCCAGCTTGCAACCTGTCCACGGTGGTAATACAGGTAAAAACATATGGTCACCGTGGGGAGGCACATAACTCCCACCGTGATTTCCCACTCTGAGAAAATTCCTCCCACGGTGTGGGAAAGGCAAAAATCGCTCTGAGCGTACTGTACCTTGTTATTTCATTACAATGAGACAATTCTAATGAAATTCCAAGACATATTTTCATTTCGAAGCAATAATTGCTGTCTATTGATGTGCAAACAGTAGTGTGATTTTATTTTACCCAATTAAAATTTTGAAATACCCAACTGCTACAGAAATGATGGGAGTGACAATACTCAATTACTAATTCCTTATCTGGAGCCCTGCTTTTCACTTGAAAAATTTTACATTTTAATAATTTTACCGCCACTCATTTCTTGCCATATATGCATTTCTTACCAGTGGCAAAGTCCGTGTTGAGCCATGGCACAGATAATCAATAAATTAATACTGACTGATAAGCCGTTGCCAGTCTTTGATATCTAGGTCGCTAATAAATTGTCAGTATCTCATTGATTAGGAAACAGAAAACATAAAGATCAGATTAAGTAGTAAAATACATCGCATTAATCGAGAATACCTCAACTATACAGTTGTCACAGTGTGAGAAAAATGCATATCCTACCCGAGGCTCGAACCGGGGATCTCTGGATTACCGTACCATCGCTCCAACCGACTGAGCTAGCCGGGCACGAATACACATCTTCTCCCCATAGTGAGTTACGTACTGTGACATACTTCCCCGCCAAATTGAAATTTGTCCCCGAATTCTATATTTAATTTGTATCTGAATTCCATATTTTTGGTACAATTTGGGCAGTATTTATCAGTCACGGTCCCTCGTTGGGCGCCAAAGAAGGGGAGGAGTGTAGTGTTCGGTGTGGTGGTGAGACACGATCGCCCGGTTAGCTCAGTTGGTAAGAGCGCCGTGCTAGTGTTACGGGGGTTGTGGGTTCAAACCCCACATCGGGCGACACCCCTTAGAAATACTTCAATGGTGTCAAAAGTAAACAGGATTGTGCCTGGATGTACTTTGGGTTGCAGACTATACTCCTCATGAAGCTGTCAGGTTGATGCCTGGCTCCCAAAGGATAAGAAGGCGGGGAAGTTAACTGCACATATTCGCTTTATAGGCAACAGGTTGTCCTATTCGCTACACAATGCTGCACAGTAAAAATGTGCGTAATAGCATTTACAATTCGCGCACTAAAATATAGAAAAAACCTGCAGTGCGTTGACATTCATACTTCGCTATATTGTTATTGATAGACTATATTTCAATATGACACAAACATATTATCACAAACTCACCTGATGAATTGTTGATTAGCAAAATTCTAAGGTCACTCTCACACGAAGCAGAAAGTAAACAGAGCATCTTCAATATGGCGGGAGATGGATCACACATGACTAGCACGTGACATCTATTTATAATTATCGGGGTCACAGTTTTGAGGCCCGAGACGGCTCGCGAGTAACATGATAGCGACTTTTGTATAGAGATCGCATCGTCAAATCACAGGTGTCCGTCAAATGATAAACGCCATGGGATTTTGAACTTTCGGACATAGATCTGCCTAATTTCAATAAATACATTTACAAAATTTATATCTACATCTACAATACTTTTCTTTAGTAAAGTAAAATGACATTTTTTTTCAACTTCTGTCGTCATTTACGGAAAATAATTATATTACATTTTCTGTAAATATATATCAATATATTTCATGAGATTACGCAGATGTCCAAACGTACAAAGTCACATGTCGATCTACAATGGTGGCAAATACCATCATCCCCATTTCTCCATTCACACCCACATATTCTGGCGACATGTTGAATTTGTATTTAATATGCCGCATGTTAATAAGTTTTAAGCAATCAAATAACTCAGTGTATACACTTTTAAAATATGTTTGTATTGATAAATATGAATATGCGTCAATGTCAATGAACTGGATGGGAAATGGGACATAATTCTGGACGTTACCCTATCTGTATTGACATATTTATCTTCCCGAAGTCTATACATAATTGTGGCCCTTTCACTTCCCGTGCTATGTGTTAAAAATGGCGACATAAACTTGTCTTGTGTTTCGTGTTCTGTAATATTCAATAGTTGTAAAAAAGGGGAAACAAAGAGAAAATTGACGGCCACCATAAGAGCAGGTGTTAAAATTTCTGAAGCTCTTACTTATAGACCACATTCAACATGTTCAAAGTAACAATGATTTTATATGTACACCTTGTTTCAGAAAAGTTTCAAAAATTTATAGATTAAAAAAATCCTTGTCGCAAGCAGAAATTGAGCTAACAAAATATATAAAAAAGAAACAATGTGCGTCATCAGTACGCATAGATGCAGCAGTGAAGAAGAGGACGGCCACGTCACCTCCGCCCTCGGTTGTAGCAAAAAGGGGAAGAGTTGCTACAACTACAGAGTTTACTGTTACGAGGGTAAATTATTGAAACTGCCTTTATAACATGTGTGACAAGTAGACTGGAAGAGAAAATATGCACCCGACCCGGGACTCGCACCCGGCACCTGTCGCTTACAACGCGGTCGCTACACCGAATGAGCTAACCTAGCACAGACACACATCTTCTCTCCCGAGTTACTAGATTCATACCGTGACATATGCAGTGTAGCACGGCCCGGTCTACTCACTATGCAGTACATCACACTCTGGTCTATGGTGCATACTCACTACACTTGTCCCTTGTCTATATAGTATCCTTACTCAAATTTCGGCCACAGTATGCACATAGAAAAACAGTGTGTCAATGTCATATGTAACTATTCATGTAGTAACATGTGATAAATTTACATGTGGTGTATGAAAATAATACCTTCATAGTTTTCAGCAGACATTTCTCTGTTGGAGCACAAAATGGCACTGGCCACTCCCATTTTATTTAAGGAATCTGATTGTTGGGCCATTAAACTCCTCAAAGGTGACAGAACTATTGTTTTGTAAGTGTCGACCCCGTGTATCTCATTCAACATAGTGGTGGCAAATAAAATAGCACACTTTTTCCATATAATGTTGGCAGAACGCAGCACACGTTCTTCGCGGCCAACAACTTCCGTAAACCCCTTTCTTGTTCAACGTTTAGACTACCAAATGTAAAATTGAACTTTGTTTTAACAATGTCAAAAACGTTGTTTACATCCATTGTTGTTGTTGTTTCTGTTGATTTGTATGTGTCTTCTTATAATACGAATGATTGCACGGGCAACTCTTCAAATTATAATGCGTTGATGAGTCTATATTCGGTGTAAAACTACATTAATTCATGTATTATTCTCATTTAAAATAAAACTAGAAATGTGGCCTGTCGGCACACAAATACCCCCACTGGCAGCCAAAGAAAGCGAGGCATTTTTTATTATAAGCAATTTAACCGAGCGTTAAGGTTTCAAACGCATCAAGTCTGTGACCTTGACCCTGGGCATAGTGTGATAATCCATGCATCGGTGTAGAAGATATAGAGCGGAAGGGAATTTCAATGGGTTTGACCTTTGACCTTCAACTGTGACCTTGACCTTGGACGTAGGTGCGTGGTTACTGACCGCGACACACCTTCTCATCCTGAGAAACATTTTTTCCAAGCCATTTGATAATCCATGCATCGGTGTAGAAGATATAGAGCGGAAGGGAATTTCCAACAGACCGACAAGCTGACTCCTATATACCCCCTCAAACTTTGTTTGTGGGGGTATAATAAGTAAACTTGTATATATAAATGTTAATCACTACATTTAATAACATTACAAGTATGTAATTAAGATTTAAAATGCATTGAAAATATAAGTGGTAGGTGTTTTTTTTTTGTTCTATTTTTTTGACATACCAAGGCCTCAATCAGTAATTTATAGTACTTTAACGATTCGGACGCTAGCAAGCTCGGACCAAAATCGTTTCGGGACAACCTTGCCATTTTTTACTATGCGTAATCAACATATACGCAAAAGTTCTGTATCACATGATATATGAACCTTTCGCATGCTCACTGTTAATATATCATTAAGTTTAAACTTGGGACAAAAAAATCAAACATAAATAACGAATCTGTTACGGTCCGAAACGCCCTTGAAGTTATATATAGATCAGCAAGAAGGAAACTATACCGACACCGGGCAATGTAAGAAGAACTGGCGATCCAGAGTAAACATCTCAATTTATCCATGAAATTGCTGTGTAGAACCTTTTTTATGAAGTATTACTTGTGTCACATGCATATATGGTTTATAAAGTATAACATACTTCACTATGTACATGTAATTTGAGCATCATACGTATAAAAATCACCATTATTTTGATTTGCGTTAAAACGCACATTTACAAATAGAACTACGTCATAACTCTTATGTAGTGCAATGTAATGAAATGTAATTAGAGTTATGTACTCAGAACAACGGGGAAGTATGTCACGGTACGTAACTCACTATGGAGAGAAGATGTGTATTCGTGCCCGGCTAGCTCAGTCGGTTAGAGCGATGGTACAGTAATCCAGAGGTCCCCGGTTCGAGCCTCGGGTAGGATATGCATCTTTCTCACCCTGTGACACAGCAAAAAAAAAAAATCCGAATATTGGTTACACACGAAAGTAGGCTAAAGCAAATTTATATTCGGACGGAAATGACAGTCTTATTCTTGTACGAAAATGATAATTAATGTTACCTGCTTGTTGGCATCATCATAGAATACATTTGTCACCTTGCTGATAGGCTCAAATCTAATAGGTGTCTTACAAAGTTCAATATAGTGCGCCCCACTTCCAGCCATAATTTGTTGTTGTTGTTGTTGTTGAGCATCCCGCGCTGATTTTTCGCGGCACCGTATTAAAATACGTTGTACAATGTCATGTAGTTGTGGTCTTAAAAGTATTAAAAACGTATTAAGAATATATTTAAAGTTTGTAAGATATTGTGCACGTAATTCTAAACAACTGTACATATATACACACATTGGCACTGGCTATGAGTTTTATCACAACTTTTTACATTTAAAATATTTAATTTCTCATATCTGTAGAACTGTAGGCATAGTAGGTATCATCATGTAGCTTGTAGGTATCATCATGTAGCTTGTAGTGGTGGGTGAGCTGGTTTCCGTGGAGACGATTGATTCTTTCAGCGGATGTATCCTTTGGTCGCTCCATATATATTGGAAAGTTCGATGTTGCAGTCACTGGTCCCACATTTGTTACTACAGCATTTTATCTTGTTTATTTATCAATTAACCACTACAATTTAGATACCTAGCCTCTGTGTGCCTATAGTCTAAAGGATGAACAGTTAAAAGCAATTAAGATATTTAGTTTAAGAATAAAATACAATGTATGTTACATTGCAGTCGTTAGTCACTTGTACATATTCACAGTGTTCCAGGCTTTACTGTAAAGTGTATAATATCGTAGTGTTAAAATATTGATAAAAAGCACCACAAGGTATTCTAGATCCTTGAATATCACATATTCCACCGCACATATCCGACCCATTAACCCCATTAAGATTAAAATACGACGTATGTCACAGTGCAAGCAATTGTCACTAGTAACCATTCACCGCCATCCAGGCTTCATGATAAGTATGAGTCTACGATGTTAAGATATATATATTTAAGATCCCAGTATCGTATGTAGCATTTTCCATCACGTATATGCAACCAACTATCCCCGTTTCATTTACATTAAAACTCAATATAAGATATTTGTAGTTTATCCACTTAAATGTGCAGAGGCACAAGGTCGTCTATAATTAGGAGATATTTAAAACTAAAATAATTATGAATAACAAAATAAAAGAAACCCATCTTACATGAATATGGAGATGAATATTCATCTATGTAGATAGCGCTGCATTATAATGCTGCTACCATAAGTGTTGCACTGTGTTACCATGGTTACCGTTAATCAGTCCCTAGCCAATGACAACACCTGATCCGCGAGAGCTTGGACTAAAAAAAATTTAATATGTATTTCAGTATCTGGGATACCAAATAACAGTAAGATCATATCATAAAAGTACAAGTTCTAAGAATCAGATTATCACGACATAAATGAGATTCCTGCATATCAGGTTTTAAGTTCACCAACCATATGAGGGCAATAGTCCTCATTTCAATACTATGTATATTTTAAACGTTCAAAGTTAATTTGAGGTGTTCTTCTATGATTATTTCCCAGAATCGCACACTCCTGCAGCCGCATTGAACCCTCCAGACAGGCACCCGCCCACACACCCTGCACACCCCATTAAAGATATAAGCCAGTTACATGTTCTAAAAACATTATGTTAGGATGAACTAACACAGAAAAGACCAAGGCATGCCGACCGGGCGATGGCGGTCCAGGACTAGAGGTACCAAAGCGCAGCGACACCCGCCGGCTCTTGCAGATTTTCGAAACTCGAGACCACAGCCCCTAAACTTCTTAAGGGGCTGCGGGTCTCGTGCGTAGCTGCAAGGCGAACCGACACACATGTCGCCGCAACCCCGGCCCCATTCCATCACCATCACCGCCATCGCCCCAAGCAGAGCCCCGTTGCGGCCACATGAACATGTATACATGTATTATCAACATCAATTATTTACGGCGTCTTGTAATTCTCTTTCCATCTCTCTTCAGTTGCAGTAAGGACATTCTCCTCTGATGTAGGGCGAAAACACATTCTCTGGTCGTCAATTCCAGGGCATGGAACATGTCTTGATTGACAGTTAGCAGCACATTGAGCGAAGGCAACGATGGATCCAGGCAAAGTGCAGTTAGTAGGTCCGGGGTAAGAATTATGTACTCTACTATGATCCTGTTTTCTGACTGCAGAATCTTTCGGATCTTGTTCAGGTGGGGCTGCCTCTCTCTGCAAGTGCCGGGCACACCGCAATGAAGTGTTCCGTTGATTCGTTTTCTAATCCACACATCAGGCAGATGGCCGAATCTGTAGCTTTCCAGTATTTCGACCTTGTCTTCTGCAGGACATAGCTGCCTGTTATTACTTTGGCTTTTATACTCGCCCTTTTGATGTCTCGGTCATTATTTCTAGCTGTTCTCCATACAGTGTGTGCTACACCAACTTCTACTTTCCCTACGTTGATGTACCTCAGATAATCCTTCGTTGTGATGTTCTCTCTCAGGTTTTTCATCCATATACTCTCTACATTTGTGCGCACTATTCTCTTCCAGCTATCTTTACTTGGCAAGTCATTCATAAGTTCATACACACTAGGTAGGTGGTACTTGTGAAGCAGGTGGCGTAAGTCAACACACCAACTATGCTCACTCTCCATATCCTTGATGGCAAACTGCCGCTCTGCGATTTCCCTTTCGACTGTTGTTTCTCCTGCCAATATTACTCGTAATAGAAGCAATTTCTTCTTTTCCATCATAACCGGAAGGGGAAGTACCCCAGACATAGCGTATACGGCAACATCAGAGCAGTTCATCGGGAGAGCTTGAATATTTTTCAGGAATTTTTTCTGTAGCCGATTTCACCAACATTGCAAAGTATACTTTTCTAGCAAAGTATACTTTGAGGGAGAAATATTCAATTTTAGGATAAATTTATTAATTTTTATTATACTGAATTTATTACATTATCACAGCCAATTTGGCTGTGATAATGTAATAAATTCAGTATAATAATTCTGCATACTTTTAATCATTAAATATATGCAGTGGTTAGTTCTATATGAAATAATGCATTTCATGAAAAGTAAATGATTACTCCCTCAAAGTATACTTTGCTAGAAAAGTATACTTTGCAATGTTGGTGAAATCGGCTACTGGTAACCCTCCAGCTTCCTGATATCTGTATGGCTTCCGACTATAGTCTCCAATCCATACATCAACCTAGGTAGTATGTACTGGTTATATATGTCAAATCCTATTGATGGGCTCAGACCCGAGTTTCCGTGTAATCCTGCTCCCATGAGTGCATAGCTCGTAGTTCTGGCCAGTTTCACTCTCCTATCAACATCTACACTGTTTTTATTTGTTCTTGTCATTCCGAGGTGAGTGACGTCCTTAACTATCTCTACTAGGCTACCGCCCTACTTCTATTCTCTGTGTGTTCTTAGCACCATTCCATATCACGGTGGCGCTCTTAGTCGGGTTTATGTTGTATCGATGGTCGTGGGAGAATTGTTGGACCTTATTCGCCATTTGTTGCAGGTCACTCCGTGTATGGGATATCAGTGCCACATCATCGGCTACGGTAATATGTGGGATAGGTATGCTTCCTAAAGCGGCTCCTTTGCAGTTTGTCTCTAAGGACAGTAACAATGGGTTGTTGTATCTCTTATAATGAACTGCGGACAGCACACCGCCCTGCCTGACACCCTGATCTATGGGAATTTGGCTGGAAACGTCACCACTCCATTTTACCATGCTTTTCATATCACCGTACATTTCTTTCAATAACAGCCACATTTCTCCACCAACGCCATCAAGAAATAGTCGTCTTAGTAGAATGTCGTGATTCACAACATCGAAAGCTTTCTGTGCATCCAATGTTGTCACAAACAAGGATGTCTTGTTATCTGAAGCTTCTGCGATCAGCTCTGTCAGTATAAACGCTGCATTTGTAGATGACGACTGTTTCGTGAACCCCTTCTGGAGTTTTGATTGTGTACATTCAAGCTTTACATTCAGACGTTGTGAAATTACCTTTTCTGTGACTTTTAATAAGACTGGTGTTACGGTGATTCCTCTGTAGTTTGTTGGGATATCCTTCGGTCCTTTCTTGTGCACTGGGGTGACTAGCCCCTCCTTAAGGGCAGGTGGCACCTTTCCAGACTTAAACAGCTGATTCACAAGGTACTTCACAGCTTCTGTGACTACTTCTCCACCCTTCTTCAGGTGTTCCGCGGTGAGACATAGTGTATACATAGCTTTGTTGTTATTCAGCGATGCAATTGCGTTCCTAATTTTTTCAGAGGTTGCAGGTTCAATAGGTGATCTATCTAGCCTTCTACAGTTGTCTTCTATGATCTGGATGTCATCTTTCGATGCGGCTAAGAAAGGGTCATTATAGTCGCTGGAATGTTTGGTCGATCCAAGTTCGTGGAAATACTCCTGCCATGCCTGCAGTATGTCCTCTGGTTCAGTCCACACTTGGTCATTATACTTCAGTTTCGATGTTGCAGTTCCTGTATTGCTTCTTTGTAGTCTTATTACTTTGTGGAATGTACTGGGGTCATGATTATTAAATTCTGCAATAATATTCTCTTGTTCACAATGTACTTCCTGGCGCTGAAGTTTTCTTAGTTTACAGCGAGTGTTTGATTTCTGGACTCTCAGTGGGTGGTCACCTGGGGGTCGCCCAGCCATCTTCCATTGCCAAAAAGCCACCTTATTTGCCTTAATTGCTTCTTTCACTTGTTTACTGTTCGTAGTATTATGTTTCCTGGTTTTTATCTCTTTGTATAGGGTATATCCTGGAATAGATGCCTCTGTGGCCTCCACCAGTGAAGTAGACAGTTTTTGTGTGAACAATTCCACCTCGTATATAGACGTGGCATCATGATCTGGTATCACAACTTTACCGGCAATCATTTCCTGATATTTTGAGTCATCACACTTACTCCACTTTGGTTTTGGCTTCAGTACATGTGTCTTCCCGTTATTGGGGTTGGGTGTCCTATCAAAGCCCGTCAGTTCTGCAGTCACTGCAAAGTGGTCCGACGTGTTTGTCGGGTCACCATACTCTATTGTGACTTTGTTCAATCTGGCAGCATCGCTGCGTGGCATCATGATGTAATCTATTTCCGATTTAAACTCACTATTGAACTGACAGACATATGTATGGTCTCCATTTTGTTTACTTTACTAGGGTCTGCTCTTCACAGAATTCCTTAAATACTGTATCCCTTGGGACATGCTTACGCAATTGTAGGGAGGCATTCATGTCACCGCATAGAACAATTATATAATCCTGTATATTTGGTAATTATCTCACACAGCTCATCAATGACTTCCTCAAATTCGTCCTCTGCAAGTCTACTACCTCTAGATGGCATGTATACATTTATAATGCACAATGAGGGCTTTGTCCTAAGTATCGAAACTTGAAGCCTGTTACTACCATCAGTTCGCTCCTCAACCATGTGTCCTAAATGTTCCGCAAATAACGTTGCTACCCCAGCTCTTCCTTTTATAACCTCGGTGGGAGGCTGTGGATTGTCTTGATCTGAGAACTTGGCATGTACTATCGCATTTGATGCAATGTTTGCTAATATTTTCTTCTGATACTGGAAGAGCCAGTGTTCCTGAACACACAATATATCCACACTATCTAAGAGTTGTTGGATGTACGTTACATTGGACGGAAGATTCTGTGTATTAACAGTGGCTATCTTAATGTTGTTGGCGCAGTATGCCATTAGTTTCAGCCGCTTAATTTCCGCCAGAAGATCTATCAAAGATCAGAGACTGTTGAAATGTAAATAATGCTATTCTGAGCACAGTGGCAATTTTGCCAAGATGATATACAGTAGCTTCACTACATTCCACAAAATAATTGTGTTGGAGCAAAAACTGGAATTCCTATATGGAACGGGTGTCGCGCCTGCCGAGGCATTTGACCGAAGTTCATGATCATGGGCATGGAGTTCCAGTCAAAACGTACCCAAGTCAAAACGTACCCAAAAAAGTCAAAACGTACCCTGGGTATAAGTCAAAACGTACCCAAGTAGAAGTCAAAACGTACCCACCCAGAAGTCAAAACGTACCCACCCAGAAGTCAAAACGTACCCTACCATAAGTCAAAACGTACCCATGGGATAATATAGAGATTGAATAACTGGAAATAGATTGGAAATATTATGTGTCAAGTAAAAAGTTGTAGATAGGTAAAATCATACTTAGAAGGTATTAGGATGAGAAAAAAATGGTATACTTGAGATTAAAATATGCATATAAGTTGGTAATTTTTTTCTCAACATACATGAAGGTATTTTTTCCTATGAGTTAGTTAGTTGAATATATTCAGATTGCATAAAAGAATTTGATATTTGTTAATTTGTTTGTGTTGGTAATTGGAAACACACTTGCTAAAATTCATGATAATGCTGGAGTGTTTGTGTTTGTGTTTGCAGATATGATGGCCGATTGATCAATGCTAATTGGATTTGAAGGTGCTAAAGTAAGCATCACAAAAATCACAAGAGGAGTGCATGCTTAAAACACGAAAAAGATCTAGGTTATGTTAATGGAAGTATGTGTGTGTTCCAAATGCGCATATGTATCAAGTGTCCAAATATTAAAGCAATATGTCAATTAATATTGAAGTTGTATCATGATGACGAAACTTGTATAAACATTTTTACCTAAAAAAAATGGCTAAATTTTTCTGCAACCATATCAGAATGGTAAATGCCATGTTAATGGCATGCATGTGTTCCAAATTATCATGTGTATCAAGTTTCCAAAAATTGAATCAATTCATCAAGCAATATTAAAGTTATGATCATGATGAGGAAGAAACTACTATACACACTGTTCGAAGTAAACAAATTAGCTAAGCATTTCCGCAACCATGTGAAGGTCAAACTGTTAAAGGCATGTTGATGGCGGTATGAGTCTGTTCCAAATGCCCACATATTGAAGTAATCCGTCAATTAATATTAAAGTTATATCATGATACGAAACTGGTACAAACTTCTGTCTGTTAAATGACCAAGTGGTTCTGCAACCATATGAAGATAAAGAAAAAGTTAAGGTCATGTTAATGGTGGCATGACTGTGTTCCCACTGCTCTCATGTATCAAGTGTCAAAATGTTGAAGCAATCCGTCAAGTAATATTAAAGTTATGTATGTCATGATGAAGAAACTTGTTCAAGCTTGTTGACATTTGTTGAAGCGGGCGGAGACGACGAGGACAACGACGCGGGCGACGACGACGGCAAAAGCGCCGGCTGATGTCGCGCCTGCTGCTAAAGTAGTCGTGACAAAAATGACTTAGCCATAAATTGATCATGTTATGTGAATTACTTAAATATGCCATCATACTTAATTAGTATGATAAATTATCAGTGGCGTCATCGCGACCGGCATGTGCTATTATATGTATTACAAATCCTTGGCGTCTGCTGTTTATTGCACCACTGGTGCTTCACTCCGCGCCGGCGTAAAATGTTTCACGTCGAAAAATGCACCGGTTTTCTGACGTGATCCCACACAGCTCTATTTAGAGCTATCGCATAAACGCATGTTTCGCATAGTAACCGGTGCAAATTTTGTTGCGCCGGTTGCTAGACGAAAATGTGTTTATGCAGTACCTTCTGCATGTACGAGCTGAATGAGAATTCGTCAGGAATCCGGCAACTATTTCGACGTGAAACACCAGTATGTATTGTTATAGAAGTTGCTGGAATATATAGAAAAACGGATACATATGTGTATGTCCAGATTCACGGGGAAATTAAATGAACATGCTAAGAGATGTAATGTCTAATTCCCGACTCCAGCCGCTTACGTTATGGGCCATCATCAGGGTGGTTATACGACATTGAATATATGTTTCCTACCGATAGTTAAACCTATATTTTAATTGGTGAACATCCAGAGCAGGATGTGTGCAGATTATGGGAATATAGGTCCACAATATCGATACCGAAAAGAGACAGAGAATAGTAGATATGGCAATAAATCATACCACTTTCTCTGATTGGCGTGTTTGTGTACTAGTCTACATGCATTCAAAGTATATATAGCGAACATCCAAATGTGTGGTAACAAAAAACCCGAGGCATGCCCAGAGTGCACCCTAACGAACATATTGCCAACCCGTAGTCATATCCAAGCATATACAAAATTGTATATACACAATTAAGCCTATAATCAGCTAACAACTATTAACGTCCGGCCTCCAATGATGAGCACTCATGAAGTTAACAGCATTGCGCATTACAGTCTGCTCGTGCTCAGGTCTAAAGTAGAGCAGTTACGAAATCTATAGCGTTATGAAATGTCCGGGCGGGTGGGCTCGACTCGTACTAGCCCAAGGGATCTTTCAGGTAGGGAATGCCCAATCGGGGACCCCCGCTGGGAAACGAACGATACGGTCTGCTCACCACCGGACACATAGTGCTCTATCTATTAAATTATAAAGTAGTGACTGCTTACATGCTGGGGCCGGTATTTTAGCGGGTGGGGATAACCATACATGCAAATCTGCACAAATAATTTACCATATTTTGATTTGCATCTTCCTAAATCTACTTTTAATAATAAAGACCAATAACAGTGGCCAACCACTGACAATATTGACAGGGTAACACGACTCGTAGACGTAAACGACATGACCAGTGACAACTGACAAATGACCCCCGAAACTGACTGGGAGGACCCATTTTGTCACTAACCATGCATGTCCATTTCCCGTCACTTTACAGAACAATGGAACGCCGTGATGCCGAGGGGTCTTTGATGTGGTACGTACGTATATATATGTGTATGTGTGTATGTATGTGTATGTATGTGTGTATGTATATGTGTATATATATGTATATCTATGTATGTATATGCGCGTGTGTGTGTGTGTGCGTGTGTGTGTGTGTGTGTATATATATATGTATGTACAAATGAATGTGTGTGTGTGTGCGTGTGCGTGCGCGTGTGTGTGTGGGTGTGTGGGTGTGTGTATGCATATATATATATATGTATGTGTGTATGTATGTGTATGGGTATATATGTGTGTGTACATATGTATATGTGTATGTACGTCTGTGTGTGTCTGCGTGCGTGAGTGTGCGTGCGTGTGTGTGTGGGTGATTGATTGATTGAGGGCTGGGCTAAGTGATGTGGTGTGTGGTTGACGGGTGTATGGATGGGTTGATGTGGTCCACCAATTCAATGGAATTGGGCTAAGTGATTGAGTGAGTCAGTGGGGTGAGGTAGTCAGCTGGTTGAGAGTAGTTGTGAAAAATCGCCTTCTTTTGAGGTGTGTTTTTTTTTAGCTTTACTACAGGGACTCCGGAGCTACCGGGGGAACTGGAGGTTTCCTCCACCAGGAGTAATTGCTTTTTATGTCGAAATTGACAATCTGCATTACTCCAATATAGACAAAAATCAAACGATTTAATGTGTATTAATCTATTTCGGCCAAAATCTGACGGTGTGGTAGGTGACTCAAAACTAAACTAAAATTAAATAAATGCTAGTAAATAACAAAAGCAAATATATATATAAAACCCAATTAACAACACAAAATCAGCAACCACGGTTATCATGATAGGTTAATATAGCATTCTGATACAGTACACTAACATAGGGTGAGGGTGGCACGTCAAATACCATACCGTCAGAAATCACTTTCTTCTTCTCTTCTCTTCTCTTCTCTTCTCTTCTCTTCTCTTCTCTTCTCTTCTCGATGGTGATTAGGTAGGATTGGGACTAAATGTGACTATAAGTTAATTACGTAGAGCACACTTGCTAGACATTAGTGACTCAGATAGTACATTCGCCACTTAATTTCATTTGACCAGTCCGTATGCCACTCAAAACGCACAAATCATGTAAACTAGTGTGGGTTCCCCTCAATCATCTATAATCGATACCCAGCCATACTATATCACACACATATAAGCTGATGGGTGCTATAGGAGGCCTCAAATTCTAGGTTACCATACCTGCATAGATTCTCCTATATTTGACGCACATTTTTGGAGCCTGAATTATAAATTCAACATTTATCAAAATTCGGAAATATAAACCAGACCGACGACCATCGGCCTGTTTCTTTACTGGGCTATATATCCCGGGTATGGAAGGTGTCCGAGCCAATTCCCACCCTTAAATATGAGCCGAATTAAGAATTACTTAATTATGTGTGGTAAATGGTTAGGTTATATAGTCAGTCGTCAATTGTTGTGATTTTATATCGTTATTGTCGTGAACATATAGTTATGTGAGTTGAATCTATAATATATTCCCAGTGGAGTATTTTAAACCATAGCGCCAATTGTTTCGTACATTTCTTGGCACAATAATATGTAAATAAGTTATGACGTCATAATTAATAGCATTGGTATATAACAATATATCAGTAATGCCATCACACGATACTGAAATCGCTATATATACACAGCTGATATTCATTTTGCATACTAACACTTTCATATATACTAATTTATCATATATGTCTGAGGAAACCGGGGTACCCGATACATCTGACTATTTTGTATCATTTAGTGGTACAAACCTTACTATTGGACACACTGTGACTAATTCAACTCTATAAAAGCTAATACCAGGGGCGGCTATAGAGGGGGGGGGTCCGGTGTTGCACCCCTCCCCCGTTCAGCCACGGAGTTTACATCGATCACAGTTTACCACCAGTTGGAGTCTGAATTTAAAGGCCGTAAAACACAGGCCTAGGAAAGTGCATTTCTGGACATCTTGATTTCAAAATTTGTCCTCGGGGGCATGCCCCCCGGACAGCATACTCGCTTCAATCCGTGGAGCTAGAACAGAACAGAATTTAATACTCCCAAATATATTTGGGTATTATGCACACTGTTCATACATGTACAAATATGTTCTAGATTTTTATAAAGTTGTACGAATGCCATATTCATAAGGATCTCCATTTGTCAGGGGAAAAGTCCAGATCTATCCGGATATATCATACCGTGATTATATATGTGTACTATACCAAGGTGTATGATCACGTGGTACTAACAACAACAACAAATACTGAAACTTCCAGAATCCATCTGATTCAAAGTACTTATTCTTTTATATTGTCTTTATTACGTAACGGATTTTCATGAAATATGCGCATCAAACGCGTCTTGTTAATCTGCATTTGGTGGTCTCTGTATGTTCGCCCAAACTTCTGTCTACCGAACTCCCTGGACCACCAAATACAGCTCTTGAAGACGCGTTTGCTGCGCCATATTTCATCAAAATCCGTTGCATATTAAGGAAAATATAAAATAATACCTACTTTGGAGTGGGCGACGTTGTTGTTGTTGTAACCACGTGATCGTGCACCTTGTATACTAACCCCAGTAACAAACTAAACGATAATGAAGTGCTGTGATGCTAATGTGCATGTCAATTATCAGATGAGTATAACTGGCACCAACGAGTAATTGGACAAAAATAGATATCCATGAATGAGGATATTATGTGTCCTAAGATATATATACACGGTCTTTCTCCATGACAAATAGATACCCAGACCTTCGAGAATTAGACACAATTTAATACCGATGATCGGGCATTAGGCAGGCAAACTTAGAATATATAGCCATTTACGTATATGATCTTTAAGCATGCTAACATGGCCTTGTGGCATGGACATATTAGCACACTGGCTAAATAGTGGTTAAATCAGCGCGATATAACCGGGGATGATTTAAACGTTTATTTTATTTAAACAATGCAATGCCGTATATCGTGTGCGGTCCCCATCTTCATGGGGTTATTGTCTTCGAGTAGGACATAGGACTGTCCTGGCAGTATTTGAAGGACATGCATGTTAAAGGTACATGTCCACTCAGTAGGTTAATTATAATATAGGGAGACAGATAGTTTTGTACATTCTGTAGATATGACATTTTCTGAAAACATAAACATTCATTCACCATTACCCACTTGACTTGATGCTTACGTTTAACGGCCGCACTGACTCTATGGACTTGCAGGCCTCATACCCCATATCCTCATACCCTCATTACCCCCACCCCCATACCGATTGGCATGATCATACATTTTATATCAGACGTAAATGTTCACACTTATAGCAGGGGCGATAATCGTGTTTCCTTAAAATGTTAACGAACATTACTATTTATTCTCAGTATTTATTTTTTGATGTGCAATGATCATACTTTATAATCTGTCGAAATTTTTATTTGTTCAGGTAACGCATTTACTTAGTATAAATAATAAAAAAAATATAATTCCTCATTTGCATATGAAAGTAGCCTGATATCATCATATCAGCAAAATAAATATTACTAAATAATTATATCAGTATAGCGGGCACTCGTAAGTTTTAGAACTGTTGGAATAGTGACGCAATTATACACTTATTTAATTCATATAAAGAACAGTTTGTGCATACTGAGTGGGCTAACTGACTTGTATGCCATGGACACACCTTTTAAGGCATTATCAATATGAATCAATGCTATAGACACGTGCTTTGAGGTCATAATGGTCATGGTAATGGAATACTATTGTCGAATGGATGTCTGTTACAAACTATGATATTTGGAAGTAATATAGCAATACTATGTGTAGACATATGGTATCTGTATATATGATACAACATGTGTACGTTCATTGAATTAAAAGTATACATTTTAACTGAAGATAATCGAAAGTTTACAACCCGTTAGCGAAACATTGACAACTGGAAACCAACGTAAATGCAAGAGAATGAGGCAATAATTGAATATGCATTAAAGCTATCCATGTTCTTGCTGTCCATAATTATAGTAGTTGAGATCTTAAATTATGTACAAATATGTATACATTTCTCACTCTATAATTCGAAGAACAGCTGCAATGGTAAGCAGCAAAACAATGTAATGGGTAATATACTCAGTCGCATTTCGAATTTTATCGTCAGCTAACGTTTCAATTGTGTGTAAGGGTGCTTACTTTACATGTATACAAAGAAAAATGTGTTATACAGAGCATGACTTATGGCGTTGTTTGTTGCTTATTTTGTTGCTGGAAAAAATTAATATGCGTTATCTAATTTCATAAGCGTAAACATATGATAAATAACAAAGAATATGAGTGTTAAAATATCAGCATTTAAATACACAAAATACATAATTATAGTACATGCTTACATTTCCTAACATTACCATGATTACTGCATAATGTGTTGTTTGCAATTTAAAGTTGGCTGCGAACATTGGTATCGTGATTTGACAAGGCATTATGGTTCAGAATGCACAATTAATCGTGTTAATACCCTGCTGAACAGAACAGAACATAATCTTTATTTGAAGAGAATCCCAGACCACCTAGTGGTATAGGGCATGTACATGGCCATTTTTGTTGGGTAACATGGCAAACAGTATAGACATATACTATATAGAGATTGGTAATATACATGTACATGAACTAATTGTTTGTTGTTAACTAATACGTATGTGTAAATATATATGGTAGGAATGCCATTCTAGTGAGTCTATAGATGTTACATTGCAACATGATACGAGAAAGAAATAACATTCGTGTTTCCAATATCTTGTTACTGTGTGTACGTCTAATACTTGTATTATTGGGCACAACTGACAAAATGTATGTTATGACCAGTGTGACCAGTCTAGTCCCAGGTCGACCTTCGCAAGCATGTAGTCCGGCCTGGGCCTACGCTGATGGACGTTCATGTGTCGAAATTATATATAACCCATCTGTGCTCTGCCTCCAAGAGCATGGAGATGGAGATTGTGTTGACTATACAAGTCATATTATGGCATTCGCAATTGTGTTACCCTCACGTTTTGTGTCGAAATCGAAAGCACGTGATGGCATTGCAACGCGTTACCTTCGTAGTAAAATTACCTTTACATGGTTGAATTTCAGGCTTAATAATTGAAACTGGGAGGATGCAGACGACAAACTCAGTGGCAGTTATTGCCACTGTGTTTGTCGTCTGGAATTCCCTGTCCATCTGCAGGTACATTCTAGGGTTTGCATATACATGTACGTACTTGCATTACCTGACACGTGTAATTTGTACCGATAAATAAGAGACTCGACTATCACTCAATGGTTATTGAAATTTTCGACATAATTGGTGATTACAGGTTGCAAGATTAACAATGGTAATATCAGGTTACACAAATACAATATTAAAGTAATGCAGTTATATTGTTAATGCGTTCATTGTACATATATACATGTTTCACATTCGGCGTAGGGAGAGATCCGATGGTTTTACGGGAATGTGTTGACTCCGGAATGGTATGCAATGCGTACTCAGAGTACAACTTTATGTAAATATATACATTAAATATTTAGGATCAATGTGGTCTCAATACAGCGCGAGCGAATGCTCAATTTTACGCAGGGGCTACTCCGTTTCAATGCTAGTTATATTCCAACGTGAATAGATAAACATTGTCATAGTAATGCAGAAATACAACAAATGATGAAATATCATGTATAAATCAGATCGGAGGTGGTCTCTATAATCTATAGAAAACAACAATGCCTTTCAGAACTGAATGTAACCCTTGATTGTCCATTAATGAAGCCAGCATTTACCAACACTGTGAAGCTAAGCAGGTCAGCTCGCAACGAATCGTCCCATCTGGCACCTCAGTGTTTGCTTATATTAAGAAAAAGGGAAAACGATTTTATTTCTTCAAAAATTTCATCTTTCCTTATAATTACCGGAAATTTGCTGCTTGAAATATACTTTATATATCGTTATATTGAATACAGTCTCTGTTATATCTAGAAAACATCGTTCATCGTTGATTATATTTAACCATTTTACTTTTGTTATCCATCATAAAGTTAAGCCAATATTTACAAATACTGTAAATCCAGACGAGCCCGCCCGGGACGAGCTGTCTCATGCGGATCGCCAGGGTATTTAAGCATGTTAAGGATGGTATGGTTTCAGTTCAATTTATACACTAACGAAACTCCAGAGTTAACACAATATTTTAAGTGAATTTACATACCTTTGATATACCTTTGATGACAATTAAGGTCGTTATAAGTTTGTAACTTCTTAGAACCCTCGTGTTATACTCATGTATTTAAGAACAGGTAATTGAAGGAACACCTAGTAATGACCTGCTCAGTGATTATGCATGTTATTGGAAGTTTTTCATTAGCTGTTTTTGCTAGTATCTGTTTTTGCGATCAAGAAGTGAAATGTAGCATTTTGGCGGCCATTTTGAATTAAACAATGGCTGCCAACATTGGTATCATGATTGGACGAGTAGTAGTATATATTAGAATGCACAATACATCGTGTTAATACCCTGTTATCATCTGTTATTGCGGACAATAAGTGATCGTTTAGTATTTTAGAATTTTAAAATGGCCACCATTTGCACAATCTACGTCGAAAAAATCGGCGCGGTGTCTTATTATGTTTCAAATATTTTTGGATATTGATTCTGTACTCAAAACAAAATGTTCACGAAATTCCCACGGGACAACAATTGACGACAGGCTATATAGTTAAATTGACCGTCTTATAACCTCCTTAATATAAAGCACACAGTTCGACTGCATTGCAACTAATAATAAATTCGGAAATGAAAACGGGCCAACAGCCATTGGCTTGACAAGATTTCTGGCCTCATATATCGACGTATGGAAAGTTCTTTTAACCAATTCCCGCCCTTAAATATAAGATAACTAACTAACGTTGAAATTACATATTTTTTTCTTTAGAAAATCGTCCGGTTTTTGGAATTCAGAGGTTCTGGTAGGTAATCAGAGGTTTTTAGTGCATCAAATAATTTTAAAGAAGGAACTAAATCGGGATTTTGGAAATTGTCCGATTTGACTCAGTATTCCGGTTTTTAGAGGACCCGGTTGTATACTCATGCATTGATATTTAAATTAATGCCGGTTTTTAGAGGACCCGGTTGTATACTCATGCATTGATATTTAAATTAATGTTAGAGACGCGCGTTTGTATCAGGCTATTTTACAATTATGCAAATGAGGCAGGACATTTTAAAATTATTTATATCAATTAAATGCGTCACGTGAATAAATATTTAATCGACATAATGATATAAAGTATGATCATTCACATTCAAAATCAATAAATAGAATAAAAACTTGTTTCCGTTAACCATTAAAGGAAACGCGGTTATCGCCACTGATATCAAAACTGACATTTCACGTTTGACATAAACAAAAAGTATAATAATGTCAATATTAACACGTCCGGTAATGATAAATGAATGCTTATTTTGCTCGAAAAAAAGTCATATCTAAAGAATGGACGATATAATATTCTCCCTATATTAAAACATGGGAAGTGGGAGTCCATGTTTATTGAGCAATGCACCAGCAGACATACATCATCTCTACTCTTGGAGTGCGCGCATACCTAGATTACAGTATCATCTCGCTAAACCGAACATTTTGATGGACTTCTGTATTTGGTTATATTTGCACTGAATAAAATAAAACTACCTCAGACCATTTTACATATATCTGATGTCACGTATAGATCTAGAATATTATATAATGCATGTACACCGTTCCAGAATTGATTTAATGATGGCTATTGCCACGATTCCACAACAAAGCTGCGGATGGATGGTTTCAACAAATAAAATACAGCTACAGTACTAATATCCCCCTTTCTCCTATATTCAGCACTTGTACTATAAATGAATACGACACTTCGTGAGATTGCGCGAGGTTATTTATTGTTAATGCTAGTAAGTAAACAGTATTGCCGTTCTCCAGGCACCAATTTATTTTAGTAATATTGACAATAAATGAGTGAAATAAATGTTAACAAATTACAATAAAGATTTGTGAACATAATGTGCTAATATTTCATGGTGCCAATTAAAAACATTCAACATTTTATATTGTATACGATGTTGCTTTAAAACAAATATCGTAATGATCTGACTTTGGATGGTATTAATTTATTGTTACCATGCTAGCTCAATGACCCTCGGAGGTGGTTGGTCATCCACAGAGTGGACATTATAATTTGGAGCTACGATTATAGGAGAAAGGTGTTGGTTTTGATCGCAATTTTTTACTTTTAATATTTAATTTCTTTAATTTCTAGTTTTCTTCTTCAAATTATTTCAAAAGTTCATTTTATTTGCAGCTTGGTACTGTTTTCTGTTCAATAGGTTTCAATTAACAGTGTTGTATGATTCACATTATCATACCGGCCAACATGCATTATAAATATAATCCCTAGTATGAAACAAGTGCCGCTCTAATATCAACTTGTATTTTAACTCTAATGTAATTTTAAATTGGCCCGATAATACATCAATAAAAGCCATATATAGGAACACATACATCTAGGTTCACATAGTCGCCGAGGACTAATCACAAAATCAACACACATATATATATATACATATATATATATATATATATAACATATATATATATATATATGTCCAGTATATGTACATATGCATAAACTGCATAGCATAACCAGGAGTCCCATCTCCAGTACACGAAACAGATATGGACCATACAATTGATGCTTCATAGCCATACATGTTCTTCTCCCAATATTTGTTGTAGCACCAAACGTCACCAACGAAGCGACACCGAGAAGACAGCATCCAGGTACATCGATACTTGTCTACTCATAAGCTGGCCCTATGGGGCCTAGCTATTTCGCCCTTATGACAGTAGATGAGCCAAGTCAATATGACATTGGACATAACCCTGAGACACACTTAGATAGGCACGCACCCACAACATATACATACACAATCCAGATAAGGGCATCTGTGATTTTCATGTAGACAGCTCACTCAAACACAAACCAGATGCGGTCCTCGCGGTGTGGCCATACGCCTATGACACCAACAAAGAGAAGAACAGAACCAACAAACTTAGTCCCCCCCCCCCCCCCCACCCCCCCCCCCCCCCCCCTCCTTCTCGGGGACAATGCCTCGCTTGTGTATACCACCCACCGATCAGTGGGAGGGGGCCTAGGCCTCTATGGAACCGACATCGGGCCGTTTACTCTGTGTTACATACTGGGCAGTGTCATGCTATATCCGCCTTGGGATCTGCAGTGGAATGAGCTGTTTCGTGGGTTGCCAGTGGCAGCGTTGTGGGTGGCTGCGCTTGGTATGGCTTGCCTGACTCCTCGTCGCTGCGGGTGGCGGTTGCCGTGCGGGGCCTCTGGTTGTCATTGGCTGCGGTGTCCAGGTCTGCTGTGGGTGTGCCGGTGCTTCGGCTCCGGCTCGGCCCGCGCTATTGCTCCTTCTCTGTGGGCGTTGGATTTGCTCAAATCACGTGGTACCGTCTCTGCTTGGTCTGTCTTTCATTGTCCAACCATCTAATAGCATCAGCAGGTAATATATAACAATGTAACGACTGAGTCTCCATATATCATATGCACTCACACTCAGCCCTTGTCACGGTCTGACATATCGGCATTGTGTAATAGGAGAATGAACTAACTATTAAATTCGGAAACAAATGGGCCAATTAACGGCCATATTGGCCTGGTAATGTATGGGCTCATAATCCCGGGTATGGAAGGTCTTCGAGCCATTTCCCACAAAGACAGGGACAGAGACTTAGACAGACACAGGCACAGACATAGACAGACAGAGACAATTTATTAATATCTGACAGATTTCTTTCTGAAGTGCGGGTACGTATTGCATTTGGTACGTATTGACTCGATGCAGAGTGGACAAATATTTCGAGTCTATGATTATATGAATCGAGTCTGTCCTCGAAGAAGCTGGCTTGATTTTAGTTTCCAAATTGACAGATAATTGAAGTGATCTTTAGACTTTTAGAAGCTTGTGATATTTGGTATGGCTTATGTTTCATATGGGCTTTTTCGTATATGATTGTTTTTCACGCTATTTTCTGTTATAGGGCGTGTACCTGTCATGTTGTTATTTTCATTTAATCCGTCGATATTGTTTTCATTTTTTTTTTTAATCTGCTGTCGTGCAATATTAAGTGCAATATATGCGGATTTGGCCATTCATTTATGATCTTACTTATTAGCATAACACGGTTGAATACTGATATCTAGAATATAGCACCCTCCAATATGGCCACTATCTACATTAGCATTTTCAAAGTAGTGTTTGCTATGTTTTATTTAAATATAAGCTGATTCATAATCCAGTGACGTTTCGTAAATTATCACTGTACAGGGGTCATACCAGTTCTATAACATAAAACGTATACAATGGTGTCGGCTAATTCTGCACACTTAAGGAAATACGATCAATTACACACCGTGACAATCTTGTTGGAACGTAAATGTCAATTGTCATGTAGGCCATTTCAGTTCACCGCCGTTACGTCAGCTGTTATTCCAAGTACTGTCATTTCGGCTAATTCTGCGAATCGGCTAATGCGCAATTCACTTCAAATTTAGCCTTGCGTACGTCATAATAAAATATGTGGATTTTGGAATAAACAAGCTGATTAATTGCTACACTGTGACACAATTTTATCACATTCCGATAGTTTGGTAAAAAGTTATTCCGAATATCATGAATATAATCAAAATGTGTAAAGTCCTCAGACCCTGCTGATGGAATAGATGTCTTATTTACTAAATTAATCATTAAACGAAGAAACTAACCTGCCATGATGTCACTGAATAGTTCTGCTTGAAGTTTAATACCAATTTTGCTATGCTGATCCAGTATGCTGCTCGCCATTTTGTTTACACTACCAGATGCGCAGCATTAGCCGAAACAAATGTGACGTTGCAAACACGCATGTGATGTCATACATCACACAATTTACGTCACTTACTGACGTCAGAACATTATGACATTTTACCTGCACAAACGTCTTTGAACTGCGTTGAATATTCATGAAAGTTTTACTGAATATGGAGGTGGCAATGCCATATAAATTTGTTTGGAAAGCCTTAGGTGCGCAGAATTAGCCGACACCATTGTATGTATGGTCGCTCGTTATGGGGTATTTCTTTCCTTCGTTTATAAGGGATGAGTTGTGGCCTAGGGCTTAGAACACCCGACTTCCAATCTGGAGGTTGTGGGTTCAAACATCGCCTTGGGCATCAAACATACCTTCATAGTTTTTCCATTCCACTGGTCTGTATGGGTGAGACTTTAAACTGTGGTCCCGTCTCTATATGACCTTAGCTGTTTCTGTCTGCTGGGACGTGAAACCCATTAAATTTCACTTTTTTTACGACCGTTTTTAAAAAACGGTACGTATTATGTTTTACCGCACGGCGGGCGGCTGAAGAAAAAGCGCATACCGGTAGTTCGTGTACACAACTCCTCCGAAACCGTTCAGTCGATCGATCTGAAACTATACACATGTCTTCTACACATATTGAAGATGTGCACCTTGGTGTTTTTATGCCGAAAAAATATTTTTTAACAAAAATATCGCCTTTTTAACTTAGGCATTTTTTCTTCATTTTTCTATACATTTCTATATACGGTACAGAGTTTGTGTACACAATTCCTCCGAAACCTTTCGGTCGATCGATCTGAAACTATGCACACGTCTTCTACACATATTGAAGATGTGCACCTTGGTGTTTTTATGCCGAAAAAATATTTTTTAACAAAAATATCACCTTTTTAACTTAGCCATTTTTTTCTACATTTTTCTATACAATTCTATATACGGTACAGAGTTTGTGTACACAACTCCTCCGAAACCGTTCAGTCGATCGTTCTGAAACTATACACACGTCTTCTACACATATTGAAGATGTGCACCTTGGTGTTTTTATGCGGGAAAAATATTTTTTAACAAAAATATCACCTTTTTAACTTAGGCATTTTTTCTACATTTTTCTATACAATTCTATATACGGTACAGAGTTTGTGTACACAACTCCTCCGAAACTGTTCAGTCGATCGTTCTGAAACTATACACACGTCTTCTACACATATTGAAGATATGCACCTTGGTGTTTTTATGCCGAAAAAATATTTTTTAACAAACATATCGTCTTTTTAACTTAGCCATTTTTTCTACATTTTTCTATGCAATTCTATATACAATACAGAGTTTGTGTACACAACTCCTCCGAAACTGTTCAGTTGATCATTCTGAAACTATACACACGTCTTCTACACATATTGAAGATGTGCACCTTGGTGTTTTTATGCCGAAAAAATATTTTTTAACAAAAATATCACCTTTTTAACTTAGCCATTTTTTCTACATTATTGTATCCAATTCCCTATCATTTCTACTTTACACTCTACTTTTCTATCTCTGCCTAAATTAGTATACATGTTTAGCACAACAAGATGAAGAAATAATGCTATAGACTTTCAAATTCTCATTAATGTTTCTTGTCTTGGTGACAGCTTCACATTTCTGCATCTTCGCTGTCTGGCCCATATTCGACGTGCGTATTTTGTGACTTGCGGCACTCTTGTTACTCGTACCTTGGAAGTTTTTGTCTGTATTTTCCCTATCATAGTTTGCTATGTCCGTAATTTGCAGACTCTATGTCCGTGATTCCCCGGTCCGTATTTCACCGTTTTCTAGTATCTTCAATTACACTGTGAACTCAGTAGTACACGCTTCACTATACCACGTGCTCGGTTAGTACACGGTTGTGCATTGGCTCCCGATTTGTTTGCCTGTTTGTATATCAAAATCGTGTTAAATGTGTAACAGACTATTGTCAGAAATCGTGTTATATTTGCGATCATATTGCTGCCGAAAGTGGTATTACATGTGTATATTGTTAATTATTGATTGCGGTATGTATTATCTCTTTTCAACACCATTTTCGAAATCAATATCGGCGAAATATGGCGACAGATCTGCGTATAATCCAGAGTGTTTTTTTAACCCGTTCCTTTCGGAATACACATTTACGGATGTGAACTTTATTAAAAAATTTATTTTTGTTAATATTTCTCACTGAAAGTATATGTTGTGACCACTCATTTGAACCGTCTCGACGAAACAGTTTAAATGGTGGTCGCGGCATATACTTCTGAGTGCATAGAAGGAAAATATTTAGGATTTTCCGCAAACATAAGCGTATCCTCAGCATGAAATGGGTTACTGAGTGATTGCCCCCATGATGCTAGGATGAAAGTCGCACGTTCGCCACGTTTGCGGCACATCAAAAGGCGTGTTGACCAATCAGTGTAATTTCAGAACATAGCCTAAAGGTCACACAGTTTACAGCCTCGTGCTGAATGATGACATAAGATAAACACCTGTTAGTTGACATGGCTGGGTGTTATCGATTTTTTTCCACAAAGCAACACACAACTTTCGCCTATGTAATATTTTCAAAATCTGTCGTATTTACCGTAAATGACGCTGAAAGCAGCCTGTAGCTATGCCGAATTTGCATTGTCCGCTGACGTAATTATAATGTTTTTAATTAGAGATTGGCGAACATTGTAAACCATGTGCAGACTACTCGAATCCACCGCCTGGTCTGGCCGCTAATGCAATAAGCCGGGATTTGTCAGAGATAGAGACCCAATTCACATAAACACGTTTGCCGTGTCATAAATAGACTGGTTCTCGGTAGTATTGTAACAACAAATATAGGAACGCATTTTATTTTTTTTATTTTTGGTCGTTTATGTCAATATTTAGGGTGGAAAAAAATGCTCATGTATCTAAATGTATTTATAAGACGCAGGGGCTTTCTGGGATACAAATCTGAGTAAAAAAAAATGAGACTTATAATCGGCAGAATATGGTGTATAAAAATTTTGGAGAAACTGATCTATTTTCTCAAATTTTTAGTGAAATTTCTCCCTATTTTGAAGGGATCTCGATAGCTTGAAACCTGCAGCCCATTCCATCCTAACGTTTTGTGACGAGTGAGCAGTTTAATACTTTGCAGTTCTGTTAAAACATATAAATATACCTATTTTGACCTGTATTATCCTTTTATTCCCGTTTTATTTGCAAAACGTCAGGGCAGAATCTGCTGTTATTGTGACCATATTTTACAATGACTGGTCTCAGCTAGAAGGTTACGAGGTCATAGTATAATCCAAGCTGGCCGCCACCAAAATTGATGTCAAATTTAAAAAAAAAAGTAATTCTCATGAACTGCCAGACCATCGATGAAACTTGGTAGGAATTATTGATACTCGATGCATTTCAGATTTGTTAAAATGGTGACCCTGGGATTAAACATGGGCGGGGCCGGAGGGGTCAAATTTCACATTTGACCGAATATGGTCATGTCATATATCAAATTGAAGGTATCGACAAGACAATCACTCAGGAGCATATTTTACTGAAATCGGATTGATTACGTCATCCAACATGGCCACCGAAAGGTCAAAAGGTCATCCTTTTATTCGAGATTTCAAACGTCTTCTCGTGAATCGCTTGGCTGATGCTGGTCAAACTTCACAGTTATTGTGCATGGGTGAAGCCTTTTCATATTTGTTAAAATGTAGGTCGTCACATCATCCAAGATGGCCGCCATAGAAAATTAATTCAAATTCTTAAAAAATCTTCTCACAAATCGCCAGACCGATTTAAACGAAACTGAGCAGAGATGATCGATAGTCAATGCTCTTTCAGATTTGTTAAAATGATGACACCAGGATCAAAATCGGCAGGTTCGAGGGATCAAGTAGAGGTCAAATTTCACGTTTGACCAATTATGGTCACGTTATATATCAAATCGAGAGACGATCACTCTGGAGCATTTTTTGTCGACATCGGATGATTATGTCATCTAAGATGGCCGCCAAAAGGTCATCCTTTTATTTTCGAGCCTGCTTGCAGAAAGAGAGACCTAGTGATCACAATGAAGTCTGTCGGTGCATACGTCTGAAATCTGCGTTAAAGTTTTTAAATATCCTCTCTGCAGTCTTAAGTCACATTGACTTGAAACTTCATTTACATTTTATTCATCATCCATATGATTACGGTCAAATGACTTAGAAGTTTTTGTCCAAATTTGCGTTAAACTTTTTACATACCTACTATCTCTGTAACCGTAAGTCAGATTGGCTTGAAACTTTGTATGCTTATTGGTCATCATCCATATACTCATTCTGTGTCCCACTCATGCGGCCCCTGTGCCCAAGGTCAAGGGTACAGGACATGGACAAGCGTACAGGCGAGCGAGGGGATTAGCTTTGTTTAACGATGCCAGTTCTTGTTTTTCAATGTATCGGTTGCTACATTATATATATCTTACCCTGAGATCACCAGAATCCTCGGCAGGCTCGACATGCAGGCCACGGCCATCTAGTTATAGATTTCAAATGTTTTATACACCAATTGCATACTTTTTTAATTGGGAATTTGTTCCTCAAATTATGAGCGAAACACTTACACTTACCTAGGAAACATACATCAGGTTTATTTCCCTTGTTAGTACTCGCGCACTTGAAAAGCGTCCCGTGAACCCGACTAGATACGGTATATAATAGGACGCGTCACTAGTCTAATCAGTTTTTCGACAGTGTTAGTGAATCTCATCCCTGCATGAAAGTCATCAATGGGGATGGTGGTGGTAATATGGAGGTAAGTGTAATTAAGTGTTTCACTCATAAAATATCAATTTGAGAAACAAATTCCCCATTTTATTTCATATCAACACTCACACTTACCTAGGAAACATACATCAGGATTATTCCAAAGCCTTCTTCACCCCTCATGATGGCGGAATGACTTTCATCACCCTCCTCTGGTTCCGTCTTCTCGGTTCTGGATGTACTTCTGTGCTAGTTCACTATTTACACCCAAATATACATGAACCACCAAACTGTGGTCTATACAAACACTACTTAAGTGTCCTATACATTGCACTTCTTAGTGCTAAAAATCACTTATTTAGTGTCCAACCTTAAAAATACCATATACATACATGTATTAGTTTGTCTGACCAATACAAATTTCTCCTATCAAAGTTATCGGCAGAAAAAAAATATTCCAAAAACCGTGTTTGTTGCCTGCACATCTCTCTTATAAAACCTGATAAATGTGCTCTCCTGCGACCAGTCTGCCGCTTCCAAAATAGCATGCATTGATGCTCCTTTGAACAGGGCCCAAGATGGCCCAATTGCCCGTGTAGAATGTGCTTTAATAGTAACATGTCACTATCATCATAAGCACACCTCACTGTATTTACAATCCCACGAGAAATTGTCTGCTTTGACACTGGTTGGTGCGGTTTCTTAACCGCGCCAAGAAATGTTTTGTCACGTCTTTTCCAGATGTCAGTTTTCTGAATTTCTTAGTTCTTTCCAGATAAATCACAATGGCTGAGGCCGCTCGTTTTGGATCCAGTATCCTGTTATCTGGAAATGATGGAACAAAATTTTTCTACCTTACGTGATTTGGTCGATCCTGTTTCGACAAGCCCTGTCATATAAACATCACCTCCTCGGACTGTACAGACAATAATTCCAGCACAAAAATATTTACACAATTCCCTAACATTTGATTGGTCCGTAGCAAGTCTCTGTCCAGAATTTATATCCCAGTAAACTCCATGCCGAACTACTTTCTGTAACCGTCAGGCGCAGTTAAAATAATTCTTAAGAAAACGGAAAATAAACACATTTTCTTGATGAATTTATTTCAAATGCTGGAATTATAAGGAATGAATGGCCTTTTTGTGGAATTTATCGCGGATATAAACTTGGAAAAGTCGCGGGAATACTGGACGAGGCCTTCCGGCCTTCGTCCAGTATTCTCGCGACTTTTCCAAGTTTATACCCCGATAAATTCCACAAAAAGGCCATTCATTCCTATAATAACCAATAGGATAAAAATAAACAATTGGCGATAAAAAAAAATTGTAATTTTTTATCGCCAATTGTTTATTTTTTATTGCCAATTGCGAAAGTGACGTATCCAAGTTTATACCCCGATAAATTCCACAAAAAGGCCATTCATTCCTATATTGCCTCCTGACCCAACTTCAGCGCCTGTGGGTCACTGCAGTGTAGGAACGTCGTGATTGCTGTAAGAAACAATGTTTTCCATGTTACACATTTCAACGACGCCTCTCTCATAGGCTCAAAATGGTGTTTTTTGTAACATTTTGAGAACAGATCCCATTGTGGCACCAACCTTGTTTTGGGCGCTCTGGAATTAAATACCCCTTTTAACAACCTAATGATGTACAGGTGTTGCCCCACGGCTACATTGTCAACTGGTGGTAACACCGTGGACAACATCGACCTGTAGCCTGCTATGGTGCTATACTGTAACCCATTTTCAAATAACTGGGTAAAAAATTCAGCAATATGCCGAGACTACTGCTATTATTTCCATGAACATCCGAGGTGCGAACGTCGGCCCGAAACTGACGGTTCGAAATTGCCAATTTTTGTTGTTCGTTTACATGAAATCCGAAACATTTCTGATGTAGTGGTATGTGAAAATAAGCATCTTTCAGGTCGAAGGCAATTTCCCAATTGTTGTGTTTGACGAGATTCTATACTTTCATTAAAGTATCCATCTTGAAATGTTCTTTTCTTTGTTCAACGGTTTTAAATTTATCACCGTCCGTTGCTGGCCGGATTTGTTCTTTACAATAAGGTACTTAAAAACCTTGTCCTATCTGATTTGCAGGTTCAGGTTCTATTGCATGTTTGCAATGTAACTCTGTAACCTCGTTTTGTAAAATATGTGCGTTTTCGTTTGAAACAACAGTTTTCTGAATCCCGGTTTGTTTTGGATAAGTCAGAAATTCCATTTTGTACCCGTACTGTAGTGTTTTTAACACCCATTTGTCGTCTGTTATTTGTTTCCATCTACAAACCTTTATAGACGACCTCCCACAAGTATCTTTTGGCAATGTACTAAAATGTGGCTGCTGTAGTCAAACTTGTTTATTTGTACTTGTGGACATACGAAAACCACTTATCACATTTGACGACCTGTCCTGCTGCTGTCTGCCATATGTTCATCCCTGGCACCTTGATCGACTCGAACTTGTGGTTGCTGATGGATATCGTCTCTTATATGGCCGATACGTGTCCACAGGTGCCAACAACTCTTTCAACTGCTGCGATTGGTCGCGACGTTCCTTTAATTTCTCTTCCAAGCCAGTTCCAACCACGCCTTCTTTTGACAATGGCAATTTCAAAAGAGGCGCTTTAATATCCCTGACTTCACTCGAGCTTGTGTCATATGTAGCAGCAAGTCGGCGAATCAAGTGAAAGAATGTCCAACATTGCCCCGCTTGGTCTAATGATTACATCAATAGAGATGGCTGCCAAAAGGTTTAAAGGTCCATAAAAAATCAATTTAGTAAGTCGCTTCATTTCAAAATAGTGGGTTAGTTGCCATCAGATGTGGTAGATCTTATGATTTATGTATTTACATTTTTTTTCTGCACAACCACGATAGTGGAGGGAGAATTTAGTGTTACCCTTGTCCGTCCGTCCTTTCATTCCGTCCGTCCATCACCAACCTTGTAACTTGTAAAACTTTCAAACCGTACTTTCAAACTTGGTATGTAGCTTCCTTATGATGAGTAGATACGCAAAGTTTATTTGTATTTTTTATTCGAACCCCTAGGTCATCGATTATCTCCCCCTTTTCGCTTAAAATTTCCCAATTTTTGCCTTATAACTTGTAAAACTTCTAAACCGTAATAGCTGGAGGCTTGATGCTTGGTAAAAAAGATGTATGTAGCTTCTTTAAAGTGGGTAGATGCACATTTCTATTTTTGCTTTGACACTGAGCCATGGATTATATCCCCTTTTGGACTTGAAATTATGTCTCGTTTACTATCAAAGCGATATGTGGGGCATTCGTGTTCTATGAACACATTTTATAACTGACATGTTTTTCCCTGTTACCCCCCATGGACTGTACATATTTTGAGACAACCTGAACAATTATTAAAATGACTTTTCGTGAGCTTGCAGATGAATTTTGATGGAACTTTGTATCTATAATCGACAGTCTGCCATTTTTTATTTACTTTACAATGGGGAAAATAATGTCAGGTGAGCGATACAGACCCATTTGGGCTCCTGGTTATTGTTGGACACACTTAGCCCTCACTACGCTGTAGACAAAAATTGTCGTCTGCTGTTTTTCATTTTTGCCTTAATTCATAACAAGAAAAGACGGTTTTCTCATACGCAGTCAAAACAAGTTTTTTGTCAACAAATATTGAAAATAAAACATTTCCAGCAGACGACAAAATTTATCTGAGCGTAGTATGGGTAAATTATTTACTTGTTTCTTTCAGGTACTGGTATGTCAGGGGCAGAAGATGTTGCTTGCTGGAGGTAGCTATCTTCTCAGCCCCAGCGTGTTGTGCTAGCCAGCCAAAATGTCGCAGAATAATAAGAAGAACACACTCACTGCAAGGACACTAGAAAAACTTGGCATCAATCCTTTAAGGTGAGATGTGTGTGGTTACTTTACTCAGGGATTTCCCAGACTCATGTTTTCTGCGTCCCTGACAGTGACACGCAAAATTGAGCGAGGATGCTCATTGCCAACTAGTACTGCATCCCCAGGACCCTCAAAATCTTAGCGGTTCAATTTTGCCTTTTTCTGTATTTTCTTCAATGAGTAATAAATATCAAGTTTGAAACGGAAATACGTCATCGGTTACTGTCCACATTAATCGACGACGTGTCACATATTAAGTTTTAATCTGTGTTACACAGTAGATTGATACACAAACCGTTTACACAATTTAGATCACGAAGGTAGACAGTTCGGGTTCTGCTCAACAGAAAACCCGTCTCTATTATGACCTTAGCTGTTGGTGGGACGTTAAACCCATTCACTTTCAACAGAAAAGCCAAAAACATGTTTGTAAAATTTGGGACCCCCAAAAATAAACAGGGACCCCCACTACAGAAATGTTGGGGTCCTGGGGCTCTCATTTAAAAAATCCTAGGGAAAACCCTGTTTACTCAAGGCTGAAGGACTTAATGTGAGTATAAGCCCAGATAAGCATGCACATCAGCACATTCTGATCACTGCCGTGTGTGGCTGATTGGAGCATGCGATGGTTAATTTAATGATCTGGTTTCATCCTTAGTGGAATTCCGACTGGAGATCTGGTTTGGCCCTCACGTACGTCTTTGGCATTTTGTATGTGACAGTTGAATCTGGTTATACCCCTTATGTGAGTATTATGATTATTTTTAATCCTATTTTAGGGAAAGGGACCAAGTGACATTAGTATGGTATGGACCTGGCACCAGCTCAGGTTATGCTAATTTCAGGGCTGAATATATTTTTTCTCGATGTAAATATTCCGTTCTGATTTTGTGATTCCCCCACCCCCCCCCCCCCACCCCCAATGCAGCAGGTTAAAACAGGTTGATAGGCCGTTAAACACCAATAAACACCAATAAACAAACAAACTGATCACCACCTACATGTACACTGTTCGTCCCTTATCTGTATGTGATGGGGCTTATGGGTTTTGCGACAAGTATCGGGTGGGGGGGGGGGGGATTTTCCTCTTTTCAGAGGATTTCCTCTTTTTTAATAAAGTTGAAAAAAATGTGCTGGATTTTGTTGAATATGCTCAAAAATCATACTTTTGTGGAGGGTTGAATGGGTTTCCTCTTTTTTTTGTCACATTTTTCACTAATTTTCTCTTTTCTCACAATATGCTGCTCACAAAACCCTGCAGTGTAGATCCAGATCAGATTAGGGTCCAGTCTGTAGGGTCTGCACTGTTCGCCATTCCATCAAGGAAAGAACTATTATGTTTCTAACAAGAAATATAGATCACTATCTGTAGCCGATTTCATCAAAATTGCAAAGTACATGTATACTTAACTAGCAAAGTATACTTTGAGGGAGTAATAATTTATTTTTCCCAAAATGCATTATATTTCATATGGAACTAATCACTGCATACATTTGATGATTAAAAGTATGCAGAATTATTATACTGAATTTATTACATTATCACAGCCATTTTGGCTGTGATAATGTAATAAATTCAGTATAATAAAAATTAATAAATTTATCCTAAAATTGAAAATTTCTCCCTCAAAGTATTCTTTGCTAGATAAGTGTACTTTGCAATGTTGGTGAAATAGGCTACAGGCTACATGATTGTACTATTTGATGAGCTAGACATGTCACAAATGCGATAAGTCCCATTTTCCCACAGTGACAACCACAATGACATATGATCTTGCTGTTGAACAGACACAGAACGTTTAACCCTTTCAACACTACATACCTGTATAGAGGTATTGGCAAACCGTGTAGATCCAGATCAGGATCTGCACTTTTTATACATTTAAAAAAAACGGTACGTATTATGTTTTACCGCGGGGTGGCGGGCGGGAGGCAGACAGAACAAGAGTTGTCAGAAGACAACGAAGCTTGCCTGTTGGCAGCCTTCACTCAAACTTGGCACAGTTGTATAAAAAAAACATGAATATTATATAACTTGACCTTGGGTGAAGGGGTGTGCGGTGGACCTTGACATTGGGGTCAGTGGCGGAAGGTGGGTCGTGGATTTGCTATAGCATGATATAGCATATTAAGATGAATTCATGTATGAAATATCAATGCGCTCCCTGAAAACAGAAGTAAAACAAAATTTAACCCAACTTTAAGTTTATGAACGCACTAAGTTGGTGATTTTCTACAGCATAATAGCTATTCACATGTATGAATGTGCTAAGTTTGTGACCTTGGGGAAAGGGGTGGGTGGGTCATGGATTTGCTGTAACACAATAGAGAATCATCAGATGAATGCATGTATGAAATATCAAGGCGTTCCCTGTAAAGAAACAGAAGTTATAAAAAGACATTTACTCCAACGTTAAGGTTATGATGTTGATCTTGGGGAAAGGGGTGGGGGTGGGTCATGGATTTTCTGTAGCACAATAGAGGATCATCAGATGAATGCATTTACATTCAGTTAATCGATCTGAAACTATACACACGTCTTCTACACATATTGAAGATGTGCACCTCGGTGTTTTTATGCAGAAAACGTATTAATTAATAGTGTATTAGATGTGTTGCTGTAGGAGGCCTATTTTCAATTTTACCGCCACCCAGAGTATAACTTAGCGAAATATATCTATTCTTATGTAAAAATCTTCGTAGAATCCGAAAACGCGTGTTACCATTGCGTAAACCGCGGCGAAACATGTTATTTTTTGACATTTCCATGGTAACCGCGAAATTTGCCGAAAATGTAGCTTAATGTAGGTGAATGTCTTAAATTTGACTACAATGAGCTTGTTTCAACCGATATTAAATCTTAAGTCTGATATACATTCACGTCCTACATATTTATTTATGAATTTATGGATATAAATGCGATGTAACCATAGCAACCGATAATCTAAACCAATCAGCACATTTCACACTTTTTTTGCGACATAACTTCGTTTTCGTTAATGAATTTAGCATTATTTCAGTTTCAGAGGAGCACTCGATACCCAATTAAAGTTCCCCTAATACGGAACGAGGGGTATGGGGAGGGTCGGGCTGCTCGGCCCACCTTGGACACGACAAACCGCCCCCACCCTACCCCACGCATTTTCCCACGAAGTCATACATTTGTAATTGCATTTGCCTATGGAACCCGTATTGCATATCAACTAGGTCCTTCCCATTCATTCACATCAGCTGATTGGAATGAAATTATGTTTGCCAGCGACGGTAACCATATTATATATACACTACTTATAATAATACCACACAGTGTACACGGACGCTGATCGCAAATACTATAAGGTACAGTTTCTCAGGCCGGTGTCATTTCTTTGACCCATTTGGGCAACAATCCCACTAGTCAATATTTTGCTATCATTGGTTGGAGTACCTAATACAGCGCTATGCTTATCATCCTTATATTGCTCAATAGCAGCGTTAGATAGAACACAGCGTTGTTAATTAACGTTTATCCAATAATAGGTCTGTGAATTTTCACGTACGATTCACATGCAGGATAACGTCTCCTGTAAGGTAAGCAACTTGTAGTTAATGCAAGTTTCTCATATTGAAAACAAGCTAACACTGCATAAAGCCTAAAGCCCACTAGTCAACCATTATATAATATATAGTTGTTGATCGCTGTTGAATTCAGTTGTCCAGTGAAATATGGAGTTAGGCAAGCCCAGTGAGAACAAATGCATAGTACTGGACCACCGTGTGTGCATAATTTGCTATCACGCGATTCCAGACAAGCTACACAAGGATGTCGTTGAAAGTCCGACACCAAAGGGCCTGGAGAAGTTGTTAGACATAGCTAAGTCTAAGGAAGACTGTGTCAATGACGTGTTAGGTCCATTTCGGGAAGATATTATCTCCCTTCAACTGAAAGTGCGCTTTCACAAATCGTGTCGTGCTTTTTACACAAAGAAAGTCCACATCGCTGAATCCGCACAAGCCGATTCGATGTCACAGTGCGCAAGTGAAACGCCTACTCCAAGCCGATCGGCCAGGCAAAGTCAGCCAATGTTCGATATTAGGGCCCACTGTTTCATTTGTGGTAATGTTAGAAAAGTTGGAAACAGAAAGGAGACATTGTCATCAATCAGTCTAGGTACCGGGGAGTCTACTAGACAGAAAACTCTTGACGCAGCCATACAACGGAAAGATGAAGTTGTAGAATCGCGCATGCGCTTATACAAGGACCTGTTTGCGTACGACGCCAAATACCATCGTTCCTGTTACTCCCGCTTCATTGCCAAGAGAAATGTTAGTTACGTTGCCAAGAACCAGGAAAGCATTGTCGAATCCCCATCACACGAGCAAGCATTCTTGATGTTGTCTCTTGAACTGAAGGAAACTGTGTTCTCGGATTTGAAGACAGTTGTGACATTAGTGGAACTAAATCGTAGATATGTAGAAACTTTTGCACACTGTTGGTGTGCCGGCCGAATCTGCAAACGGTTACAAGGCATGGAGACTGAAAAAAAGGCTCTGTAAAAATTTTGCAGAACAAATATCATTCGTAGCTAGAAATGGTCAGTCAGATCTTGTATGTTGTAGTACAGTGTCTGTGGGGGTGGGGACTGTACTTATGAAAGCTACCAAATTACAATCTGAGATCTCCGATTCAAAAGAAGCATTCGAGTTACACCCGCAACAGGACGAAACGCCTGTCACAGACAGGCAATTACTACATAGGGCTGCCGGTATACTTCGCGATGCAATGAAAGGCATCCAATCCGCCAAGGACGCTTATCGTCTGAGCGATTTAAGCATAGACAAGTGCAGTGAAATGGTTCCCGGTTCAGTGTACGACTTCATGCACTGGCTTGTAAATACCAAAGCATTCACAAATGCAACAGATACAACAGAGAACTTCGCAGACCGAATCAACCTACAAGTTTTGGCAACATGTCACAATGTCATTTCCCAAAGTAGGAACATAGTAACGCCAATGAGTCTCGGGTTAGCTCTGACAGCCTATCATGAGTTTGGCAGTTCCAAACTTGTCAAAATCCTATATGATCTAGGGTACAGTTCTTCATATGATGAGGTCCTGCGGTTTATAACATCAGCCGCCAAATACCAGATCTCGCATGAGCAGCAGCCATTTGTTCCATTTGGAATAAAGCAAGCAAATAAAGAAACCGGTATAGGCTTACTTGATGCAGCAATCGATAACTTCGATACCAACGAAAATACATTGGATGGCAAAGGTACCACCCATGCTATGGCCATGGTGGTTTATCAGAGGAGTACGCAAGACACTCGTGTATCTGATATAGAAATACCCCGTCTGTCCGAGAGAAGTGTGTCTGTAGAAGAGGCATCTGCTACTGGCACAAACATCATGTACTTCAAAAAAAATTAAAGCATGAAACGGGCAGAACCAGATGCTGGTGTCAATACGGCTGCCTTTTGCATTGATAGCGAAAACATTTACATTCACAAAGCTGTCATTTCTGACTTTACATGGGCCCTTTGTAGAGCATTTCTTGCTGGCATGGACAACATTCCAGCATGGTCTGGATATAATGCTGTGACTACTGAACGATCTGCACCAGTTACTTCAATCAAATACCTCCCATTCATCGATGCACCACCTTCTGATGTTTCTACAATTTTTACAGCTCTCCACCAACTTGTGCGATTGGCAGAAACGGTTGGACAAAAGCACATTATTGTGACTGCAGACCTAGCTATTTATTCCAAAGCTCATGAAATTTTATGGACACACCCACCAAGTTTGGACGGTAAGGTGACGCTTCGACTTGGGGGCATGCATCACACGATGGCTTTTCTGGCAAGTATTGGCAAATTGTTTTCAGATGGAGGTCTCTTCAGCTTACTGACGGAATCCGATGTGTATTCCGAGATAACGGCGAGGCAGATACTGAACGGAGGACAGTTAAGTAGAGGTATTAGGGGTATCAAGATTGTACTTGATGCAATGTGTCGGTGTTTCTTCGAAGGTTTCACAGACTGGTTGATTGAAAGTGGGGAAGAGCCACAACCTCACTTAGGGCAGAAAATGGATGATCTAAGAGAGGCCTTCAGCGACAAGAACGAAGAAGGCTGTAAACATGGTCGAACAGATATTGAATCAGAAATGCAGGTCATTGAGGAACGCATACGGATGTTTCAAGCAGAAGGTGAGAACCAAAGTTCGACATTCAAGTTCTGGATGAACTTTCTGGAGGCTACATTTCTGCTACTCAGGCTATTGAGGGCAGAGAGGGATGCAGATTTTGACCTACACTTAGTGTCAGTGATTGAAAGTGTTCATTGGTTTTGGGCAGCAGGGCGAACCAATTATGCGCGGTTCACACCTGTGTATGTCGCCGATATGCTAGCTCTGAAGAATACACACCCGGAAGCTTATGAACATCTGCAGAATGGTGGATTTGTTGTTCGAAGGAGTGCGTTACGTGTGTTCAACTCGGTCCACCAATGATCAGGCACTAGAGCAGTCCATAAATAAGGAAGCAAAGGGTTCGGGTGGTATTATCGGCTTCACCCGCAGGAAGGGAGCACTGACACGGTGATTAGTCACTCGACATATTCTTGGAGAATTCTGTGGGAGATTTAAGCAGACATTTTCCAAAGACACAGTGACTAGTCAGCACGAAGAGTTGGGTAAAAGCAGGAAGAAGACGAGAGATGAGAAAGATGTCGAGAAAGTGGTAGACCTGGTAATGAACCAGTATCAAAATCCATTTGACCTGAAATCGGTTCCGGACAAACTAGTCAACATTGGATCAGGACAGGTGGCGTCAGATGAGATTGAGAAGTCAATGAATGAGTTCAGAGATGACAGTAAGAATGCTGTCAAGCACTACGTTGCAGACAGGTTGTCGAGTGAACGATCGGTGCCATTTTGGAAGGCAATTCCTCGTAGTAAGGTACGCACGTTTGCCAATCTGCGGAAACCATTTGGTGTAGATAAATCCTCAAAGCTCATGCTGGATTCTGAAGTTTTGTTCAGGCGTCTGCTAGCAGTTGCTAACCACCGTGACATTGACATGGCAGAATTAGCTTCTGTACCACCATCCCTGTTTCACGATGACAGTTCCATGCGGAAGACTAACAAGGCAGAGTTAGCAAAGAAGCTGGAATCATTCACTGAAGAATTGAATGAGCTGCCAATCGAGTCGACACAGTCCAATCAAAACACTGCATATATCATAGACGGTATGGCTCTACTCCAGGCGTTGAATGAAGCTCACTTCAAAATCTTCGAGGATTTAGGATCGGTCGTGTTGAAACACAGGGTTCAAGCTAGGCCAAAAATTTAGGGAGAAGTGACTTCTCCCTCCTGGCAAAATAGGGAGAAGTGAGGCAAAATTAGGGAGAAGTGATAAAAATCATAATTTCACTGAACATTTCTCTTACGGTTATCGCGTAACTGTAAACTCTATGTGTACACACCAGGGGTCATCAAACAATCGATGCGATCCAATTTTACACGCCTATTTGGTGGGATTAGCGCATTTATGACATGCACTCGCCCCTAGGGTCTGAAATTCATAGTAAAAAAAAAAAAAAAAAAAAAAAAAAAAAAAAAAAAAAATCCAGAAAATTCCAGGGCGACTTGACTTCCCCCTACGGGAAAAATAAGGCGACTTGGCCAGAAAAAAAGCGACCACTTCGCCCATGTCGCCCTCAAACATGAACCCTGGAAACAGATAACGTCACATTTCACACGCGACAGTACCATAACAACAGTCACTGTTGTTTTCGACCGATATGACAATGAACACTCATTAAAAGAGACTGAACGACGGCGGTGCACAGGGGAAAGTACAGTCCCTGCGTATATGGTGTCCGGGAGCCGCGTGGTTCCAAATTACAGACGGTTTTTGAGGAACTCGGAAAACAAAGCATCCCTAGCATCATTCGTATGTGGATATGTGGTGGAGAATGCACCTCAATGGCTGACAGATGGTTTGTCAATTGTGCTCTCTGGGGGATTTCAAAACGGGCAAGAGGTTCGCAGCGTTACTACCAATGGGGCTGAATGTTTGCATAGTCTGTATTCAACCCAAGAAGAGGCCGACACTCGCATGGTTTTACATGCTACCCAGCTGACTGCAACACACGAGCGTATTGTCATTCGAACTGATGACACCGACGTGTTGGTGATTCTCATCTACTATTACTTCACAATGCTCAAAGACCACAGCGTATATAGCATACTGGGCACAGAACAAGGCATACCTTCAGAAATAGGTATATTCCAATTCATGCAATTGCTGGAGAAATTGGACCAGTGGTAAGTTCCTGCTTACCAGCTATGCATGCCCTGACAGGGTGCGACACCAACAGCTCCATATATAAAGTTGGGAAACGGATAGCACTTGGAAAGCTGCTCCAAAATACCGACAAATTACAAGACATGTCCAAAGTGTGTGAGTTTGAATCGGTTGATGAATGTCTTCCCGTAGCAAGAACATACGTTATGATGCTGTTTGGCGGAACCAAAAAACAAACAAACTGGGAGGCAATATAGCAGCTGAATGAACTTAGGCTGGCCATTGCTACATCTACTGACAGGTCTGCATCACAGCTCCCGCCAACAGAAGACGCATTTAAACACCATGTAATGCGTGCTAGAGTCCAGACGATAATGTGGTGTCAGAATCATGTACCAGACCCTGATGTTCCAGACCCTATCGGCAACGGGTGGAAACGGGCCGAAAACAGGAAAACTGGTTCATGTGTACTTCAGCAATCCACCGGCGCCAGTATTCATGAGAGACATGACACATTTGTATTGCCGAGACAGCGACTGTACTACTAATAAGTGTCAGTGTTCTGCAATGGGTCTGCCATGCATTGACATTTGTCTTTGTCAAGGCGAGTGCACGAATAAGGCAGCCCAGGAAGCCACGGGTTCTGACTCAGAGGGCGAGTCTTAAAGTCCTACCTTCCTGTTGGATGATCGGTGATCACAAATGAGTTATTTGTCCAGTGTTACGATACCGTCACCAAGTTTTACCTGCTTCGAATTTCTGATGATGAGTTCCAGGTCTAACTACCTGATCTTATTTCCTAATCTGTTAATATTATACACAATTAGGAAACCCATATCACACATAAATATATATAACAGAGTACATCCCGACAATACCAAAGAAGGCAAAATAGAGTAATAAATCCTAAGGGGGGCAATGAGCAGGACTAACATAACAGTAACAATACAACCATAGAAAACTACGGCATGGGTACAGCGGTGGTCACAGAGCCTTCAACATGGCAAACAACGCACTCCATAACCAGCGGTGTACGGTCCCCAAGAAAAACAATAACTACAAAAAGTAAGAAAACAACACAAAATGCAACAGAGGCGCCACAAAACAGACCCCTCAAAAATGAATCACTACGAAAACAACGGTCCTAGCAGTAAAAATGAAAAAACACAAACACATCACAAGAAGACACGACAGCAAGGCTACCGCATGGGAACGGTCAGTGAAGTAAAATCCACTGGTGGGGGGGTTAAACCTGGTTAGGGTGGGGCCCACAAAGACTAGCATAGCCCAAAGCAATATAACTCGCACTTCATGCCACATCCATTCAATTTTCCACACATAGTTTGGAAGATAGAGAATTGTCTAGCCAATCCACAATCATGTTTCATTAAGAAATCAATCACAAATTATGTTCAATACCAACTGACATTCCTGATAAAACATATCGTTTGAACCGCAATAACTTTGAAAAAAAGTCACTCGCACGAGTTTAAGAAGGGAGCGTTTCTGATTGGTCTAAACTCGCCGTAGTCATGGTTTCAAATATTATTACTCGCACAGGTTACTACAAATACATGTTTATTACCATAATGTTATTGAAATACATATTGGCATGTATATATATCTCCATGATCATAAGTATTGTCACAAAATATTTAAAAAAAGTAATTTTACCGTTACCATGGAAACCATAAAAAAATGATATTCGGCCGCGGTTTACGCAATGGTAACACGCACTTACACCTGTCCCATCCCATATCGACCGCGCATGCGCGCACGGGAGACTTCCTCTTTGCTTCGGACGGCTGGCGTGAAAGTATCCTTTTTGGTGCTCATTTTCGTTTGGCTGTTTTATACACTCTATTCATGGTTATTGTCCGTAAGTAGGCAATATCTTCTGTAATAGAGTGGGGGCTATTCATTTCTATAAGTTGCTAGTCGAAAATATTTCATTTTGAAAGTATTTCAAGTTTTTTTTTCTTAGTGTGGCCACAGGGCGCGAACTTCGCGATTTTCCTATTGTCGGACGTTCCTATTGTCGACAAAGAAATTATTTTTTTTTTTTCGACTTTGTTTAGTTCGATATTTGAATAGGTTTTCCGTACCACGTTCACTAATGGGCTAAGGGAAACCTAAACCCAGTTCGGGTCTGGAATTTGGTGTTGGTCACAAAACGGGAACTTGTGATTCTCATGAGATAATTTGTTTCCGTTGTTGCTAGAGACATAACGGTTGCTCTAATGAGAAACCGGGCTTGTCTCAGGCCTTGGGGGCCTCTATGGAGGGGCCTGACCATTAGGTACTATCATGGTAAGTATCAGGGTAAGTATCAATAAGTGAGATTCAGAAACTACAGTGGTTTCTGAGTCTGAGCCAAGTCCGAATCCGAATAGTGGCAGGGTGTCTCTTATGACTGAGGCATCCAACGTCGCTAGTTCTGCTCTGGGTGGTCCGCTATCCAATGAGTAAGAACAACGGACGCCAGTCTGTGTTCGGCAAGATTCAGAAACTAAAGACTGTTTCTGAGTCTACGCCAAGTCCGAGTCCGAATAGTGACAGGGTGTCTCTTATGACTGAGGCATCCAAGTCGCTAGTTCTGCTCTGGGTGGTCCGCTACCCACTGAGTAAGGACACCGGTCACCGGTCACCGGACACCGGACACCGGACACCAGTCGGTGTTCGGCAAGATTCATAAACTAACGACTGTTTCTGAGTCTAGCCAAGTACGAGTCCGAATAGTGGCAGGGTATCTCTTATGACTGAGACATCCAACGTCGCTAGTTCTGCTCTAGGTGGTCCGCTACCCACTGAGTAAAGGCACCGGACACCGGACACCGGAAATCAGTCGGTGTTCGGCAAGATTCATAAACTAACGACTGTTTCTGAGTCTAGCCAAGTACGAGTCCGAATAGTGGCAGGGTATCTCTTATGACTGAGACATCCAACGTCGCTAGTTATGCTCTGGGTGGTCCGCTACCCACTGAGTACGGACATCGGACATCGGACACCAGTTCTGCTCTGGGTTATACGCTAACCATTGAGCAAGAAGAACACAGGACACCAGTTAGGCTGTGGTTTATACGCTAACCGCCGAGCACGAACACCGGACACCGGTTCTGCTCTGGGTTATACGCTAATCACTGAGCAAGAACGCCGGCCACTAGTTCTGCTCTGGGTTATTAGCTAACCACTGAGCAAGAACACCGGACACGGGACAGGTAGATTCAATCGGATAGGCGATGTGGGTAGTATACACGCAAATCCAATTGGGCGCGCCTCGGTGGAATGCAAGCGTATTCCTCCGGTCAACAGAGTGTAAAATATAGCCACTGACGGCGTACGCTGGTCTTGACCACGCCGTTTTCAGCGGAATATCTGTTCAAGGTTATGAATATACAACAGTGTAACGGTATAGGACATTGACCTGCCGACACACTGGATTAGTCATGATGTGAGTCTGATGACGTCAGACTGGAGGGCACACAATCTTCCAGTAGCTCGTCTACCAGGACGCGGGATTGTATATCCATGAAACACAAACGACGTTCTAGGTCGTGTCTAGGTACGATCATTGACGTCGTCATAGGCATAGGGGAAGGGACCTCCTTCGGGAAGCATTCCTTCAGGCCAACGAATCTGTTTGGAAACAGATGTTCGCAGGTGACTGCTGCTGACGCGCTGCAGTAAGACAGAGTCGGCAGTTAGCGAGACTATCAGTGGTCTCTTTAGCCAAGCGGTTCGCTTATAGAAGCGCAACTCGGGCTGGAAAAGGGGCATAAGCAAGCTTCAATATCCCCTTCTCCTAAACCAACGAGTGATGTAATGGGTAGCTTTAAGCAACCCATAACACCTATACATCCCCATAGGGTGGGGCTACCAGAGGGTCGCTACACGCATCAGAGATTGGCAATCTCTGAGCTTCTACAGCGTTGCGTTTGATGTTGTACCTGAACAGATCATTTCTCGATTTTCAAGAAAGACGGCTCGATCGATACGTCAAACTATTAGAGTCAACGATTGGGCAGTCTCCAGCGAACCACATGAAGGTTATCTTCATATACCGATATGCCATGCGTCCAGAAACTTATAAGCTTTCATTCGCAAGGCATGGTATAACAGTTTTGTGTCCTACCCTTCAAAGCCACGGCGTTCACAAAACTAATAGAGGTAATCTAGGCACAGTCCAGACCATGTGTTATTGCATACTTCAATACTTGGACGACTGGCTCCTGCACGATCAGTCTAGAGACACACTGCTACTCAAGCGGCGTTTGTTCTGGGATCTTATCACGGGGTTAGGTCTCAGACCGAACATAGAGATGTCGGAACTAGTACCGAAACAGGATATCTGATACGTAGGGATGAGTTTCCTTACCAGACTGGGGATAGTCAGGGTACACTAGGACAGTGCCGATATGTACAGAGTAGACATCATGTTGAGCGTGATCATCAAAGCTGTGTATCCAATTCAACTACCAGCCAGGGAGCTATTTTAGCTGCTAGGGTATTGAATTCAGAGGCAGATATGCGGTGTAGATCATCTACCAATGTACTGTGGACTACCTGTCGAGGGGGGCTCGAAAGTCCATACCGAGGGGTCACTGTTAAGAACAGTGACCAACGCGGTTATCAACAGGTAGAGCCACCCATGGTTGTATCTGTTTGCGACCATGATGGAAAATCAGAGCCCAATGTATGTGTCTCCAGTTCTGGACTAGAGGGCATAGGCGGTGGGCGCATGTCCGTATCATGGAAATGAGTATACGGGTGAGCATTTCCACAATCAGTAAATTCGGGTCACACTAGTGGCAACATGCTGGCCAATGACAAGTTGGTTCTCCAGCATACTGGAACGTCTAGTGTACCATACGGTGGGCATTCCAGTGTTTCCCAAGCTTCTGTCACAGCATGCAGGGTGAACACTTCATGCGAATACGCTCGTTCTGATTCTTCACGTCTGGAGTCTATCAGGAAGGGAATAAGGAAGGACAAATTTTCGCGGCTAGCTACGGCAATCATTGCACAGGCAAAGACGCGAATGGGAGGTCTGTGTTAATTGCTGTAAGTAAGGCAAATTAATCCAGTCAGTCCAGCGGTAGGAGAAATGGGCGATTTCCTTAAGTAATTGTTCGAGGAAACGAAATCGTCAGCGTCGATTAGGACGGGGTACATGTAGGCATTGGCCAACTGTTTCAACTTCACTTCAGTGCCGATATGTATCATAGGTTCAGACCCCAGTTATAGGCGCTGATTTCATTCTTCACTAGAGAAAGATCAGTAGCTAGAATAGTTAACCTAAGGGAATCTAACAGTGGTTAGATGGGATTTAACGACAAATCAGTATGAGCCCATGGGACAGCTTCCCTCTTGATTGATCAGTCAATAATGGGTTAATCCTCGTTTTCGCTTCGGCGAAAAGGCGGCGGGAATTACGCGGCCTGTACAGGGGCGACCAGAATCTGGATTGGATAATGATTCCGTTACTATGGTTGCGAAGCTGGGTTCCTTACTACAGCTCGGGTCCCAGTTAGGCATAACCGACCGTTCGTGATCCCAGGCATGGCCAATTCGAGTCGGTTATATGTGACATTATATACTTTACGTATTCTATAATGTACAATTGTCGTATTTTAACTTGGTAAAAGCACATGCTTCCGGTTAATAACAACAACAATGTCAATAGATTAAAATTCATTCGCACTGATCCAGAATATGAGTTTATCTCTCGCCCAGCACGAACCTACCAAATTTAACCGAGACGGAAAACACGCTATGCCCTGGCACATAGATCAAGGTCACGATCAGATGATAATGTGGGCTTCGTGGCGCAATCGGTTAAGAAATTCGGCTAGATGATGGTGAATTTCATAAGACAAAATACACCAGGCTTGTCAGAGGAAAAGGGCACTTCACAGGTACGGGTGAATGTTAAAATCCTCTGATGGCATCAGGTGGGACTGGTCTCGGCAGCTAGTGTAGCTGTGGAAGAACAGTGCCCCTTCTTATCCGGAGGCAGTAGCTTCAGTATACCAGTATCTGTCTCAGGATAGTGGTCATGTTTAACCTGCGCAGGTGCCGAGGGCTAAGTCTCTGTGTGAAGCAGAATAGGTTACTGCTTTCAAGGGTAGGCCTAGACTGCCTCATACCCACACTGTAGGAGCTCTGTTAGAGGAATTGATTTGGCACAGTGTTTGACCCCAAAACTAAGTTGGATTTATTAAAGCCAGTACTTTTCTGGAACATCAGGGGCTCAAGTATTAGGTTATGCTTACATAAACTTGGCTCATAGAGTATTCGGCCTTGGGAAAGGAGGCTCAGAGATGGGAGTATCCAAGGCTTAGTTCCATAAGGCACGGAATTGTTTTGTGCAAGGCCAGAGCGTGGTGAATTAGGCACTACATCTCAATGACTAGCCAATGAGAGGTAGGCACTGGATTTTATTCTAGGCGTGGGTAATCAGTTTATATCCAAATCGTCGGTTTACATATGGATATCTCTCGCAACACGCAGAGCATATCGATCCAATTCGGTTAAGGGCTCATAAGGTTATAATCGATGCCATGAGATTGGAGCAGTATTTACCTCCTCGGAGTTCCTCTATGGAGTGATCCTGGGGATAAGATAATGGAAGTGGCATCAGAGAAGTCTCATTCCACTTTATCAGTTTTACATACGTACACTGACTGCGCAGAGTGCAGATATTTACACATTGGATCCCCTAGTCGCGGCTAGCAGGGATGTCACGGGGGGGGCCAAGCATGTGTAAAAGGCTCAATTTTCTAGCCTGTTGTTATTCTGGGCCAGTGGATCTAGGCCAGGATAACAAAGTGTTGGTATATTCACATTGGCATTACAAAACGTTCTAGTTATCAGCTAGTTTAAGTTTTGTGCCTGGAAAGTTTTAGTAGATTGTTTTCTTGATTACACATGACTGGATTACCAGTCTGGATACATATTTTACTATAATGTGTGCAGTGTTTGGTGTTACCAATGATTGTGAGGTCCGGAGAGGGTAAAGGTGAGTTACCTGTGCTCCAGGGTGCTAACGGTACTAGGTATCATGACACTCGAAAACACATAATCATTCATCCAGGGTCATGAATGCCATGTTTGGTAATTATTGATAGTATGTGGTTGTCAATATGCATAGGGTATTTTATGTTAGCATTACTATTTGTGAGTAATGTGGGTTAGAACTTTAAGAGACTTGTGGACATGGACAAGGGTCAGTGTAGATGCTGTGAGTCTTAGATGTGAGGCACAACAGTGTGTATGACATGACGCTAACATGATATGAGTTAGTCACATTCAGTGTGTGTGAAACTGCGACTGGGGACAGTACTCAAGCAGACCAGAAGACTTAGCTGGCGGCTCAGTTATCTTCTGGGTGCAGGAATAGGGGGGTGCTGCTCAGACGGTGCCCGGGTCTAGTTTACAAGTTGTTTGGTGAGTCAATTTATTGATCCTAGGTTAAGTATTCACAGAGCGAATTAAGTTATTTGTCTGGTTTCTGTATCACCTTACCTTCCCGCCTTGGAGACAAATTCTAGCAACATATAACAGGGAAGTATGATACAGAAATCAGAATTTTTATCAATGTAAAATTAGTTTCTGTGAATACTTACCTGTTATATGTATTTAACACCCGCCTCCCACCCTGCAAGGTGAGAGATTTGTTCTATCGCAAAGAGGAAGTCTCCCGTGCGCGCATGCGCGGTCGATATGGGATGGGACAGGTGTAAGTGCGGGTCAATAAATTGTATTCGGAATGGGTAGCCCCAATAGAAGCTATATAGCAACATATAACAGGTAAGTATTCACAGAAACTAATTTTACATTGAAAAATTCTGATTTTTATGCCATAAAAATATTTTTTAACAAAACTATCACCTTTTTAATTTAGCCATTTTTTCTGCATTTTTGTATACAATTCTATATAATTTCTACTTTACACATCTCTACCTAAATTAGTATACCTGTTTACAACTAGAGGAAGAAATAATGCTATGGATTTTCAAATTCTCATTAATGTTTCTTGCCTTGGTGACAGCTTCACATTTCTGCATCTTCACTGTCTGACCCATCTTCGACGGGTGTATTTTGTGACTTACGGCACTCTTGTTGCAAGTAATTTTCATATTTTTTAGAACAAAACACCCCCTTTTCATAAATGACGAGTCTGAAGATCATTTTGTGACCATTGGATTGGTCGGAAAATTAACATATCAAAATCCATTCCAGTTACTTAGGGGTGAAAGGGTTACGGTAAACCCTATGCAATCAGTCACTGTTCTGTAATTAGTCAGTGGAGTGTGTTATGGCAGTCAGTAAAAATATTAGATTGTCATATATTATCCAATGGTTGTATTGTGTTGTTAGTGCAATTGATGCTGACCCAGTTTCGATCTTCAGTATAGGAATGAATGGCCTTTTTGTGGAATTTATCGGGGTATAAACTTGGAAAAGCCACTTTCGCAATTGGCGATAAAAATAAACAATTGGTGATAAAAAATTACAATTTTCGAGAAAAAAAAAAATATTTTTTTTTTCGAAAATTGTAATTTTTTATCGCCAATTGTTTATTTTTATCCTATTGGTTGTTATAGGAATGAATGGCCTTTTTGTGGAATTTATCTGGGTATAAACTTGGAAAAGTCGCGGGAATACTGGACGAAGGCCGGAAGGCCTCGTCCAGTATTCCGGCAACTTTTCCAAGTTTATATCCCCGATAAATTCCACAAAAAGGCCATTCATTCCTTATAATTCCAGCATTTGAAGTAAATTCATAAAGAAAATGTGTTTATTTTCCGTTTTCTTAAGAAAACTGCGCCTGACGGTTACGGAAAGTAGTTTGGCATGGGAGTTTACTGGGATATAAATTTTGGACAGAGACTTGCTACGGGCCAATCAAATGTTAGGGAATTGTGTAAATATTTTTGTGCTGGAATTATTAGTACATGTATGTCAGTTGGTATGGTTGGTAAAGTTATCACCCTGTGTTTATGCACTGATGTTGTGTCTGGAGCATAACTTGAATACCCTTTTAGTTTAAACAATATTTATTTCAAATAATATACATGTATATATGCATCAAAATACATATAAGTTAACGGTGAATGAGGATTAGAAAACAAGCTCACAGAGCTTATGTGAATTCTTCTCCTTGAATAAAGCATCAATAAATGGGAATGTGGCAAGAATGCATATAATGTATACATATGTAAGTTTTGTTAAATAATTGAAGGAAAAAAAGAAAGTTACCCAGTCCCAAACATGTGCTACGAATCATTGGCATTGTTTTGAAGTGTTATAACGATACACAACTAGCATTTGACCTGCTGGCCACAGGCGCATGTAGCGCTATCAACTATTGATTTCTGGAATAAGTCGTAGTTCAGCGCGCCACACCCTAGCCGGATACGAGTCGTGAGAATTTGGCCTTGTTGATTAGTAGCCGTGTAGTAGAAAGGTGGTGGTTTACGCAAGTTAACATTTAGTGCATTCTTAAATGAGTTCAGGTTTGGGCTGTTTCTGGCATTCAATGATAGGGAATTGTGGAAATTTACGTCTGATAAAAATTGTATACTAATGCCAATTAATACGTGAGGTAATGGTGAATGAATGTCTATTTCGCCAGAAAATGTCTCGGATGATGTCTCTGATATAAAGAACAGTTTGTGCCTACTGAGTTGGCATGTACCTTTAATGTGGGGAAAAGTTTCCCACATTAAAGGTACATGCCCACTCAGTAGGCACAAACTGTTCATTATATCAGAGACATCATCTGAGACATATATAATATGACCTTGACCTTTTGACCTTCATAAATGTGCTTGTGAATACTTATCCTTTTGGTTAATTAACTTTGCCACAGTTTCTCCAATCTGCCTCCGGGGGCATTCGTGTGCCGACAGGCCACATTTCTTGTTGTTAACCTCAATTGGCGTATTTTACGCATTTATTTTAGCAGAATACGCATCGATTATCGAAAGTGGGAGAACAAAATACTCGCAGCAATGTAAAAATATGCATTGATTTTCAAATTGAGTAGTGAAAATACTGTAATATAGTTGCAAATTTACTTAGTTGAGCTGCAAAAAGCAAACCATGTTTGCTTTTTGCAGCTGAAATAAGTGAAGTTTTAAGTTTATCATTTGTTCCCTATTTAATAAGGAAGAAAATCAATAATACATTTGTAAAATACACATTGAATTTGAAATCTGGGCGTATAAAACTCTTTAAATACAAAACTTATCTGGAGCTAGGCATCAGCTTGTCAGTGTATGAGCATATTGTATGTTGATTATCTAGAATTTGTTTGCAGATTCCGTAGTGGTTCCCAGCCTGAGGACGGTAAGACTGACGAACCGGGGACCAATACGAAGATTTGGACAGCTTCTGTGAATGAGCCTGGAGCTGGGACTAAACCACAAACCTCCACAGGTATTGTCCTAATTATCTCGCCGATAGGCAAAACTTTGCACTTACATGGACTAACACTCTATCCCCTTTTCAAGTGTTAGTGCATGTAAGAGCATATTTAAATATGTGCATTCGTTAGTAACACCATTCATTTCTTTATAACTTACAAACCACTCCACTGATATTTGTCTAGCCCGTAATAGTGGAAAGTGAGACATAGCGGTCACAATTCCTGTGTCGTCATCAACAATTTTGGACATAAATTTTGGATGTAAGTCCAAATATCGCATATCTCTATATCCGTTAGTCGGATCATTACCAAACTTCATCAATAGCTCCTTGACATTGATAGCAAATTATCCAGTGTCGTTCGGGTAACCTTGACCTTCACTTTGGTGACCTTAACCTTTGTATCAATAAGTTGGACGGACATCCAAATTTCCGTTATCTCTTGATACATTAGTCGGATGTTCCCAAACTTCATCAGTAGCTTCCTTAACTTGATACCTAACCACCCTGTGCCATTTGGGTGACCTTGACCTACCTTTTCTCGAAATATAGGTTATGTCCGTCAAAACGTGGATGTCAGTTCAAATTTTCGCATATCTGATGAGTTTGTTGGGTGTGTGCGAAACTTCATCAATAATTTTGGTATCGTCAACAATTTGGGACTAAATTTTAGACGTAGCCAAATTCCCCATATCTCGTGATCCGTTATTCGGAGCATTACACAATTTCATTAATTGCTCTCTCACATTGATGGCTATCCAGCCACTGTCATTCAGGTGACCTTGACCTTCACCTTGGTGACCTTAACTGTTGTGTCAATAATTTTGGACGTAAGTCCTGATTCATTACCAAACTTCATCAATAGCTTCCTCACATTGATGTCTATCCATCAAATGTCATTTGGGTGACCGTGACCATGGTGACCTTGACATTGGTGTCAACAATTTTAGACGTACGTCCAAATGTTGAACATCTCTCGATCCATTTGTCAGATCCTTACAAAACTTCATAAATATCTTTTTCACATTGATGGCTATTTATCCAGTGTCATTTGGGTGACCATTGTGTTTGTTTGTTTATTGGTGTTTAACGGCCTATCAACAGCTAAGGTCATGTAAGGCCGGGCAAACGGGTTCAATCTCATTTTAACCTGCTGCATTGTGGGGAAAATCCCAAAATCAGAATGGAATATTTACATCGAGAAAAAATATATTCAGCCCTGAAATTAGAATAACCTGACCTGGTGCCAGGTCCATACCACACCAAAGTCACTTGGCCCCTTCCCCTAAAATAGGATTACGAATAATCGTAATACTCGTAGAAGGGGTATAACCAGATTCAACTGTCACATACAAAATACCAAAGACGTATGTGAGGGCCAAACCAGGTCTCCAGTCAGAATTCCGGTAAGGATGAACTCCAATCGTTAAATTACCCATTGCATTCTCCCACCTGCCACCCACGGGTGACCATTGTGATCTTTACCTTGGTGTCAACAAATTTGGACGTACATGTACGTCCAAATGTTGAATATCTCTATAGTCGGATCATGACCAAACTTCGTCAATAACTTCCTCACATTCATAGCTATCCATCTAGTGACATTCGGGTGACTTTGACCTTCATGTTGGTAACCTTGACATGCATACAAATGTTGAATATCTTCGGTTAGTCGGGTCATCTCTTAAACTTCATCAATAGCTTCTTCCCATTGATGGATACCTCCCAGTGTAATTCGGCTGACATTGACCTTGGTGACCTTCACCTTGGTGTCAACAATTTTGGACGTACGTCCAAATGTTGAATATTTCATGATCTGTTAGTCATATCACTACCAAACTTCATAAATATCTTTCTCACATTGATAGCTATGCATCCAGTGTCATTCCGGTGACCTTGGCTGTCATCTTTGTGGCCTTGACTTTTGTGTCAATAATTTTGGATGTACGTCCAAATGTTGAATATCTCCTGATCCATTGGTCGGATCATTACCAAACTTCACCAATAGCTTTGATGAGTTACACTCAGTGTTACTTGTGTGACCTTGACCTTGGTAACCGTGACCATCGTATCAATAGTTTTGAACTTCCTCATATTGTGACCTTGACCTTGGTGACCTTGATTTGCATGGCGATCGCCTTGTTTAGTGGGCGAGACACTCCTCGGCGATCGCCTTGTTGAATTGTATTTATGCCATATGTTATATCTCTGCAACCACTTTGAAACTTCATATGCATGTTTACCATCCTTAAAATATTCATTGTGCACAATACCCATGCTGCCCACATGCCCAAGGTCAAATGTCTTAGAAGTTTGCGTTAAATATTGTGTATACTTTGTGTAACGATCTAGGGATGTTTCTATATGTTGTTGCAGGAAGATAATTATATAACACCATATTACTATGGTACATATTATTCATATATATTACATGTATATACAATTATGATAAATGTTTCCTTGACACACACACTCTTCATGAACATATAATCCTGTCCAAACAGTCACATTCTGAACAAAAGTCTCTTTTAACAAAATGCTCCAATAGCAATATAACTTCCAAATAGCGTTGTCCATGTAGTCTATTTTGCTTTGTTGCTGTCAATAATGCATTAATTACACTAACACAATCTATTCAGTCATACAAATACCATATATATACCATACACAGTGATGATCACATAATAATTCTCAAAGAAATAAAAATACATCTGACACACTGTTACATTTGTCACATAAGCAACTTCTTGTAGACTGACTATCCAGTATATAATCGCTATGTGTAATTTCCCGTTTGTATCCATTTCACACAAGACGGTTCAAATGGTGAACCATCCGTCATTCCATCTGTGCGCAAGACGGTTCAAATGGTGAACCACCAGGTATGGCACTGCACCAGTTCTCGTCAACGGCCACCACTCATACACGCCCTCCTCGCATCTACCCTGTAATTTTACCAACACGTATACTGGGAAAAAGGGGCTCGTTCACACATATCATTTCACTTAATTTACCACACTAATCGACAATCGCTACATTTGTATACAGTCTACTTACCCCTTATTCTGTTTCCCTCTACTGAACATCTATCATCACAACATTTGTCCTAGTCTGACAAATTCCTTCTCACATATTCACAACAGATCTGCCCTCCAACTGCACTATTCAAAAGCTCTCCATATAGTGCCCAAGTAAAAGTATACCCATTGTATTTTACTGGACATACACAGTCTGAGGGAACAATGCCAAGCTTTCCCTGCCAACATTATCACTCATGCCCCCAAGGTATCATGTAATTCACCTTTGATACTTACCTGTAAAGGTACTCTGTCTGTCTGTCTGTCCGTCCGTCCGTCCGTCCGTCCGTCCGTCCGTCCGTCCGGGCACACATTAGGGTACTTATGGGGTAGGGGGCGTGGCCTAAGACAATAGAAGACAATGGAACTTATTCCGTACCCCGTAAGCCTATTGTGTCTTACGGGGTATTTCCTTTGATCTTTTATATAGCAAGTACCCCCTAAGGTCCGAAATGTAAGTTCGTCCGTCCGTCCGTCCGTCCGGGCACACATTAGGGTACTTATGTGGCTAGCCCCACAGGGTTATGGACTTAGTAAAGGATAGGGTTGGTTACAATTAGCCACCTAAAAAATCCTTTTATGTGGCTAAAAATCGTTTGATGTGGCTAATATTTAACATGTGATAAGCCACATAAGTATCCATTTGTAAGAACGTCCGTCCGTCCGTCCGTCCGTCCGTCCATCCAGGCACACATTAGGGTACTTATGTGGCTAGCCCCACAGGGTTATGGACTTGTTAAAGGATAGGGTTGGTTACAATTAGCCACCTAAAAAATCGTTTTATGTGGCTAAAAATCGTTTTATGTGGCTAATATTTAACATGTGATAAGCCACATAAGTACCCTAATGTAAGAACGTCCGTCCGTCCGTCCGTCCGTCCGTCCGTCCGTCCGTCCGTCCGTCCGTCCGTCCGTCCGTCCGTCCGTCCGTCCGTCCGTCCGTCCGTCCGTCCGTCCGTCCGTCCGGGCACACATCAGGGTACTTATGTGGCTAGCCCCACAGGGTTATGGACTTGGTAAAGGATAGGGTTGGTTACAATTAGCCACCTAAAAAAAAAATCCTTTTATGTGGCTAAAAATCGTTTTATGTGGCTAATATTTAACATGTGATAAGCCACATAAGTATAGTACTGTACGAACGTCCGTCCATCCGTCCGTCCGTCCGTCACACTTTTCGGTTAACCACTTTGTCACAGTTTCGCAAATATGCTGCAGGTGGCATCCGTGTTCGACAGACACATTTCTTGTTATATATTTTTTTGTTTGCACCTGCTTGCAGACTGCGCGATGTAATCGGCACATTGGTTACAGTTTTTGTCGCGTCTGCTTTAGCAGAGGCGCGACTATAGTCGGCGCTTTTTCCGTCGTCGTCGTCCGCGTTGTCCGTTTTTTTTGTAAGGCAAATGCGTTAAAGTTTCACAACACGGTCAAATGCCTCGGCAGGCGCGATACCGCTTCCGTGGCGGAATTCTTGTTTGTTAAAGTTTTTCAGTATACTATCAAACCTCGTTTAGTGCTATTAAATGCCTAGGAAGGCGCGACATGTGTGCCTCGGCCATTTAGTTTAATTTACGCCGTCCAACCGATCCATCCGCAGTTATGCCCCTTTTTCGACTGTGAAAATATTTAGTTTTTCTATAGTTTTTGGCCGATTCTCTTCATACTAGGTTTACATCCCAACCATCAAGTGCAGGAGTGTATACATTTTTTCGCTGTCCCACCAATCCATCCGCAGTTATGCCCCATTTCTGACTCTGAACTTTTTTTTTTTTCCATTCACTCACTGAATGATTTTTGTTGTATTCATGAATGCTCAACAGCGATTGAATTTTGTTTTACAAACAATTTTCTAGTTACTAATGTGAGCAAAGTTGTATATGTGTCACTTTGTCCCGTTAACCCTTAGACCACTACTCACAACAATTGTCGTCTGCTGTTGCTTTTCATATCTTGCCTTATTTCTCCATAAAAACATGGTTTGACAGCACTTCAGAATCATTTCCAATGAAAATGATTCTGAAGTGCTGTCAAACCATGTTGTAAATTATTCTAAAGTGCTGCCAAAGAATGTTTTTGATGATAAAAATGGAATATAGAAAATAAACAGCGGACAACAACAAAAATAAGATAGCGGTCTAAGGGTTAAGATGTGTTTACAGTAGATTCCCTTCTTTATTTTTCTAATGGAATGACATGTTTTTAGCCAGGTTTTTTGAAAAAAAATCCAGGCTATTGGATTGGCGAAAGCCGGGCGGGCGGGCGGCGGGCGGCGTCCACAATCGATGTTAAGTTTTCGTGTTTGTGTCCATATCTTTGGTACTGTACCACCTAGGACCACCAAACTTTCACAGCTTCATAATCAAGGGGTGCCCACCACATATCACTATCCAACATGTTACTTTTTTTTTAACTTCACCCATTTTTCCGTGCAGTCGACTTAGCCATTTTCAATGTTAAGTTTTCGCGTTTACAATGTTAAGTGTTCGTGTTTAAGTCCATTTCTTTGGTACTGCACCACCTAGGACCACCAAACTTTCACAGCTTCATAATCAAGGGGTGCCCACCACATATCACTATCCAACATGTTACTTTTTTTTTAACTTGACCCATTTTTTCCGCGCAGTCGACTTAGCCATTTTCAATGTTAAGTTTTCGCGTTTACAATGTTAAGTTTTCGTGTTTAAGTCCATTTCTTTGGTACTGTACCACCTAGGACCACCAAACTTTCACAGCTTCATAATCAAGGGGTGCCTACCACATACAACTATCCAACATGTGACCATTTTTTAACCTTCACCTATTATTTCTACGTAATTGACTTAGCCATTTTCAACGTTAACTTTTTAACGTATGTCTGGTTAAATTTTTTGGTTAAAACTTTTTCGTTATACTATATCTCTGCAACTGCTTCGCCCATTACCTTGAAACTTCACATGGGTGTTTATCATCGTCCATATTTTCATTCTAACCCCCAACCGTGCGGCCCCTGTGCGCAATGTCAAGGTCAAATTACTTTGAATTTATTTGTTAAAGTTTTTTCGTGTACTACAGTGCAGTCTCCGTTTTTGTTCCACCGTAGACAACACTTGCAAACTCAACGCGAACGCAACGCGAACGCAACGATTTGCTGTAGCGCTGTATACGTTGTTTAAACGTATAATACGGTTCGTACACGTGTAATACACATTCTCAAACCGTTTAGTTGAAAAGCGTTGTATACGTTGTTTAAACGTATAATACGGTTCGTACACGTGTAATACACATTGTCAAACCGTTTAGTTTTAAAGCGTGTAATACGTTTAGCTTCAAGGCGTATAACACGCTTTGGCGTATACATATGTAGCGAGGTGAAAGAGCTGAAACGTGTACAACGCTTTACCTGGAAGCGTGTAGCTATATGAAAGCGTTGAAACGTGTACAACGGTTACACATTTTAACACAAATACCTGTTCGGCCCCGATCGCTTCGAGGCGTCCTTGTTTCGTCCCTTTTAAAATATCGCGAATACATACCCTCAGATCGAGTTCAAAGTACATCGGCGGTGTGATTTAGCACTTCAATTGATCCCTAATCCCTGATGACTAATGAGTCACGCTTTTAACACGACAGATGTACCTTGTCGTTTATCAAAATGTTTGAGAATTGTAGATCACATGAGCCGGCTCATCAGGATCTGCGGCATTCCTATGTACATTTTATATACACAACAATGACGCCTAATACAGCGTAATGTAACAGTTCCTACCTTAATATGGAATAGCCCGGGCCGATAGTCCGTGTCAGTTAATTGGGGTTAAATATTACGAACACAGATAAACACAGTGCATGGTTTCTTTATTTTATTTTAACATCATCAGAAATGGCGAGTCTAGGAACTCTCGTATTATCTTTACGCTGAAGCCAGTCTATTTCAGTCACTAATCCGCTATACAACTGTCCCACGCGTGTGTTAAGATTAATCGATATTTGGAGAAACTGAATACACAGCGAGCTGCACACTGGTTTAACACGGATATGGCCCGCGGATATGTGTCATAAATTATTTGGTGGTCAAAACCGGTAAATTTACAAGGTTTATAGCGAAATAGCAGGCGACTGGCAATTTTTCTGAGAGTTCAAAAATCGGTCCAGAACCGGAAAACTGAAAATGTTAGAAGCCCTGCAGTGAGTCTAGAAGTATATATACACACACGAAGAACGATCAGAGCATGCGCATTCTACGCGATACAAGGTTGGCATACCAAAACGTGTAATGCGTTAAAACCCGTAAACGTGTTATACGTATAACACGGTTTCATCTGTACGGTGCTGTGTACATGTAGATGCGTGTAACCGTTCGTCAAAGAAAGCGTTAAATCGTTTAAACGATTTACCTTAGCGTTGTATACGTTTACAACCGTTGTATACGTTTACAACCGTTGTACACGGATTACACGCTTTTGAAACTCAATACGTTGTTTACAACCGTTGTATACGTTTACAACCGTTGTACACGGATTACACGCTTTTGAAACTCAATGCGTTGAACACGGTTTGTTCGACTTTCGCGCATGCACAAGAGTGGGGAAACGCAACGCATGGCCGAAAACGTATTACACGTAGACGACACACGGTTTGAAACGCAATTAACGGAAACTCCACGGATACGCAACGCACAACACTTTGTACACGTATAAACCCGGAACATTTTGACAGAAACAACTGTATATCTCTGAAACTGCTTCACCCATTACCTTGATACTTCACATGGGTGTTTATCATCATTGTCGCACCTGCTTGCGGAAAGCGCGATATCGTCGCCATTTTGGCATATGTCCGTCCATCCGTACGTCCGTGTGTCCGATTAAAGTTTTTTTGTTGAAGTTTTTCCATCTACTATATCTATTTTTTTAGTGTCCATGCCTCGCCCCAAGGCGGGACATGCAGGCCACGGCCATCTAGTCTACAAAAAGTGGGTATAATTATGTTATCCAAGTGTCCATGCTTGGAAAAAACCTGGCCTTCGTGGCTTTGCCTCGTTTCTTGTTATGAAATGTACTGCATCAAATGCGGTACACGTTTCCCTTTATTGTATAGGCGGCTTTAATCTCAAAATTCATCGTTTTGACGAAGAATCGGTTACCGTAAATGTAAATAAAAACTAGAGCATATGAATGTAAGCAATAAACGGTACCCGATTCTTTGTGAAAGTTATATAAATTATTGTTATTAACTTTCAGAGCACCCATAAAACACATATGGGAGTGGGTGGCAGGTGGGAGCATGCGATGGGTGATTTAACGATCAGGGTTCATCCTTACCGGAATTCCGACTGGAGACCTGGTTTGGCCCTCACATACGTCTTTGGCATTTTGTATGTGACAGTTGAATCTGGTTATACCCCTTATGTGAGTATTATGATTATTTTAGGGGAAGGGGCCAAGTTACATTGGTCTGGTATGGACCTGGCACCAGGTCAGGCTATTCTAATTTCAGGGCTGAATATATCTTTTCTCGATGTAAATATTCCGTTTTGATTTTGGGATTTTCCCCCCAATGCAGCAGGTTAAAATGAGATCATGACCTTAGCTTTTGATAGGCAGTTAAACACCAATAAACAAACAAAACAAAACATATGCCATCGTATTTGGTGTGCTACATATCCAAATCTGTCCGTTTGTTAGGAAGATTTTAAAGAAAATCTACTGTAAAAATGTTGTCACATATTACGTCCCGTCGGAAAATCGGGTTCGGAAACCACACCCTGCCATAGTGACTTACACGATACATCCGTGACATACTCCCTTGCCAAATTCATCCCCGAATTACATGTCAAACTTGGATTTTATACATTTCAATCTGTCAATAGAGACATCAGATTAGAAAGGAAACATACAGGTATTACCTTAAGATGAGGTATTACTGCACTATGGTGAGAGTTTATTTATAGGCATTGTGTCCCAGATATGCACAGAATGTGATGCACCAGATTACTAAACACAATTATGACTGACTAGAGAAACGGGGTTTATAAGTTATGCAGCCAGTGTAGCCCCAGATCAGCCTGCTTCTAACAAGCAATATACATTGTTACCAAGGTTACAGGAGTGTGCTATTTGATCAGGAGCTACACTGGTCACGAATGACATACCGGTAAGCCTCATTTCTCCAGTCACATCCACATTTGTAGGTGTGTATTATTTAGAGGATATTTCATCCTCCACGTTTGAATAGCGTGAAATAATACGCGAGTGTACTTCGGCTTCCGTGTTAACAGAGTAAGCGAAGTGAATTAATTGATTACATGGAAGCCTACATACACAAATAGTGTACGAGTAGTAGTTCCAGCTATTCAAGTATGTACGATGGCATGTCATATTTTTTACATTTCTGAACAACTTTTTCGAACAAAGATGCATTTTATAATGTTTAGGTGGCGTTTGCAAGTGCGTAGAATTTGTGTGGGCTTATTATATAACGACTGCGGGACAGTGCATGCGGGTGATTAAGAATGTTCTCTGTATTATTTGAAAGTTGACAATTATTGGTTTTCTGTCACAGATAAATTCATACATATAATAGCTTGAAATATAACAAATTCCTGAACTCAATTATATCTCTAAAAATATATTTTTTGATATAAAAAATACTATCATTAATCATGTAAATTTTATTAACCCTTAGACCGCTACTCACAACAATTGTCATCTGGATATACACCATTTGCAAACATCTGAACTAACCCTTAGACCGCTACACACAACAATTGTCGTCTGCTGTTGCTTTTATATCTTATTTCTTTTATATCTTATAAAAACATGGTTTGACAGCACTTCAGAATCATTTCCAATGGAAATGATTCTGAAGTGCTGTCAAAGTATGTTGTAAATCATTCTAAAGTGCTGTCAAAGCATGTTTTTGATGATAACAATGGAAAATAGAAAATAAACAGCAGACGACAAAAAAAATAAGATAGCGGTCTAAGGGTTAACACACAAATCATTTGCAATACATTGGTTACAATACATTGGTTACACTTGCAATAAGACGTTTGTCAGACTACCTGTACAACTTGTGTGATAGTTTGAGACATGATCGTGCTCATATATGTTGTGTAACATTCCGTAATCAGGTGTAACATGGAAATCTGTTTTCCTACTACAGTATTAACACAGGTATATTTTGTTTAGAAATTAAAGTTGCCATGAAGCATATAATTTCACTATAGACATACATGTATGTAGATGTAACTGAAGAAATGGGGCTGATCACGGTCTGCACTGTTTGACATTCCATAAATTAAATACCTGCTGTGCTTCTAATAAGTAATATAAATTGTTATCAGGCTACAGGAGTGTGCTATTTGGATCAGGAGCTATACTGGCCACACATCCCATAAGCCCCATTGCTCCAGCCACAGCCACATAGTAGTATTATCTTATAATAGGCTGTGCCTGCCTGTTTTTGGTTTCCATGGCAACTATTACTTCTCAGACTTCCTGCTGGTTTCTAAACATAATTACCATTAGCAGATTATGGAAATTATAGCCATTTTATCATCCCTGCCATGCTTTATTCACCTGGGGGCCGTTTCACTAAACTTTGTAAGACTAAAATGTTCATAAGTGCAAATTTATGATCGTCTGGAAATTTAAATTGATGGATTTACATTTATTGAGCATAGGCTGCATATGCAGCCTATGCTCAATAAATGTAAATCCATCAATTGTTTACAAGAAAACATTGTTAATGTGAAATTTACAGACTATCATAATTTTGCACTTTCAAACATTTTAGTAGTATGAAGTTTAGTGAAACGGGCCCCAGTTAATCACGACAGATCGTCATAATGGGTTCCTTATAAACTTATAACAACTAATTCTGGATTGTTAGCGAAAATTTAAATGCAAATTTATTTTGTTGGATAATAAATAAAAAATATTCTTGTGTCTGTTTCCTCATTCCATTGCAATTTTTAACATTTTTGTTAAATAATGATAATGTCTGTAATGGTGTGTAAGCAAATTGAAATAAAGTACATGTAATAACAAATTGTTTTTACAATTTTTTTGTGACAGCATGATGCCACCAAATTCTTGCATGGTGCCACCAAAATTGGGCATGGCGTGGGCCATGCGAAAATAGGCTCTGGGTTCAGATGATAATTTATCATAGATCGAAATCTATCAGATTAGGCTGTTAAAACACCAATAAACAACAAACAAATACATGTACACCTGATTTAACCATTTCAACACTACAGCCCTCTATTGTGGTTTGCAAACGGTGTACATCCAGATGAGCCCTTCTGATTACGAGCCAGGATTTGGCTTTTTGAAAATAATTTTCATATTTTCAGAATAAAAAAACCTTTTCATAAATGGACTAGTCTGAAAATTACTCAGAAAATGAACAAATCAAAATCCATTCCAGTTATTTAGGGGTGAAATGGTTAAAATGCCTGAAGTTTGTGTCTCATGACCCTGTTATGTAATGTTAACTTCGAGAATACAATGTACGTGTATTTGCATTATGACTGCCAAATGCCTCGTTGAATGGGTTTTATATGCATACCCCAGCCATCGGGTTTTTACGTTTGTTGAATTTTCATTTGAATTATAGTCTGTTTCACGAAACCTGCCCAAATTTTACGGCTATATAAACAATGCAAAAACAATATTTTTTTCGATAATATTTCCAATGGAAATGATTCTAAAGTGCTGTCAAATCAAGTTTTATTCAGAGAAAAGTCAAAATATGAAACAACAGCAGACGACAATTTTCAATTCCCGCATTCTATGGGTTACCCCTTACTATGGTGAATTAAATTTTGTCGTCTGCTGGAAATGTTTTATTTTCAATATTTCTCAATAAAAATCTGTTTTGGCAGCGATTCTCATGTGCTGTCAAAACAGGTTTTTTGTTAAGAATTAAGGCAAAAATGAAAAACAGCAGACGACAATTTTCGTCTCCCGCGTAGTGAGGGTTAAGCTATGAATGCTCACAGCACTTGTTTGCATTAATGCTGAAGGGCACAAGTGTAATATTTCCCACTATTATAAACATACACAATGGGTTTCTGTATCATACTTCCCTGTTATATGTTGCTATATAGCTTCTATTGGGCTACCCATTCCGAATACAATTTATTGACCCGTATTTAGTCCGCACTTATACCTGTCCCATCACATCTCGACCGCGCATGCGCACACGTGCGACTTCCTCTTTGCTTCAGACGGCTGGCGGGAACGTATCCTTTTTAGGTGCACCTTTTCGTTTTGCTGTTTTTTGCGTTCTATTCATGATTATTGTCAGTAAGTAGACAATATATTATGAAATAGAGTGTGGGCTAGTCAGTTTGTTGAATTGCTAGTTGAAAAAAATTTCTTTTGAAAGGTTTTTTTAGCTCACCTGAGCGAAGCTCATGTGAGCTATTGTTACCGCAATGTGTCCGTCGTCCGTCGTCGTCCGTCGTCGTCCGTCGTCGTCGTCCGTGAACATTTTCAAACGTCTTCTCCTTGGTAACCATTGGGCCTATGGTCACCAAACTTCATGGTCATGGTCCTTAGGTAGGGGGATTACAAAATTGTTAAAATGACGTCATTACGTAATCCAAGATGGCCGCCGTCTAAAAATAGCACAAATTCTTAAAAAATCTTCTTCTCAAGAACCGCCAACCGGATTTCGACAAAACTTGGTAGGAATGATTGATGTACATTGCTCTTTCAAAGTTGTTAAAATGGTGACCCTGGGGTTAAAAATGGGCGTGGCCCGTGGGGTCAAATTTTATTTTTGACTGATTATGGTCATTTCATATATCAAATTGAAGGTATCAATGAGGCGATCACTCTGGTGCATTTTTTGTCGAAATCGGATTGTTATGTCATCCAAGATGGCCACCGAAAGGTCAAAAGGTCGTTCTTTTATTAGAGATTTCAAAATTCTTCTTCACATGAACCGCTTGGCCCATGGTAGCCAAACTTAAAAGTTATGGTCCATGGGTGAAGCCTTTTCAGATTTGTTAAAATGGAGGTCATCGCTAATCCAAGATGGCCGCCGTCTAAAAATAGCATAAATTCTTAAAAAATCTTCTTCTCATGAACCGCTTGCCGGATTTCGACGAAACTTGGTAGGAATGATTGATGTACATTGCTCTTTCAAAGTTGTTAAAATGGTGACCCCGGGGTCAAAAATGGGCGTGGCCCGTGGTGTCAAATTGGGGTCAAATTTTATTTTTGACCGAATATGGTCATGTCATATATCAAATTGAAGGTATCAATGAGGCGATCACTCTGGTGCATTTTCTGTCGAAATCGGATTGTTATGTCATCCAAGATGGCCGCCGAAATGTCAAAAGGTCGTTCTTTTATTAGAGATTTCAAAATTCTTCTTCACATGAACCGCTTGGCCCATGGTAGCCAAACTTAAAATTGTATGGTCCATGTGTGAAGCCTTTTCAGATTTGTTAAAATGGAGGTCATCGCTAATCCAAGATGGCCGCCGTCTAAAAATAGCATAAATTCTTAAAAAATCTTCTTCTCATGAACCGCTAGCCGGATTTCGACGAAACTTGGTAGGAATGATCGATGTACAATGCTCTTTCAAAGTTGTTAAAATGGTGACCCCGGGGTCAAAAATGGGCGTGGCCCGTGGGTCAAATTTTATTTTTGACCGAATATGGTCATGTTATATATGAAATCGAAGGTATCAATGAGGCGATCACTCTGGTACATTTTTTGTCGAAATCGGATTGTTATGTCATCCAAGATGGCCGCCGAAATGTCAAAAGGTCGTTCTTTTATTAGAGATTTCAAAATTCTTCTTCACATGAACCGCTTGGCCCATGGTAGCCAAACTTAAAAGTTATGGTCCATGGGTGAAGCCTTTTCAGATTTGTTAAAATGGAGGTCATCGCTAATCCAAGATGGCCGCCGTCTAAAAATAGCATAAATTCTTAAAAAATCTTCTCATGAACCGCTAGCCGGATTTCGACGAAACTTGGTAGGAATGATTGAAAGTTGTTAAAATGGTGACCCCGGGGTCAAAAATGGGGTCAAGTGGGGTCAAATTGGGGTCAAATTTTATTTTTGACTGAATATGGTCATGTCATATATCAAATTGAAGGTATCAATGAGGCGATCACTCTGGTGCAATATTTGTCGGAATCGATGATTATGTCATCCATGATGGCCACCAAAAGGTCCATTTATTCAAGATTTTTAACGTCTTTTTCTCAGGAACCACATGGCCGATGCTGGGTGAAGCATTTTCAGATTTTGTAAAATGAGAGTCATCGCTTAATCCAAGATGACCGCCATCTAAAAATAGCACAATTTTTTTAAAACACATGAACTCAATGTCACATTCTCCTCTGGTGTTCATGGAGTCAGGTGAGCGAATTAGGGCCATCATGGCCCTCTTGTTCCAAATTTTCTTTGTGTGGCCACAGAGCGTGTTCTCGCGAATTTCCTATTGTCGGAAGTACCTATTGTCGACAAGAAATTTATTTTTAAGTTTCTGTGCCGCGTTCACTATGGGCAAGGGGATGCCTAAGCCCAGTGTGGGTCAGAAGAGTTTAGGATGTGGTCACAAAGCAGGGAATTGGGATTCCCATGAAATCATTTGTTTTCGGTGTTGTCAGAAGCAGAACGGTTGCTCACGGGAGAAACCGTATCATGTTTCGGCACTGTGGGGTCCCAAAACGTGGAGTCAGGCGCTGACTGTGAGATCTTATCAGGATAAGAAACAGTCAGCGCTGGGCAGGATTCAGAAACTTAAGACTGTTTTTGAATCCTCGCCAGGTCCAAGTCCGGTTAGTGACAGGGTGTCTCTTATGACTGAGGCACCCAACGTCGCTAGTTCTGCTCAGGGTGGTCTGCCACCCAACGAGCAAGAACACCGGACACCGGACACCGGACACCGGACACGGCAGGTAGCGTCAGGCGGATAGGCGATGGTATTACAGTACACGCCAATCCAATTGATCGCTCCTCGCTGGAACGCGAGCGTGTTCCACAGGACACCGGACACCGGACACAGCTTCTGATATCGGCGGCGCTGGTTTAGACCACGCTGGTTCAGAGAGCTATCTGGATACAGGGATACAGCAGGGTGGAGGTACAGGACAGAGCTGTACCGACACCCTGTATTTGTCCAGCGGGGAATCTGATAGCATCTATCGGGGGCGATCAAATTCACCGTGTGGGACTGGTAGATCTCGGGCATCTAGGAAGAGAACTAGGTCGAATTCTAGTTCTTCTTCAGGGAGCTCGTCTACCAGCCCGAGGTCGTATCGATCCAGGAAACATGGGCAACGGTCTGGGTCTCGTAAAAGTTACAGACATAGAAGTCGGCATGGACATAGCAGACGCAGGTCTAGGTCACAGTCAGATGACAGTGCATCTGTGAAAGGACAGACTATGATGTTGCTATCGTCTATCTCCAAGATGATGGAGAATTTTACTAGGCAGAATGCGCCAGGCATGGCGGAGGAAATGGCAAACTTCACCAGTTTGTGTGGAAGTTACCGATCCTCAAGAGAGGGCATTGGTGGAAGAAGGGGGCCAATTTTTGGAAATGGAATCAGCAGCTAGCGTAGCTGACGATGACAGTGCACCTTCTTATCCTGAGGCAGTGACTGCGGTCTATCAGTATCTGCCTCAAGATATTTGCCCAGCTCAGCCGGCACCGGTGCCGAGGGCTAAGTCCTTGTGGGAGGCAGATGCAGTATCTGCACCTAAGGAAATGCCTAGACTGCCACAGTCACCCACAGTTTGTGCACTGTTAGAGGATCTGAACAGGGCACTGGGGTTTGACCCCAAGAAGGTGGGTTCTCTGACGCCCAAGACTTTTTTGGCGCATCAGGGCCTAAAGTACTATGTGCCACATACGGAAACGTGGCCTCTGAAGCACCTGGCATTAGATGAGGATGCTCAGAGGATTGGGGTGAACAAAGTTGCGTTCCCCAAGGCACCGGACAGTCTGTTGGGAGTCATTGGATGCGAGAGCTAGATCGATTGTGTCCATGGCATCTCACACGGACTTGTTCCTGGGAGCGGCCAGAGTGGCCATTGAGGCGGGAGACGCCAGAGCAGTGGAGTCTCTCCTTAAGTCATCAGCCAGGGCCACTAAGCATATTATGGCTACAGCTTTAGACAAAAAGGGATGCCACGTTGGCGACGTCGTCCATTCTTCCCAGACAGGGGAGAGATCTGCTAAGGGCTGCACCGCTACAAAGCAAGACTTTGTTTGACGATAAATGTTCGCAGGTCGCCACTGCGGACGCAGCTGAGAGACAGAGTGAACAGTTAGCAAGACTGTCAGTGGCTCCCTCGGCAAAGCAGTTCACCGCTAGGAAGCAGAATGCAGGAAAGAGAGGGGAATACAAACAGCCAGCTTCGGCCTCCCCGTCTTAGAGTTCAGTGAGTAAAGGAGCGGGTGCCTTCAAACAACCCTTACCACCGATGCCGCACCAACAGGGAGGTGCGTCCAGGGGTGGCGCAGCGCGCGGCAGGGGTAGGGGTAATTTCTCCAGGGGGAAGCCTCGAGGGCATTCATTTTATGGGGTACGCGGGGCGTTTTGCGTTTGGGGGACTGGTTCATTCCTGAATCCTACAAGCCTGTAGGAGGGAGAATATCCGATTTCCTTCCGAGATGGAAGGAAATAACGGATTGCAAATGGACCATCCAGGTACAGTGCGACCCCGTTAGTACACGCTTCACTATAACACGATTTCGGTTAGTACACGGTTGTGCCTTGGCTCCCGAATTTTTTTCCTATTTGTATATCAAAATCGTGTTAAATTTGTAACACGACTATTGTCAGAAATCGTGTTAAATTTGCGATTCTTTCCCAAATTAGACCCAAAATGGACGATTTTTTTTTTTTATGGACGCATAGCCTCCTTTTATCTCACCGATGTGAATGTGCAGCTGATCACGTTTGCACATTTCGTAAATTAATCCGAGCAAACTGGGAATAAGATCAGTAAGACCAGTAACAAAGCAGTGCTAATTGTTATGTGCTCGATTTCATTTTTCCGGCATGCGTTCGCGCTCACCATTGGTGGAATATTAATTAGGTGTAAAGGCTGACCAATCGGAGATCGCGTATCAGTCGCGCAGATTAACTCGACCCCAGATTAACTAAATTGTTACAGCACTGACCCACGCCCCGGCGCATGTACACAAATGTGTACGTGACAACTGGCCTTGTTTCGCTATGTCATAATTGAGCCAGTGCACGAGATAATCAACTTTATTATATAACTGAGATTTTCGCCGAAAATGATTTGACTTTTTTCTGCAAATATATCGGAAAGTTGATAACATTTTCAGAGCAAATGCGTAATAATTACTAATTTAATATTCGTCAACATTCGATATCGTTTACAGAAAATATCATCTTCGTCGAAAATCTCACGTGATAAGCCTGATTACCTCATGAACTGGCGCAATATTATAACACATCGGGCAAAACATGTCGATACAGGTCTGTACTCAAACCCACAGGTGGAATAGTCGGACGTATGACACAAAGAAAATTACCATTACAAAAATATCCATTACCCCACCCACTTGATCTCGTTCTATTATTAACGTCATGTACAGTACGATACCAGGTGGGTGGGATAATGGGATTTTTTTAATAGGCATTTATTTTGGTGTCATAGGTCCCGAGTCTTCCACCTGTGCTCACCATATGAGTAAACACAGATTGCAACGCACGAGCTTGTCCGTGATGTTGCAGCTGATGGAACAGGATATCGGTCATTGGGTCATTGCGTTATCATTACTACACTTTTTTCTACACGCATTTACAATAATGGATTGCACGGACCTGCGTAGATCTACATTCTACATGAACATGATGAATAAATAAAACATGACGTTAACAATTCTTGGATTCAATATATTTATTACATGCGAAGATAACAGTGAAAACTTATGGCATATTATAGGCATTGGCGACGTCGTTCATTCGCAGTCACAGTGTACAGTGTACATGTATTTTTTGTTCACATTATGATGCGTCTTGGGCGGGAACGGATATAGTACAGTTCGGATAAGCAACACGGAAGGTTGTATGTCGCCGGACTTCCGTGTACTAACGGGGTCGCACTGTAGTGGGAAAGGGACATTTCATCCCATTCCACTCCAATCCCCCCCTGAGATGGATGCCACCAAAGTGGGAACCATACAGGGATTCGCTGAAAAGGGAGTCACTAGTTGCGGAAGTGAAATCCCTTGTGGCGAAGAACTCAATTGTGGAAGTCCGAGATTGGCAATCTCCGGGCTTCTACAGCAGGCTTTTCGTGGTTCCAAAGCGAAACGGAAAGCTGCGCCCCGTATTGGATCTGTCATTGCTGAATCTGTTCATTCAAACAGATCATTTCAAGATGGAGACTGCTCGATCAATAGGCAAACTATAAGAGTCGGCGATTGGGCAGTCTCCATAGATCTACAGGACGGTTACCTGCATGTACCGATGTGCCCTGCCTCCAGAAAGTTTCTACGCTTTCAATCGGAAGGCAGTGTATATCAGTTTTGTGTCCTACCCTTTGGAATAACCACGGCTCCAAGGGTGTTCACAAAACTAATGGAGGTAATTGCAGCGGAAACCAGACGAAGAGGTATTTCCATACTACAATACCTGGACGACTGGCTGCTGCACGATCAGTCCAGAGCAACACTGTTGATCAATCTACGTGTGTTCTGGGATCTGATCACAGGTTTGGGATTCATACCGAACATAGAGAAGTCGGAACTAGTACTGACTCAGGACTTCCGCTATGTAGGAATGAATTTCCTGACCAATCTGGGTATAGTCAGGGTGCCAGTGGACAGAGTGGACAGGACGTTGAAGCTGGTCTTCAAAGTCTTGGACTCGGTTCAACTACCAGCCAGGAAACTATTGTCACTGCTGGGAGTCTTGAATTCCGCAGCAGATATGTGTCTAGGGCGTCTACATCTACGACCCCTGCAGATATATTTGCTATTCCACTGGAAACCTCACTATCACCCTCTGGACAGGTTGATACCGCTGTCCAAAGACTTCAAACGTCATCTCAGACGCTGGGCTCAGAGGAAGTGGTATCTCCAAGGAGTTTCCATGTCAATTCCCGATCCGGAGTTGGTGTTGACCACAAACGCTTCCAACTCGGGGTGGGGAGCTCACCTGGAGCCCCTGGGACTGGTGTTCTCAGGGATATGGATGGAGGAATGGACAGGGTGTCATATCAATATGCTGGAGTTGAGGGCAGTAACATTGTCCCTAGCAAAGGCACTTTCCCAGGTAAGGGGAAAAGTAGTGCAGATAGCCACGGAAAACACAACGGTCGTGGCATATCTGAACAGGCAAGGTGGCACTCTGTCTGTGAGCCTATGTCTGGAGGCCAGGGCATTACTTATCTGGTGTCACCAGACGAGATAGTACTACAGGCGAGACACATTACGGGGAAGTCCAATATTCTGGCGGACTATCTGTCGAGGGTGGGGTCACCAGTTCTTACCGAGTGGTCGCTGTCAAGGACAGTTGCCAACGAGGTAATCAACAGGTGGGGCCACCCCTGGCTGGATATGTTTGCAACCAGGATGAACAATCAGCTCCCAAGGTATGTGTCTCCGGTACCGGACTCCAGGGCATGGGGGGTAGATGCAATGTCCTTGTCGTGGAACCAAGTGGACGGATGCGCATTTCCTCCATTTGTCCTACTGACTCGGGTGTTGCGGAAGATTCGTCTTTCAAACTGCCAGGTCACACTAGTGGCTCCGTGTTGGCCAACGAGAAGTTGGTTTTCCAACATACTGGATCTCCTAGTGGAACATCCGGCGGTACTTCCAGTGTCTCCCAGGCTGTCTCAGCATGCGGGGAAGACACTACATGCAAGTCCTCACATTCTGAACCTTCACGCTTGGAGGCTATCAGGAAGGGAGTCAGAAAGGATAAGTTTTCGCAGCAAGCTGCAACAATCATTGCACAGGCAAGGCGACCCTCTACTACAGCTTGCTACGACGCAAAATGGAGGGTCTGGGTTAATTGGTGTAAACAGAGGCAAGTTAATCCACTCAGTCCAGCTATAGGAGAAGTAGGGGAATTCCTTAGGTTTTTGTTTGATGACAGGAAAGCATTAGCATCAACTATTAAGCGATACAGGTCGGCATTGGCCAGCTGTTTGAGGTTCAGTCAGGCTCCGACATGTAACGTCGGGTCAGATCCTAGGTTATCGGCTATGATTTCGTTTTTTACTAGAGGAAGGCCAGTAGCTAGAACTATCACCCCCAAATGGAATCTTACAGTAGTTCTATGGGCCTTGACCAAGGCTCCGTATGAACCCATGTCACATGCTTCCCTCCTCGACTGGTCCGTCAAGACGGTGTTCCTCCTCGCTTTCACTTCGGCGAAAAGGAGGGGGGAATTGCACGCTCTGTCTATGGAAGATCAGAATCTGGTTTTTAGCAAGGACTCCGTTACTCTATGTTGCGAAGTAGGTTTCCTTGCTAAAACTCAGGTTCCAGGTAAGCATCCCATACCATTCGTGATTCCTGCCCTGTCCAAATCAGGTCAGTTATCTGTGACAGAGACCACACTATGCCCAGTCAGGGCAATTCGGCACTACGTCTCAATGACTAAAAGGTTGAGACATAGACGCAGGAGGCTTTTTATCCCGTGCAGGGGTGATCAGGATCTGTCCAAAGCATCGGTTTCACGGTGGATATCACTATCGATTCGCAGAGCATATCAATCTTCTTCGGGTAAGACACTCAGAAAGTTAAAAGTCAAAGCACATGAGGTCAGAGCAGTTTCGACCTCTTGGGCTTTCCTCAATAGAGTACCCATGGAGAAGATAATGGAAGCGGCATCATGGAGATCTCATTCTACTTTTTCTAGGTTTTATTTGCGCACACTGACTTCACAGAGTGCAGATATTTACACATTGGGTCCCTTAGTCGCGGCTGGCAGGGTTGTCACGAGTGAGGAACATAATGTGTGAAAAAGGCTTGCTTAGAAGCCTTTTTTGTTATTCTGGGCTATTGGATCCAGTTCAGGATAACAAAGTTGGTAATATATTCAGATTGGCAGTAATAATAGCTAGTTCTCAACTAGTTAGAGTTATGTTTTAGAAAAGTTTTCAAAATTGTTTTCTGTCTTACATAATTAATTAATGCCAGTCTGGATAAGGAATTACTGTTGTATGTACAATTGTGGATTGTTAACAAGGATTGTAAGGTCCGGAGAGGGTACCGGGGAATTCCCTGTGCTCCGTTGCACTAACCGTATCATTATCATGACACTCGAAGACGGAAATGATCAGTCATCTAGGGTCACTGATATATATGTAAATTATTGATAGTACATGTATGTGATTGTCAATAGATATGGATGATTAATGGAGTCATTTAAGTTGTGAATGAGAAATTAAGAGACTTGTGGACATTATTAGATTCAGTGTAGAGACTGGGAATCTTATTGTAAGACATTAAGTGTGGATGACATTACGCTAAAACTGCTAGAAGAACATTCAGTATGTTGAGACACGGATGGAGACGAGAATCAAGCAATCCAGAAGACGTTACTGGCATTACTAGAGTGATACAGGCATCTTCTGGGAACGAATAAGGGGGTCGCTGCTTAAGACGGGGCCCAGCAGTCATCTACAAAGATTTGTTGAGTAATTTATTGATCCTAGGTTAAGTATTCACAGAACGAATTATTCTTTTCTGATTTCTGTATCACCTTACCTTCCCGCCTGGGAGACAAATTATAGCAACATATAACAGGGAAGTATGATACAGAAATCAGAACTTTTCTATGTAAAATTAGTTTCTGTGAGTACTTACCTGTTATATGTATTTAACACCCACCTCCCACCCCGCAAGGTGAGAGATTTGTTCTATCGCAAAGAGGAAGTCTCATGTGCGCGCATGCGCGGTCGAGATGTGATGGGACAGGTATAAGTGCGGACTAAATGCGGGTCAATAAATTGTATACGGAATGGGTAGCCCAATAGAAGCTATATAGCAACATATAACAGGTAAGTACTCACAGAAACTAATTTTACATTGAAAAATTCTGATTTTACTAATGTCAAGGAAGTGGGTGGCAGGTGGGAGCACGCGATGTGTACGATCGGGGTTCATCCTTACCAGAATCCCGTCTGGAGACCTGGTTTGGCCCTTACATACGTCTTTGGCATTTTGTATGTGACAGTTGAATCTGGTTATACCCCTTATGTGAGTATTACGATATTCGTAATCCTATTTTAGGGGAAGGGGCCAAGTGACTTGGTGTGGTATGGACCTGGCACCAGGTCAGGTTATTCTAATTTGAGGGCTGAATATATTTGTTCTCGATGTAAATATTCCGTTATGATTTTGGGATTTTCCCCCCAATGCAGCAGGTTAAAATGGGATCGAACCCGTTTGCCCGGCCTTACATACCTTAGCTGTTGATAGGCCGTTAAACACTAATAAACAAACAAACAACGTCTTGTATATGTTCCATCATGTCTGTCCGTCACAAACCTAGTAACTTGTAAAACTGTTAAATCATAATAGATAGAGACCTGTAGCCTATTTCATCAAAATTGCAAAGTATACTTTTCTAGCAAAGTATACTTTGAGGGAGAAATTTTCAATTTTGGTATAAATTTATTAATTTTTATTATACTGAATTTATTACATTATCACAGCCATTTTTCCCAGGAGAATAAATGATTACTCCCTCAAAGTATACTTTGCTAGAAAAGTATACTTTGCAATGTTGGTGAAATCGTCTACTGAAACTTGGTATTGTAGCTTCAATATGAAATGTAGATGTGCAACGTTGTTTTTGATCCCCTGTTATGGATTATCTCCCCAGTTTGTACTTAGAATTTCACAAGTTTGCCTTGTAACTCATGAAACTTTCAAACTGTAACTGCTGGAGGCACTGGGATTTGATACTGGGCCATGGATTATCCCCCCTTTTGGACTTAGAATTTTGCAATTTTCACACGTTTACTATCAAAGTGGTAGGTAGGTGGGGCATCCGTGTTTTTTTAACACATTTTCTAGATTGTGCTACATACATGTAACTGTAGTGTAGATTATTCAAGACTTACTTCCCAGTTTTGAAATATGTGATCGAAACAAAATCAAAGGACCGAACGTCCTGAAATTTTCGCATATGTGTTTGTGGATGACAAATAGACTAATAATCACTGAAAAACGCTCAACCTCACTTAATCTGGATGTGAACCGGAAGTCAGAAAATCTGAATTTCACTAGTGACACCCGACCAGGGGAAGTAACTCTAACTACCTGGCTGTCTGAGTGCTCGTTCTGGGCCGGATTGGCAAGAGGGCGTAAACGATCACTAGAATATGACAGATTATATTTTATAGTATATGGTAGGGCTGAGTCAATACACCCTTCTCACAATATGATAGCCTATGTATACGTATCATGTTCAGTAACCTGGCGAAACAATACTACCAAGAACCAGTCTATCAATAAAATGAAACCAGTCTTTTCTGTAGCCGAGATCTGCCGAATGAACGTTAAGTTAAAAATAGATTTTTTGAAAAACCCAAAATGATACAAAGATTTCTATTCTGAGAATGGAAACCGAAATCGAAGATTGTATTCATGCACCGAACCATGGAGTTACAAATCATGAATAATCGAGTATGGCAGTTAATCGTTGCACCCTTAGACGATGGAAACATTTGCAATAACATAAATTGAGCTAAAAAAAGCGAACAAAACATTTATCACCCTGAAACGGCGATCAAGCTGTTGGAACTATTTTATGTCGTAAGACCTGCAAAATATGTGCTGCGAACAACATATGCTCATTTGTATAAAATCGGTCAGACCTCAAATTTGGATGTTGGTTTTAACATTCATCTCTCAAATAAAAATAAGCTTTAAGTATGGTAGCTAGTCATTTCCAGATACTGAGCATGAACAGGATAACGTGTGGTCTTCTCTTCTCTGAGTGTTTTAAAGTGTTAATTTTGGGTTTTCTCTCGCTGTGAAACCCAATCAAATAACTGATAGGAGTGTAATAAATACAAACTATTCCATTGACAGAACAACAAACGTGGCTGTGACTGGAGAAATGGGGCTTATGGGATATGTGACCAGTGTAGCTCCAGGTCAAATGGCACCTGATAATGATCTATATTACTTGTTGGAAGCATTACAGGTGTTTCATTGATAGAATGGCGAACAGTGCAGATGCACAGGCTGATCTGGATCTATGCTGGTCGCAAAAGCCATAAGCCCCATTTCTCCAGTCACAGCTACACATGACTCGGCCCTGAACTGCAGAAACACAGCCTAATCCGGAGCTATTCTGTAGCCGATTTCATCAAAATTGCTGAGCATACTTATCTTGCTAAGTACACTTTGAGGGAGAAATTTTCAATTTAAGGATTAATTTATTAATTTTTATTATACAGAATTTATTATATTATCACAGCCATTTTGGCTGTGATAATGTAATAAGTTCAGTATAATAATTCTGCATACTTTTAATCATCAAATATATGCCGTCGTTAGTTCTAATGAAATAATGCATTTCGCGAAAAATAAATGATTACTCCCTCAAAGTATAGTTAGGTCGATAAGAATGCTTAGCAATTTCGGTTAAATCGGCTACTGGTCACAGATGTCATAAGGTGTCTTTAATACTATCAGGGTGCCATATTATGGATCATTGATTTTGCCAAGAGTTGGCTCCAGCCTGGCGTAATTATTGCCGGCAAGTGAGTCGTATGAATGATGGGAAATATAGTTACGACAGCTTACATTGTTACTGCGATCCTGATTTTCTGGTGGCCCGTCACTCTATATTCATATATTCAGATCAGACCCGGGGTTACCGGGATTAGGGATTATACTTCACTCGTCTTGTATTCTCTTGTCGCCTATTGTGGACCTGTTTCTGCATGCATTCAGTATGCCATTTACCAATTGTCTGGTCTGCCTCAACACTAGAGCCGTATTAACCCTTACACCGCTATCTTATTTTTTTCTCGTCTGCTGTTTATTTTCTATTTTCAATTTTTATCATCAAAGCACTTTAGAATAATTTACAACATGCTTTGACAGCACTTTAGAATAATTTACAACATGCTTTGACAGCACTTCAGAATCATTTCCATTCCATTGGAAATGATTCTGAAGTGTTGTCAAACCATGTTTTTATTGAGAAATAAGGCACGATATAAAAGCAACGGCAAATGACAATTGTTGTGAGTAAGCGGTCTAAGGGTTAATTCAGTTGATTGCAAATGGTGTATATCCAGATGAGATGGCTTATAGCTTGCCGTCCCATCAGGATATGCACAGTTTGTGACCTTTTGTATGCCCCACAATGATATTGGAGGAGGCATTTAGTGTTACACTTGTGCGTTCGTTCGTCCATCCGTCACAAACTTTGTAACTCATAAAACTTTTCAATTGTGATAGGGACTTGAACCTTGGTACGTAGCTTTCTTATGGTGTGTATATGCACACAGTTAAATTAGAATTTTTTTTCGATCCCAGGCCATGGCTTTTTTCTCCTTTTTTCGATTTCACAATTTTGCCTTGTAACTTGTCTACACTTAAAAACCATAACAGCTGGAGGCTTGATACATTGTACATGTACTTGGTACATGTATGAAATTTCTGAAAAACTTGAGGAAATCTGAATTTCATTTTTATCTGAGCCTGGTAAGGGCCATATTATGTAGCTTCTTTATGGTGTGTAGATGCGAAATGTGAATTTCAATTTTTCATTAATCTCCAGGCAATGTATTACCGCCTTTTGGACTTAGAATTTGGCAAAGCGGTGATAGGTGAGGCATCCAGATTCTATGAACACATGTTTTCTGTCCGAGCCCGCTTGCGGAAAGCGAGACATAGTGATCACAATGACGTCAGTGCGTCCGTGCGTCAGCCCGTCCGGGCCAACGTCCGGGGGTTTAAGAGGTTAGGGGCGTGGCCGAACACAAAAGATTCCCTTTTATTTATTCTGTAAGCTCTTAAATTCTATTTTTGTTTTGGGGCTTTTTCTTTGATCTTCAAACAATGAAAATGTTGGAAATCTGTGTTACAGTTTTTAAGTACCTTATATCTCTGCAGTCCTAGGTCACGTTATACTCAGGCTGTATCCCACTCATGCGGCCCCTGTGCCCCAAGGTCAAATGACTTAGAAGTTTGTGGTAAATTTTTGTCTAAATTTGTGTTAAAGTTTTCAGATACAAACTATCTCTGTAACCGTAAGTCAGATTTGATTGAAAATTAATTTGCTTATTGGTCATCACCCATATATACATTCTGTGTCCCACTCATGCGGCCCCTGTGCCCCAAGGTCAATGTCAAATGACATCGTATTTCGCTGTGTATTGCGCGCATTGGTGTACAACGCTCATCTATATTTTGGGGGCGAAAAATCGGGAAAAAAATAGTTTGCGTCTATAGCGCGCAGCAAATTTTCACAAAAAAATCTGCGGAAACTCCATCACGAGTATAAGAAAATTGCTTTCCGAGTTCACATCCACAATGCTGAACGTGTACTGTTAGGCTCTCTCGAAGCTGCTAATCAGTGACAAAAAGATAGCCAAAAGGTCAGCTTTACTAATCGAGGCATAAATTAGACTTTATATTGTCTAAAATTTTGTTGTATTTATTGTTATTTACTGATTAATGTGCTTACTAAAAATTCACGATGCATATAATACATTTATTTAACCTACTTACGAAGAAGTTTGTTGTATATAATTCCACCATATTTGCCATTTGTGTATAAGATAACAGACCGCAATACACATATTACCCGTAATCGCTAACACACAGCTGCCATGTATCAAACTGCTTCCCCAAGGCAATATTAAAATACCACTACTAGTGACCTGCACATGAGAAATGGGCCATAAACAATTCCCCCCAGCCAAATATTGACACTGGACACACCGAGGATATACGTAGGTACAGATAGTGTGTATTCACTGTTTATTAATTAGGTTTAAAAATAGACATAGCGGTCGCTGATATGATAGCCTACGGTACTTAGTAACTGAATACACGACATTACAGCATAGCCCCATATCAGTGTATGCGCAGGCAAATCAGAGGCTATGCTGGTCGCACATGTCATAAGGTATTGATGCGTGAATACTTGTCAATACTTTACAAAAATAGTAACACAGTCAGTCGGCAACCTAGCAACTGAAGGACAACGACCATTACCGAGCGTTACCGAGAGTGTGATCTGAATGTGCTCGACGCTTGATTTAGCATCTAAAATCTTACATCAAGCGCTTATGGGATTGAGATAATCTGTCCTCATTAATTATTCACAGAATAGCAGACGTGTGACGTCACTTCAAAAATTTACAACCAAACAATAACAGGCAGGCAACATTTGACCGATATGAGATCGGGACACGAGCGTAAATCCAGAAAACATGTAAAATTTCCTCTAATACACGTAGCCTCTTATGTTACGAGCCTGGCTATATTAAATCACCTTCATAAAATAGAAATCAACTTTAAGACGGAAACAAACAATGTCAATGGAATTGAATTGGTGTTTAACGCCCAATGTGGATAAATGTGGCTTTGGATGGAGAAATGGGGCTTATGGCATTTGCACCCATTCATACCCATCATACTTTTTCTCTTGTTTCACACTATGCGTATTTCAACATCATAGCGGACCCCTGTCAAAAATTGAATGTGTAAGACTGGCACAGAAATCAGTTGGAAAAAATGTTTGAAATTTATCTACCTACCTATAACGCGCAGGGTGACTTCTGGATTAAAAATGCGGGTGAAAAAGTGCGTCAATATACTGCGAAATACGGCAGAAGTTTGCATATTATAAAGTCTGCATTAAAGTTTTTATATACCTTATATCTCCACAATTGTTACTCCAATTTACTTCCAACTTCCAATACTTCCTTTTCATCATCCATATTTTCATTCTATAGCCTGCCCATGTCGTCCACCTGCCCATGGTCAAGGTCAAATGACTTGTGTTAAATTTGTGTTAAGGTTTTTACATACCTTATATCTCCACAACACTTACTCCGATTTACTTACCTTATATCTCCATAGCCCTTAATGCATACTTCAAATAAATACACTCTGAGATCATCAAATGCCTCGGCGGGCTCGACATGCAGGCCTCGGCTATCTGGTATTGACAAAGATGGAAAAATATCAAACAGCAGCAGACAACAATTTTCGTTTCCAGCATTCTAAGGGTTAAGATCCTCTCTATCAGCCATGGTCTAAGCACAGGCATTCGGCGTGTTTCGGCTTTCTTCGGTTAAAAAATTAACAAGGCTTCTAACTTTGGTCGAACACGACCTCGTATCATTACGTGATTTTATTAACGCTAATGTTAATATTTTGGCGGAAAGTGCACATATTCATTTGAGAATTATTGTTATCTTGCTAAAATAGCATAGTTAGAACATATTTATGCAAATAATATCGAAGTACAGCTCCTTTTCCTTGGTCGGACACAAGGTCGTATCATCATTTTCCTATGGGAATTTAACATGGGGTCTAAAAATAGATTTGTATTAAATATTTTTTTATTTGTGGACCGATTTTCAAAATCTAACTTGTTTTCTTAGTTACATCATTTCCAAGCTATCTAGCCAGGTTTCGGAGTCAATTTCCAATTTTTATTGTTTTTTGACTCCTCCCCCACTGCTTCCTCCTTTTTTCTCCATGTTAAATTCTCATAGGAAAATCGTTTTTGGGCTATAAAATCAATATTTGATGGAATTTCATCGAACAAATTTGTTTTGAGGAGGGTGACTTTTTTTATACGTCCGTTTGAAAAAACGGGACGTATTATGTAGTCATCTTGCGGGCGGGCGGGCGGGCACAACTTGTTCACTCAATAACTGGAGTTTCTACTTGACGGATTGTAACCAAATTCGATGTATATGTTTAACACGGCAAGACGAAGAAGCCTATTGATTTTGAAAAATTTCCGATGTCTTATCTCCCCTTGGCGGCCATTTTCAATTGTCTCACTCTGTAGCCTTGTCTGCGCAATAACTCAAGTTCTACTTCACCAATCGTAACCAAATTCGGTATACATGTTTATCACGGCAAGATGAAGAAGCCTATTGATTTTGAAAATTTTCTGATTACTTATCTCCCCTTGGTGGCCATTTTTAATTTTCCCACTCTGTATCCTTGTCCACGCAATAACTCAAGTTCTACTTCACCGATCGTAACCAAATTTGGTATACATGTTTATCACGGCAAGACGAAGAAGCCTATTGCTTTTGAAAAATGTTTGATGACTTATCTCCCCTTGGCGGCCATTTTTAATTTTCCCACCCTGTATCCTTGTCCACGCAATAACTTGATCTTCTTCACCGATCGTAACCAAATTCGGTATACATGTTTATACGGCAAGACAAAGAAGCCTATTGGTTTTGAACAATTTCCGATGACTTATCTACCCTTGGCGGCCATTTTTAATTTTCGCACTCTGTATCCTTGTCCACGCAATAACTCAAATTCGGTATACATGTTTATCACAGCAAGACAAAGAAGCCTATTGATTTTGAAAAATTTCCAATGGCTTATCTACCCTTGGCGGCCATTTTTAATTTTCCCACTTTGTATCCTTGTCCACGCAATCACTCAATGTCTACTTCACCGATCGTAACCAAAATTGGTATACATGTTTATCATGGCAAGACGAAGAAGCCTATTGATTTTTAAAAATGTCTCATGACATGACTTATCTCCCCTTGGCGGCCATTTTTAATTTTCCCACTCTGTATCCTTGTCCACGCAATAACTCGAGTTCTACTTCACCGATCGTAACCAAATTTGGTATACATGTTTATCACGTCAAGATGAAGAAGCCTATTGATTTTCAGTGAGTTGTCTTCCCTTGTTGACTGGCCTTGCCTCGACGGGCGTATGTTGTGACCTTCTTGTTGTTATTGATGAAAAAGTATTTACATTTAAATATTTTTTTTATTTAATGTGTTTAATAGTCAAAAGTTTGTCAGCAGAAAAACATGGAACAGACATTAATGAAATAATGTGTTCTAACGTCAAACGTCAATATTGTAGTGGCAAGTTCATATGATCATTTGAGAATTATCGATATCCTGCAGAAATACATAGAATGCATAGAAAATTACAATTTTAAACATGTTATATTGTTATGATACGAGGTTGTGTCCGACCAAAGTTAGAAGCCTTGTTCATATATATAGAGTTATACCGATGAAAGTCGAAACAAGCCGAATGCCTGTAGGTCTAAGTACATGTAAGTCAGTGGATGAATACAGCAGAAAGCTAATCAATCAAACCAATTAGAGTGTTGGGTTGATATTGATCAATTGCAAAAATCTGGGTCATCATCTAAGACTCAGTCCCTTGTAGCTCATTTGTGACTGTGACTGGCGAAATTGGGCTTATGGCATTATTGGCCAGTCTATCTCCTGATCTGTGTATTGAAGCCCAATACCATATCCCCCAGACCACAGCCCATCCCTAGGTTCTGTTGGAAATCAGGACGTTTGATTGGTTGAGGCTGAGCTGTGCGCAGTCTCGATTAATCAAACTGCCGGATTTGATGTCCATAATAAAATAATAAAATAATGAGATTTTATAATCACGAGCTCAGATAGTCAAAGACTTAATTGCTCTTACTTTCAGAAAAATCTCGAAAAAAGACCATTGGCCTAAAAGAGAAGCTGTTGGGGGCAAAACATACCACCGCAGGTAGGTGACATGCTGTGTTGGTTTTAGCCGACCAACTTTTGTCTGCCCAATTAGTTTGTTGTACTGAGTAATGGATACAAACCTGGCAATCATTTTATAATGGCCACCAAACAATGCATGAGTAGTTATGCCCCTATGCGATAGCAAGGTAGCAAGGGGGACATTTTGCGTTGCTCTTGAGGTTCCGTACATACGTACGTCCGTCTGTACATCCGTCCGTCCGTCCGTGTACATTTATGTAAAAAATTGCAAACATTTGTAAGAGTTTCTCCATCATGTAATGTCTTCAATATTACTTGAAGGATTGCTTTAATATTTGGACAGTTCATACACCTGAACACTCGCACTCGCACCACCAATGACATGACCTTGACTTTTGTGACTTTTGAAATGGTGCTGAAACACTTAGTCATTTTCTTACGTTGAAACGTTTGTAAGACTTTCTGTAATGACTTTGAAATTTGTGTAAATTTAAAGTTTTCTTTTGATACAGAATCTCTAGTTAGAGTCCAGTATGCCATGGGGGCATATCCATATTTTACAAACATAATGTCCAGTTTGGAGTGTTGTATTATTTATTCACATCTGTATGTATGGACGTGACTGGATTAGTATAGCGATAGTGTAATGAGTAGAGTATTGGACTTAATCAATACCAAAGGTTTTGGGTTCAATCCCTGCCATACGCATGAACAAATACTGACAGAGAATGAATTTCCATGCAACTGTAGCCGAATTCAGCAAAATTGCAAAATATACTTATCTAGCTACTAAGTACACTCTGAGGGAGAAATTTTCAATTTAAAGATAAATTTATTAATTGTTATTATACTGAATTTATTACATTATCACAGCCATTTTGACTGATCAGTATAATAATTCTGCATATTTTAATCAATAAATATATGAAGTCGTTCGTTCTATATGAAATAATGCATTTCTGGAAAAATAAATGATTACTCCCTCAAAGTACACTTTGCTAGATAAGTATGCTTAGCAATTTTGATGAAATCGGCTACTGGTCATTTATTACTGGTTTAAACCCTTTCACCGTCCTCCAAGCCAGACAACCTCAGAGGTACCTGTCACTATCCAGGGTGTCTTAATTTTAGAACGGTTCTACTGTACTCTGTGTTTTGCAATCATGAACAGACATTACACACTAGAGATAAGGGACAGTGAATCAGATCACCATTAAGCACCCAGAGGTTTTCTGGCTATCCAGGTTAAAGTACATGTTTTTCGTCAACAGGCTGTGACTAGAAATGGGGTTTATGTTTTTTTTGCGACAAGTGTAGATCCAGACCATACTGTGCATCCGCACAATCTGATATGGATCTGCACTGTTCGCCATTAAATCCTGTCATGCTTCTTACAAGCAATTATTGTTATAAGGCTACAGGAGTGTGTTATTTGATCAGGAGCTACACTGGTCACAAATCCCATAAATCCCATTTCTCACGTCACAGCCACATATAGCTAAATTACAATGAAAGATCTCTCAAATGGACACATAGAAACCTCATGATTTCCATTGGTTTCTCTGTAAGGCCGTACCAAGTTCTTTCAGGCAGGTAGGTTTTGAGGGTGATTCTGTGAAAAAACAAACAGTCTGTGTATGCTATTTATACCCCCGCAACGCGTTGTGGTGGGTATATTGGAGTCAGGTTGTGCGTCCGTCCGTCCATCTGTCCGTGCGTGCGTGCGTGCGTGCGTGCGTGTGTGCGTGCGTGTGTGCGTGCGTGCGTGCGTGCGGGCACACATTAGGGTACTTATGGGGTAGGGGGCGTGGTCTAAGACAATGGGTTAGGGTTAGAACACAATGGAACTTAATCCGTACCCCGTAAGCCTATTGTGTCTTACGGGGTATTTCCTTTGATCTTTTATATAGCAAGTACCCCCTAAGGTCCGAAATGTAAGTTTGTCCGTCCGTCCGTCCATCCGTCACTAAACTTAACATCAGAGAAATATGTTATAACTTATATTTCCTTCATCTAAAATGCTTAATATTTCACACATGCGTTCCTGTAAGGCTCTACTACCATGCTGTGCCAAATCCACAACCGTCCAACCCCCGCTGATCTCTTTACAAAACTTAACATCCGAGAAATATGTTATAACTTCTATTTCCTTCATCTAAAATGCTTAATAATGCACGCATGCATTCCTGTAAGACTCTACTACCATGCTGCGCCAAATCCACGACCGTCCAACCCCCGCTGATCCCAAGGTCAATGTCAAATACTTGGTCTCTTTACAAAACTTAACATCAGAAAAAGTAAGTTATAACTTCTATTTCCTTCTTTGAAAATTCTTAATATTTCACTTGTGCATTCCTCTAAGTTTGTACTATCATGCTGTGACAAATCCACGACCGTCCAGCCCCCGCTGATCCCAAGGTCAAGGTCACATACTTAGTCTCTTTACAAAACTTATCATCAGAGAACTATGTTATAAATCCTTAATATTTCATGTATGCATTCCTCTAAGACTACTATCATGCTGTGACATGTGACATGCTGATCTCGAGGTCAAGGTCACATACTTAGTCTCTTTACAAAACTTAACATGAGAGAAATCAGTTATAACTTCTATTTCCTTACTCGGATTTGCTTCACATTTCACACACGCATTGCTCCAATGGACCTCTACCACCCTGTGACAAATTCACGTTCGTGACGACCCCGCTATGCCCAGAGTCAAGATCACAAGCCCACACATTTGGATTTATTTTTACACATTTAGGGGCACCTGGGCCCACGCGGGGGGTATTCCGTAAGCCTCGCTTACTGACCAATCTATTTCATACTGTCAACTGGTGAAAACTGATTGGGCCTTGTCCAAGTTTTAAATCCGTTCATGAATTTACTCAATAAAGTTTAATGAGAGTATTTGCTTTCTATTGGCGGCACTTTATATTTATGTTAAAAAACGTCCTCAACCCTTTGCACACTGCAAAGGGTTTAGGACGTTTTTAGCCGAAATTTACCATTTTCTAAAAGCCTTGTTTGTTTTTACCAGATACTTAGATAGGTTTTGGCCATCTGGGTGGATGCTTAACGGAGAAAAAAATTAGCATGGCCTAATTTATAACTAAAACATTGCTACCAAACACACCCAAGGTTCAGTGGGTGGAATTAAAGAGCATCTGCCTTCTGGAGATTTCGCACAATTTGTTCTTGCTTTAATATCAACCTAATTGTTTGTCTGCTGGAAATGTTTTATTTTCAATATGTCTCGATAAAAACCTGTTTTTACAGCGCATGAGAATCGTCTCCACTAGAGAAACAGGTTTTTAGCTCGACTGTGAGAGCTTATGTAGTCACCCCGGCGTCGGTGTCACCTTGGTTAAGGCACTCAGTAGGCACAAGCTGTTCTTTATATCACTTTCTGTCAAAATAAACATTCATTCACCATTACCCCACGTATTGATTGGCATTACATGTATTATACATTTGATATCAGATGTAAATTTCCACACTGTTATCAGGGGCGATAACCGTGTTTCTTTAAAATGTTAACGGCCATTACTATTTATTCTCTGTATTTATTTTTAGCTCACCTGAGCGAAGCTCATGTGAGCTATTGTTACCGCAATGTGTCCGTCGTCGCCCGTCGTCCGTCGTCGTCGTCCATGAACATTTTCAAACGTCTTCTCCTCGGTAACCATTGGGCCTATAGTCACCAAACTTCATGGTCATGGTCCTAAGGTAGGGGGATTACAAAATTGTTAAAAAGACGTCATTACGTAATCCAAGATGGTCGCCGTCTAAAAATAGCACAAATTCTTCAAAAATCTTCTTCTCAAGAACCGCTAAGCGGATTGCGACAAAACTTGGTAGGAATGATCGATGTACAATGCTCTTTCAAAGTTGTTAAAATGGTGACCACGTCAAAAATGGGCGTGGCCCGTGTGGTCAAATTGGTGTCAAATTTTATTTTTGACCGAATATGTTCATGTCATATATCAAATCGAAGGTATCAACGAGGCGATCACTCTGGTGCATTTTTTGTCGAAATCGGATGTTTATGTCATCCAAGATGGCCGCCGAAAGGTCAAAAGGTCGTTCTTTTATTAGAGATTTCAAAATTCTTCTTCACATGAACCGCTTGGCCCATGGTAGCCAAACTTAAAAGTTATGGTCCATGGGTGAAGCCTTTTCAGATTTGTTAAAATGGAGGTCATCGCTAATCCAAGATGGCTGCCGTCTAAAAATAGCATAAATTCTTAAAAAATCTTCTTCTCATGAACCACTTCCCGGATTTCGACGAAACTTGGTAGGAATGATCGATGTACAATGCTCTTTCAAAGTTGTTAAAATGGTGACCCCGGGGTCAAAAATGGGTGTGGCCCATGGGGTCAAATTGGGGTCAAATTTTATTTTTGACCGAATATGGTCATGTCTATCAAATCGAAAGTATCAAAGAGGCGATCGCTCTGGTACATTTTTTGTCGAAATGGGATGGTCATGTCATCCAAGATGGCCGCCGAAATGTCAAAAGGTCGTTCTTTTATTAGAGATTTCAAAATTCACACGAACCGCTTGGCCCATGGTGGCCAAACTTCACAGTTATGGTCCATGGGTGAAGCCTTTTCAGATTTGTTAAAACGGAGGTCATCGCTAATCCAAGATGGCCGCCATCTAAAAATAGCACAAATTCTCCTCTTGAACCGCCAACTGGATTTCGACGAAACTTGTTAGGAATGATCGATGTACAATGCTCTTTCAAAGTTGTCAGAATGGTGACCCGGGGTCAAAAATGGGCGTGGCCCGTGGGGTCAAATTTTATTTTTCACCGAATATGGTCATGTCTATATCAAATCGAAGGTATCAAAGTGGCGATCGCTCTGGTACATTTTTGTCGAAATGGGATGGTCTTGTCATCCAAGATGGCTGCCAAAAGGTCAAAAGGTCATTCTTTTATTAGAGATTTCAAAATTCTTCTTCACACGAACTGCCCATGTTGGCCAAACTTCACAGTTATGGTCCATGGGTGAAGCCTTTTCAGATTTGTTAAAACGGAGGTCGTCACTAATCCAAGATGGCCGCCGTCTAAAAATAGCACAAATTCTTAAAAAATCTTCATCTCATGAACCGCCAGCCGGATTTAGACGAAACTTGGTAGGAATGATCGATGTAGAATGCTCTTTCAAAGTTGTGAAAATGGTTACCCCGGGGTCAAAAATGGGCGTAGCCCGTGAGGTCAAATTTTATTTTTGACTGAATATGCTCATGTCATATATCAAATTGAAGGTACTGATGAGGCGATTGCTCTGGTGCAATATTTGTCGGAATCGGATGATTATGTCATCCATGATGGCCACCAAAAGGTCCATTTATTCAAGATTTTGAACGTCTTTTGCTCAGGAACGACATGGCCGATGCTTGCAAAACTTCATAGTAAGTTAAGATCATTGGGTGAAGCATTTTCAGATTTGGTAAAATGAGAGTCATCACTTAATCCAAGATGACCGCCATCTAAAAATAGCACAATTTTTTAAAAACACATGAACTCAATGTCACATTCTCCTCTGGTGTTCATGGAGTCAGGCCCTCTTGTTTGATGTACAATGAAAAAATATCACACCTCATTTGCATATGAAAATAGCCTGATACCACCACGCATCACTATCAGTAAAATAAATATTACTAAATGATTATATCTGTTATAGCGGGCACTCGTAATTTTTATAACTGGTGGAATAGTGACACAATTATACACTTATTTAATTCCTATAAAGAACATTTTGTGCCTACTGAGTGGGCATGTACCTTTAACGTTGGGGGAAATCTGTTATAATTTCTGTTTCCTTTCACCTAACGTTTTGATATTCATACCCGCGGCATACGAAGTATGTCGAGGGGTGTATATTTTTTGTAATTCCGTCCGTCCGTCCGTCCGTCCGTCCGTCCGTCCGTCCGGGCACACATTAGGGTACTTACAGTTGTTTCTGTCAAAATGTTCCGGGTTTATACGTGTACAAAGTGTTGTGCGTTGCGTATCCGTGGAGTTTCCGTTAGTTGCGTTTCAAACCGTGTGTCGTCTACGTGTAATACGTTTTCGGCCATGCGTTGCGTTTCCCCACTTTTGCGCATGCGCGAAAGTCGAACAAACCGTGTTCAACGCATTGAGTTTCAAAAGCGTTTAATCCGTGTACAACGGTTGTAAACGTATACAACGGTTGTAAACAACGTATTGAGTTTCAAAAGCGTGTAATCCGTGTACAACGGTTGTAAACGTATACAACGGTTGTAAACGTATACAACGCTAAGGTAAACCGTTTAAACGATTTAACGCTTTCTTTGACGAACGGTTACACGCATATACATGTACACAGCACCGTACAGATGAAACCGTGTTATACGTATAGCACGTTTCCAAGGGTTTTAACGCATTACACGTTTTGGTATGCCAACCTTGTATCGCGTAGAATGCGCATGCTCTGATCGTTCTTCGTGTGTGTATATATACTTCTAGACTCACTGCAGGGCTTCTAACATTTTCAGTTTTCCGGTTCTGGACCGATTTTTGAACTCTCAGACCGATTGAGATTTGAAAACTAGTCTTAAAAATTGGTCCGTCGGCTGCTATTTCGCTATAAACCTTGTAAATTTACCGGTTTTGACCACCAAGTAATTTATGACACATATCCGCGGGCCATATCCGTGTTAAACCAGTGTGCAGCTTGCTGTGTAATCAGTTTCTCCAAATATCGATTAATCTTAACACACGCGTGGGACAGGTGTATAGCGGATTAGTGACTGAAATAGACTGGCTTCAGCGTAAAGATAATACGAGAGTTCCTAGACTCGCCATTTCTGATGATGTTAAAATAAAATAAAGAAACCATGCACTGTGTTTATCTGTGTTCGTAATATTTAACCCCAAGTAACTGACACGGACTATCGGCCCGGGCTATTCCATATTAAGTTAGGAACTGTTACATTACGCTATATTAGGCGTCATTTTTGTGTATATAAAATGTACATAGGATAAGCCGCAGATCCTGATGAGCCGGCTCTCGTGATCTACAATTCTCAAACATTTTGATAAACGACAAGGTACATCTGTCGTGTTAAAAGCGTGACTCATTAGTCATCAGGGATTAGGGATCAATTGAAGTGCTAAATCACACCGCCGATGTACTTTGAACTCGATCTGAGGGTATATATTCGCGATATTTTAAAAGGGACGAAACAAGGACGCCTCGAAGCGATCGGGGCCGAACAGGTATTTGCGTTAAAACGTGTAACCGTTGTACACGTTTCAACGCTTTCATATAGCTACACGCTTCCAGGTAAAGCGTTGTACACGTTTCAACTCTTTCACCTCGCTACATATGTATACGCCAAAGCGTGTTATACGCGTTGAAGCTAAATGTATTACACGCTTTAAAACTAAACGGTTTGACAATGTGTATTACACGTGTACGAACCGTATTATACGTTTAAACAACGTATGCAACGCTTTTAAACTAAACGGTTTGACAATGTGTATTACACGTGTACGAACCGTATTATACGTTTAAACAACGTATACAATGCTACAGCAAACCGTTGCGTTCGCGTTGCGTTCGCGTTGAGTTTGCAAGTGTTGTCTACGGTGGAACAAAAACGGAGACTGCACTGTATGTGGCTAGCCCCACAGGGTTATGGACTTAGTAAAGGATAGGGTTGGTTACAATTAGCCACCTAAAAAATCTTTTCATGTGGCTAAAAATCGTTTTATGTGGCTAATATTTAACATGTGATAAGCCACATAAGTATCCATTTGTAAGAACGTCCGTCCGTCCGTCCGTCCGTCCGTCCCCGTCCCCGTCTGTTCACGTTAAAGTTTTTGGGTATCCAATATCTCTGTAACGGTAAGTCGGATTGAACTCAAACTTCATGCACTTCCTTATCATCATCCATATTTTCATTCCATACCACATCCATGCGGCCTTCATGTCCAAGGTCAAGGTCAAATTATTAAGAAATTTGCGTCCGTAAGATTTGCGTGAAAGTCTTCGGGTACCCATTATCTCTGCAACGTTAAGTCGGATTATCTTCAAACTTCATATACTTCCTTATCATCATCCATATTTTCATTCCATACCACACCCATGTGGCCTTCATGTCCACGGTCAAGGTCAAATTACTTGGAAATTTGCATTAAAGTTTTTAAACTATTTGCGTTAAACCTTTTATTGTCGGTCCAGGTGGTGGCCAGGGGTATACGCGAGCCCCTGTTCACTTTCTCTAGTTCACACATGCCTTTCTCTAATGATTCTCTATCATGCTGTGACAAATCCACTTCACTCAGACCCCCGCTAACCCCAAGGTCACTGTCATACCCTTGTCAAAATTATTCCTAGTCTGTATAAAATCCTAGGATATTCCTAGGAATTAAAGTGCAAAAATCGTTCATACCTTCACAACATAGGAAAATCTAAGGAAGCCTAGGAATATTTTGATTTTTTCATTCCTAGGTACGCTATAAGTCAGGATTCCTAAGAAATTACTAGGAATTCCTAGGAATAACTTGTTAATTCAAATCCTAGAAATCCCAGTTGCTAGGAATTGTATCAGTCTGTGGGAATATTCTAGGAATGCTAGGAATGTACACATTACATCCTAAATATCCCAAGTCTTAGGAGTTTCATCTTGTGTTATGGAAATTTAGAGAATGTTAGTAATATCTCCAAATAAATAAATTCCCAGAAATCCCAATTGCTGGGAATTTTCTCAAATCTCGAATATTTCCAGTCACAAAATTTCTACAATATTCCCAGGACAGGGAAAGTGCCAGGTCGAGAGGTTTGAATCCCACCACCACCATATAGGAGAAAATCACAAAATCAACATTGATTGGATTGATTATTGGTGTTTAACAGCCTATCAACAGCTAAGGTCATTTAAGGCGGGTCAACGGGTCTATCCCGTATTTAACCTGTCCATTATGAGGGAAATTCCCAAAATCAGAACTGAATATTTACAGAAAAATATATATTCAGCCCTGAAATTATTAGAATATCCTGACCAGGTCCATTCCACACCAGAGTAACTTCCCCTGCGAAATGAGGTTCTTGAAATATGTCCATGAACTGTTCATGAACTTTGAAGAACACTTGAACTGTTCATGAACATGTACAAATTAAGAGCATTCATGAACTGTAGTATAATTAAATAGTTCATGAATTGTTCTTAAACATGTTAAACAATCAATTTAAGAACTATTCATGAGCTTTTGAAGAATGTAACAAAATCCTTGAACTGTTCATGAAACATGTACAAAAGATCATTCAGGCCGTCCTTAAAAAAATGTTTGTTTCCTGTAACCCGACCCAGAATTTTAGAAGTGGGTCGGTTGGTAGGCAATTTCTTTTTTTTTCTGTCATATGACATATTGAATTTAAAAATTATTAATATTAAAAAGGTACAATATTTTAACACTTGCATTGCAAGTGTTAAAATATTGTACCTTTTTTAATATTAATACTTTTTAAATTCAATATTGCAAGTCTTGCAATAAAAGTATGTCAATTGCTGTATGTGTTGTGTATGAAACATGTATACCATTTAGGGCCAGAGATTATATTAACCCTTTTTAACCCACTGTAGCACTAAATTAAAAAAATAAAAATAAATAAAATTGTAAAAAAAAATTAAAAAAAAAAAATTAAAAAAAAAAAATTGTAAACGAAATTGCAATAAAAAAATCGGGGTCTTGCACCATTTTAGCGGGTCGGTCGAGTTACAGGAAACGGAGATATAATTATGGATGGCCTCATGACCATTTCATGAACTGTAGTATCATTAAATAGTTCATGAATTGTTCTTAAACATTTTATTCAATCAATTTAAGAACTATTCATGAGCTTTTGAAGAATGTAACCAAATCCTTGAACTGTTCATGAACATGTACAAAGAGCAATCATGACCATTTCATGAACTGTAGTATCATTAAATAGTTCATGAATTGTTCTTAAAACATTTTATTCAATCAATTTAAGAAACTGTTCATGAGCTTTTGAAGAATGTAACCAAATCCTTGAACTGTTCATGAACATGTAAAAAGAGCAATCATGACCATTTCATGAACTGTAGTATCTTAGATAGTTCATGAATTGTTCTTAAACAATCAATTGAAGAACAATTCATGAGCTTTTGAAGAATGTACGTAACAAAATCCTTGAACCAGGCCCGTAGCCTGACCTGTTTGAAGGGGGGGGGGTCGTTTCGAAGGCCCAAAGGGCCTGAGGTATCTAGGGGGGTCTAAAAAAGTGGGGGGTCGTCCGAAGAGCAATCATGACCATTTCATGAAACTGTAGTATCATAAAATAGTTCATAAATTGTTCTTAAACATATTAAACAATCAATTTAAGAACTATTCGTGAGCTTTTGAAGAATGTATATAACAAAATCCTTGAACTGTTCATGAACATGTACAAAGAGCAATCAATTGTCCATTTCATGTATTGTTATTATCATGATTATTGTTTGAATGTTCAGTATTCCAATCATGAATGTGAATATTAAAGTATGCTAAAAGTTCCTATGTACTTATATGGCCTTGCCCGATGTGTCACTCGCCAAATCGGACCAGTGAAAATCCTCTCGCCAACATGAAAATTGAATCGCCATGGCGAGCGGGTGCGAGTGAATTTTTAAGCCATGTTACACATTACAAAATTCCTAAATGTCCCAAGTCTTAGGAGTTTCATCTTGTTATGGAAATTTAGAGAATGTTAGTAATATTGGTGGTTCTTGAATGTGTACCCTTATGATTCTCACTGAAATTACCATTTGAGATATCAATGCAGGCGCGGATACAGAAATAATTGCAGGGGGGGGGGGGGGGCGTCTGTAATTAAAATATTTGGCATAGCCGACCTCCGCGAGAGAGCGAAATCGTAAAGTAGGGTGTCTGGGGGTCCTCCCCCAGGAAATTTTTAGATGCCAGATCGCCGCAGATGCGATTTCCTGACACCTAGGCCACGAAAAAGTCATCCAACTATTCGAGTATTGTAGTTTTTTTTTTTTTTTTTTTTTTGTTTTTTTTTTTTTTTTTTTTTTTTTTTTTTTTGCCGGGAGCAGGGGGGGGTTCCGGACCCCCTGGACCCCCCAACCACCCCCCCCACCCCTGTATCCGCGCCTGCAATGTAGACTTTCACTGAAATGTCAGGGAATTATTAACCTCCAAGACAGACAGACACATGTATGATTATGCACACACATATGTGTCGGAACAACGCTCTCGCAGTCTTTGTGGCTGCAGAGAGATTGAGGCAAAAAATAAGCGCCTGAATTACAGACATACAACAACAACAACAACTAGAAGTTAAGCTGTCACATGGTTTAAATTAGTTATGATTTAAACATGAATTACTTCAATATGTAAGTCAACAATCAAACCACAGTAAACTATTTCACAATCAATGAACTAGACTCATAGAAAGAATTAAGATTAGTCTATGTATCACTTAAATCTAATAAGAAAATTTTGAGTTCCAAATTATGAAAGAACTAACCAGTAACCGACTGGATCCAGTAAACAACGTATGCGATATTGGACTCGCATTCCATCACTTTCCAGTGTTAAAGACACAATACAATTACAAATCAAAAGACAGGCTAATAATACAAACTGGATAAAAGACTAGCTGACACACATAGTATATACTGTGACTGACAGACACTTGACGATTGTATTATAATTTAATTATGCACACAACCAAACTACAGTAAGAGATTTCATAAACAAATGAACTAGCTAGCTACTGTCTGTTCCACGTATTGCTGCCTATCTATCTATCTATCTATCTCTATATTCTATCTATATATTTTCAGGGTCATATATATTAAGGAAACCAATAGAAATCTGCTGTGAAAAGCTTTTTTTGCAATCTGCTTTGGTCACAAATCATCTACATCTGCATTATCTGGGCATTTACAAATGTAGCATATTAATTTATGTTCAATCAATCTGTCCCACACTATTAGAACTGTTCAACTTCATTAACATTCAAACCTATTTATGAGTAAATAGCATCTCTCTGGAATCAATCGAAAAGGACTGAATAAAAATGTGGAATGTGTCACATTGCCGGGCGCGACAGTTGATGTCACATACAGAAAAATTCAAATATATGACCTGAAACAATTCAATAATATAATTCTATATGTCGGCGGCAATGACGCTTCTCAGCATGTTGACTCTGAATTATTTGAAGAAAAATATGAACAGATGTTGAAGTACGTGAAAAGGGGTCAATACATCATGTAACTTATACATCTGTAATTCATGTCCTCGTGGCGATGTTGATGTAAAAGACTTCAACGAGATAATACAACGCCAATGTGACGCAACATGATGCCAAACTTATTGATACACACTCGGCCTATTTTGACAATATGTGGGCAATTAAGGAGCTATTTCTATCGACCAAGAGATAATATTCATCTTTCAAGCTCCGGAACCAAGCGACTCCTTGGAACAATAAACCAACATATCCAAATAGTGGATAACTTTGAACAATGTATACACGATTCATATAATAGAAATCGACAACGGCATACATGCCAGAATGACTGGGACCCGAGTTACAAGAAACCCTGAACAGCCACTCATGTCGAGTGGGAATCGTCATAATGGACACATGGGTGGACGGACAAACATGCGAAGAGAAGACCAGTACGGTCGACATCACAGACCAAATCAAGGGGGGAGGGGAGCTCGGGATAGGTGTATGAAATGTGGTCTCGACAATCATAGCACCAGTGAATGTCGGTTTATAAATCAGCTGCAATGTTTTAAATGCAAGTTGATGGGACACAAAGACGCCATCTGTTGGAATGTATAGGACATTGGCGAAGGTGCCAGTACCCCTCATAACAGTATACATGTACCAAGCTCAACAAGTTTAACCTGTTATTCTGAGGAAACATTATTTTCTTTGTTGGGACATATTTGTGATCAGTGCAATCAATTTTCATGCTATTGTGATCAAATAGAAAATAGAAATATAATGAATACTGTTTATTTAGAAGATACTTTTACCGAGCATCAGGAAAATGAAAACAATTTGTATGAATTATCAACACTGAATGATATCTCGATTTTCTGTTAATGAACATGAAATTAATGTGTTTGAAAATTCTGTGCATGCATGTAGTAGTGATTCTTCCAGGAGTGCCCATGATATGTTAAATCTTCATTTAGATGCGAAAGGTTTGAAAATTGGACATATTACATTCAAGGAATGACAAACAAAATAGACCAAGTGAGGGTAATGCTAAATGAATGCAATAATGATGTTCATGTTTAGGTATTAGTGAATCAAAATTGAACAGTGTACACCCAGATCATTACTTCCATATAAATAACTTTCAATCAATTCATTCTATGGAAAGGACAGGATTATAACGAAAGAAAGACCAGCAGAAGGTGGGGGTATTCTTGTATATGTTAAGGATGGAGTGAGTTGTAAGAGGAGAGGGGATTTAGAGAATGATAGGCTTGAATGTTTATGGATAGAAATTTTCCCTAAAAATAGTAAAAGTTTTTTAGTAGGAAATATGTATAGGAATCCAAACGAGTCTGTGAAATGGAATGAAGAATTTGAAAATCATATTGAGAAAATATTACAAGAACAAAAAGAATTCTACTTTCTAGGCGATTTTAACCGGGATCTGCTTAACAAACAAATAAGCAAAGGTTGGCTCGATTTTATGGAACAATTTGGTCTCACACAGGTAGTAAATACACCAACAAGAGTAACAGACCATTCTGAGACACTCATTGATCATATTTACTGTAGTGTAAAATCAAATATGAATACAGTTAACGTGCCTAAATTAGGTTAAGTGACCACTTTCCTATATTTATAACAAGAAAATCTAATTCAGCAATACCTAAAAACACTCATTATAGTAATACATATAGATCTTTTAAGAATTTCAATGAAACAGATTTTATAACTGACCTTGAAACCGTTCCTTGGGATATAGTAAAAATGTTTGATGATACAAATGATGTAATGGACGCATGGTCAAAACTTTTCTTGGATATTGTGAACACCCATCTACCAATGAAGCAACACGAGTTAAACGTAAGCAACAGCCAAAGTGGCTAACACCAGACATAATGGATGCAATGAAAATGAGAGACAGATTTAAATCACTCAATAATGACACACAATACAAATTACATCGCAATAAAGTAACTGAATTGATTAAAAAGTCGAAAAAAGCACAATATACTGCCATTCTAAATGAAAATAATAATAAACCTGCAAGTGTTTGGAAGCTATTTAAAGAAGTAGGAGCTAGCAAAAGAAATTCACCTGCCACAGTATTTCTCTAAATGTTGATGATAAAAATATTGAAAGCCCGGTCGAAATTGCAAATGAATTTAACAAGTTCTTTGTAACAATTGCATCAAAAATAAAAGAACCCACCAAACTTTCCAATTTCAAAAAGCTCAGTTCCTTTTGTGTGAAATAAAAAAGGTGCCTCAAGACACCCATTTCAATATTCCAGAAATAACAAAAGTGCAGGTAGAGAAATATTTAAAAACAATTGATGTTTCAAAAGCAACAGGTTTAGATGACATTGGCCCAAGATTGTTGAAAATTGCCGCACCCTACATTTCTGACAGCATAACACATTATGTAACCAAAGTATTAAAACGGGAATATTTCCAGAAAAATGGAAAGAGGGGAAGGTGACTCCATTATTTAAAACAGGTGATAAGAGTGACCCAAATAATTACAGGCCGATATCAATTCTTCCAGTGCTATCCAAACTCTTAGAAAAACATGTTCATGATTGTTTGATGGCCTTCCTAGTTACTTTCAATTTGCTACATGAAACACAGTCTGGTTTTAGGCCTAAACATTCATGTGAGACTGCACTAGCATGCATGATTGATAACTGGTTAGGTGCAATAAATAATGGGAGAATTATTGGAGCTGTCATGGTTGACTTTAAAAAAGCATTCGATTTGGTTGATCATTCTCTCTGCTCAAAAGCTATGTCACTACAAATTCTCAAATACCACAATTAACTGGTTTTTCGTCTTATTTACGCAATCGAAGTCAAAAGGTATCGACTAATAATACAGTATCTAAAGCAGAGTTCATCACATCCGGGGTCCCTCAGGGCTCTATATTAGGGCCACTTATGTTTTTACTGTTTATAAACGATTTGCCTTTATACACAAACGTAGTTAACACTGACTTATATGCTGATGACACAACACTTTACGAAATGAGCAAATCAATACAAACGGTAAAATCAAATAAATCTTGAAAATGCACTAGAAAAACTGTCAAAGTGGTGTACTAAAAAATGGAATGGTTATTAATGCAACGAAAACAAAGGTAATGTTAGTAACTACGCACCAAAATCAAATACGTTTGGACATTAACTGTTTGAGATTAAAACTTAATGGTGAAATTTTAAATACTGTATCTAATGACAAAATCCTAGGTGTTCATATCGATAATAACCTAACCTGGTCAACTCATACCGACAAAATAGCGAAGAAAATTGTAACCAATTTATGGCTTCTTAGCACAATAAAACATTTTTTGTCGTTCGAACACCGCGTACAATTCTACAAAACATACATACAGCCACATATTGACTATTGTAGTATTATATGGGGAGGTACATCTCAGACCAATCTGACCAGATTGTACAACCTGCAAAAACGAGCCTGCAAAATAATTCTAGATTATGAGTATATGATATAGTTAAAAGCATGGAAGAACTAAAAATATTAAGTGTTTATGAACGTATATTCTTAAGAAAAGCCAAATTTATGTTTAATGTTAATAGAAATAAAACACCAAGTTACATTAATGAATTGTTTCACTTAATGACCACACAATGAAATTTACCAACATTAAGATCCACAACCTCCAAAAATTATATTACTCCAAGACCACATAAAGAAATCTTCAAACAAAGCATATTCATATTCTGGCTCTATTATTTGGAACTGTTTACCTGCCTATTTAAAAACAATAGATACTGCCACAAAATTTCACTGCCAATGCATTCAATGGATGAAAGCAAAATGATGGTGAGAATTAGTCATTGACACTACGACTTTCCGTGTATTTCGCAATCTTATATAATATAATGAATGTGTGTGTATATATATAGTGTATGTCTATGTGTGTTTACCATTGGAAGATTGATGGTACATTTTGTATGTGCACAATTATTGCTATGTGATTGTATGTGATTGTATGTGTGTTGTTGAAGTATAGACATCAGCAGGGAAAACAGATGGACTATCACACTTTAATGCTTTGCATGCTGAAAAATAAATGACTATAAATAGTTAAAAAATCAGCAGCCGACAATTTGTTATCTTATTTTCTTATTGCTCTCTGAATACTGTGAAGATATGACATGCAATTTCATTAGAATTGCGTTGTCACAACGCAGTTCTAATGAAATTCCATGACATATTTGGCTGTTGTTTTCATCGCTAGCGTCCAAAAAGTTAAGAGCTTTCATCTCTCGATTGTATGCCAACCATTTATGTCTGTCTATGCAATTGACTGCAGGTTTTGGAGAAATGTTTGAGTCCAGTGTTTAGCCATGGGTTGGTTGTACAAATGTATGTTTGCTTGTTGCGTCATGTTTTAAACTTTTCCTTTAACTCTGTACATTTTGTATATACATGTATGTAAGTCTGTGAGGGCCTCATGGAAGATTAGTTTATAACTAAATGTGTAACCCTCTTTAAATAAAGTCTATTATTATTATTATTATTATTATCTTTCTCACTTTGAGTTAATGTTAGTATGTGTGGTCGACCAAAATAAATTATTTCCTCGGAAACTTGCAGTCTTGTTCTTGGTCCATCGCCTCTAGGATAGGTCAGCTTATGATAGATGTGCGATCCCTGTTTAGTGTGCATCATATTTTCATTCTTGGAGAATTTCTGAAGAATTTCTGAACTGGCATTTGCAATCTGCATTTCAAAATTCTGTGACCCATGAAACAGTTTCCTGAGATCTCCATTTAAGTCTTCATAGATATGCAAAGCATGAAAATGTCCAGAGAGGTCCATGGTTCCGAACGCAAGAAGGTAAATGTAAAAGTTGATAAATATTATATGTGCACTTGTTTTCTAAATACAACGATGGCGTAAACGTTAACATCGATTGGAAAAAGTTGCAAAAGGACGAAACTACGTAGGTACGAAATCGACGAAATTGTCCGTGATATTTATAGACTTTTTCATGTTTTCTGACAATAGAGTTAGCCATATTTGGTTGAAATAAACAGTTAGTAATGTAATACACAATACTTGATTTCGGCATCAAAGGATTTCATTAGAATATATCAATTTCGTATTTAATTATTTCACACTTTTCGGCGAAAAAGAAAGTTGCAATCATGGGCTGTGTAGGCCACTGTGTAGGCGACGACTAGGTTCGTCAGGTGGCCGCCTCGAGTGGTATACCACAATCGTAGCTAACGATTGGATACTATTTTTATTTCGGAAATGGTATCCCACAAAGCATCATAAGCTGACAAAAATGTGTGTAGACAACTACGTCATATGCCGATAGACTGCGATAGTAGTCGCCTCCCATTTACCTTGAAACTAATTATTCATGTGTGTCGTCGAATCAAATTAGTCGAAGCCGACCAATGAATTAAATGAAGCTATAAGCCGCTTAATGACGTAAATTCGGGTCTTCAATCAACGTTCCTTGAACGCTTTAGTTAAACAATATTAAGCGCCCAGACGTGTCTGATCAGTTGATACGCATCATGGCGTTGCGAATAACAAACCGATAGTAGGCGACAATAACAAAGAAACCCCGCGGGCAAATACACACCAGGGGTCATCAAACAATCGATGCGATCCAATTTTACACGCCTATTTGGTGGGATTAGCGCATTTATGACATGCACTCGCCCCTAGGGTCTGAAATTCATAGTAAAAAAAAAAATATCCAGAAAATTCCAGGGCGACTTGACTTCCCCCTACGGGAAAAATAAGGCGACTTGGCCAGAAAAAAAGCGACCACTTCGCCCATGTCGCCCTCAAACATGAACCCTGTGTTCCCGAAAATGTAACATTCTGGTAAATAGAAAAACTCATTTCCTTCATGGACCAAGGTCACTGCTAAAAATAGATTCATGCATGGACATTTGTAGTTAAAAATCATGGAATTCTTAAGATCCTAGGAATCCAAGGTATTTCCATGGTCTTAAATTCCTTAGTTCCTAGGAATCCTAAGTATTCCTGTTTTCAATACCAGCAAGGATCCTAGGATATTCCTAGGATTCTTAAGAACTGGGATTCCTAGGAATCCAAGGTCTTAAATTCCTTAGTTCCTAGGAATCCTAAGATATTCCTGTTTCAATACCAGCAAGGAATCCTAGGATATTCCTAGGATTCTTAAGAACTGGGATTCCTAGGAATCCAAGGTATTTCCATGGTCTTAAATTCCTTAGTTCCTAGGAATCCTAAGATATTCCTGTTTCAATACCAGCAAGGAATCCAAGGATTTTCCTAAGTTCCCATGTATCATTTGAGGCTGAGATTCTTAAGATATTCCTAGGATATTCCTAACAAGTTTTGACAAGGGTAGTTCATTCATAAACTTAACGTTCGGGGAAATTTGTTATAATTTCTGTTTCCTTTCACCACTCTTCTTAATACTTTACACAGCCTTTCCCCTAATGGTTCTCTATCATGCCATGCCAAATCCACGACCCTCAGACCCCTGCTAATCCTAAGGTCAAGGATATACAGTGTTAGCGCTTTTGCAAATTTGACAGTGGGGGAAATTTGTTATAGTTTCTGTTTCCTTTCACACAGCTGGGGGCCGTTTCACTAAACTTCTTACGACTAAAATGTTCGTAAATGCAAACTTATGATAGTCTGTAAATTTCACATTAACAATGTTTTCTTGCAAACAATTATTGGATTTACATTTATTGAGCATAGGCTGCATATGCAGCCTATGCTCAATAAATGTAAATCCATCAATTGAAATTTCCAGACGATTCCAAATTTGCACTTATGAACATTTTAGTCATAAGAAGTTTAGTGAAACGGGCCCCAGCTTCTTGATATTCATTAAACTAAAGCACCATCGGTTCCACGGTTCTACGGTTCTACCGACTGTCAGATGAGACTTTAAACTCTGGTCCTGTCCCTATATGACATTAGCTGTCACTGGGACGTTAAACCCAATTCATCATTCATCATCCTATAAACCGGACACCATGGGGACCCCCCAGGGTGTCCGGGTCAGAGAGGTTTCACTGTACAATCGGACAAAGACAAATGGAGTCATCTGAAATTTTCCAATGTGTATCAGTTTTCTCAGATCTTTGACCATATAGGGCATTCCTATAACGACAGTCAACCGAAATCCAATCATTTACATGCTAAACTTTTCACCCCTATCTACAATGAATATTCCATGTTCATTTTCTGACTATTCCATCAAACGTAAAAGGGATGTTTTTGTTAAAAAAAATATTGAAATATCCACAAACTGAGCAGATTCAGATGAGACGGCTCGGTACGAGCCAGCCGTCTCATCTGGATCTCCACTGTTTGCAAACATTACGATTCTGGTATGCCCTGTTCAATGATCTAAAGACAGTTTCTGATGTACACGATATTGTTTCATCGTTATATTGATCCGTGTAGCTGCGGCAAGCTATGCTATTGTAGCAAGGCCTCTATGTGTTTTCAGCAGTTCGCAAAGGAAACACTTGATACGATATCAACATCGGCTATTTGCAGGACTATTGTGCGATTAAGGTACCGCCATATTTATTGTGCTAACAGATTTGTTTGTGTATCTGATTTTTAAGCAGTTAGCCCTCACTATGCGGGAGACGGAAATTGTCTTCTGCTGTTTTTCATTTTTGCCTTAATTCTTTATAAAAAAAAACCTGTTTGACAGCACATGAGAATCGTCTCCAGTGGAGACGATTCTCATGCGCTGTCAAAACAGATTTTTGTCGAGAAATATTCAAAATAAAACATTTCCAGCAGACGACATTTAATTCAGCTTAGTAAGGGTTAATCACATGGGTTTATTTACTGGTTACGTTTCTGCTATTGAATCTCTGTATGACCTGAATACAATATTGGACATATCATCTACATGTGAGGGCAGTCATTAAATGTTGTGCACATTGAATCAAACAAATCTACGGAGCCCCGCAGGGGACGTAGATTTTTTTTTTTATTGTTAATTGTTAATTTGTGGGAACAAATTGTTATATCGTGGGAACGAATTGTTAAATTGAGGGAACAAATTGTTATTTCGTGGGAACTAATTGTTAATTTGAGGGAACAAATTGTTATATCATGGGAACAAATTGTTAATTCGAGGGAACGAATTGTTAAATTGAGGGAACAAATTGTTATTTTGTGGGAACTAATTGTTAATTTGAGGGAACAAATTGTTATATCGTGGGAACGAATTGTTAATTCGAGGGAACAAATTGTTAAATTGAGGGAACAAATTGTTATTTTGTGGGTACGAATTGTTAATTCGAGGGAATGAATTGTTAATGAATTGTTAAATTGAGGGGAACAAATTGTTATTTCATGGAAACGAATTAGTAAAAAAAAGCCATGTCCCCTGCAGGGCTCCATACAAATCTCTGAAATATTTGAGAATTAGCAGGATCGTCTACATGTATTCATTATGACAGCATGGGGATTATTACTTGTGCCATCATTGTTGACCCAGATGAGGGATTGTGCAAAATGACCTGGGTCTACACTGTTTGCCATTGCAACTGTTTGACTTACCCCATTACAAGCTGGCACTACACAATGAAATGTATATGATTCTAAAGTGCTGTGAAATCATGTTTTTGTCGCGCCCGCTTGCGGACAGCGAGATATAGTCGGCAAATTGACGTACGTGCGTCTTGGTTAAAGTTTTTTGTTAACTTTCTTGGTTAAAGCTTTTGTTTTTGGTTAAAGTTTTTCGGTATACTATCAAAGCCTCAGCGGGCGCATGTTGCTACGGGCCGCGGCCATCTCGTTATTGAGAAAGAAGGCAAAATATAAAACAGCAGCAATTTTTGTTTCCCGCATTATAAGGGTTAAACGCCACTCAATCAATCAAACTGATCTGTATGAAGGTATACTACCTTATCACCCACTGAGGTCAAATGGTCAATGACAGCAATATGTCCAAATGTTGTGATTGCTGGCCACTGGACATAATGGACTATATCCACATCTGCACAATCAGATTACTATATGTGACTGTGGCTGGAGTACTGGTATACCAGGTTAGTGCATTTTCAAGGCTCAGAAAGACAGGAATTCTGAGGCACTTAGAGGAATTCTTATTGTTTGTGATACTAGCATGGTATAGTTTTCATAATTCCTTCCGTCTGTTTGTCCGTCCGTCCGTCCACTTAAGTTTTTGGATACCCATTATCTCTGTAACGGTAAGTCGGATTGACCCCAAACTTCAAATACTTCCTTATCATCATACATATTTTCATTCCATACCACACTTATGTCCAAGGTCAAGGTTAAATTACTTAGAAATATTTGTGTTAAAGTTTTAGGGTTCCCATTATCTCTGCAATGGTATGTCGTATTGACTTTAAACTTCATATACTTCCTTATCATCATTCATATTTTCATTCCATACCACACCCATGCGGACTTCATGTCCACGGTCAAGGTCAAATTACTTAGAAATTTGCATTAATATTTTTTTAAATATTTGGGTTAAAGTTTTATTTGTCATATAAACTCATAATGAAGCCGCATTTTATTTCTGACCAACTTCCGTTCAACGTAAGGTGCTCATTTATTATTCTTGCACACTTTCACATATTGACGTCAGAATAGTACCACATAGATGACTTGCATTAAAAGAACGTTCTCCCACTATTTCCTTGTTCTCATAACAATAATTCATGGGTCTATAATTGTAACTATGTTTACGGCATGCTCCGGGTACCCCTACCCATGCGTGCCACAACTAATATAATTATACACCCGCTTAATATTCTGCATTCCTCTGATGATCTTCTATAATGCTGTGAAAATTATATGATCATCCAGCTCCCACTTACCCCAAGGTCAAGGTCAGAAACTTACAGCATTTACAAACTTAACTTTGAGGTACATTTCTTATAGTTTCTGTTTCCTTTCATAGAACATCTTGATGTCACACATTTATTCTTCCGATTGTCCTCTTATATATCTTGCTGTGACAAATCCAAGGTCACAAACTGTCTGTTCCACGTTTTGCTGCCGATGAACTTTTGGCTATTAAACACATTAAATCTAAAAAATATTTAAAAGTACTTTTTTATCAATAACAAAAAAGTCACCCTCCCCAAAAAAAATTGTTTTATGAAATTCCATCAAATATTGATTTTATTGCGAAAAAAAGATTTTCCTATGGGAGCTAAAAATAGATTTTTTTTAAATATTTTTTTTATTTGTGACCGATTTTCAAAATCTAACTTGTTTTCTTAGTTACATCATTTTCAAGCTATCTCGCTAGGTTTCGGAGTCAATTTCCAAAATTTTTGGAATCCCCATGTTAAATTCCCACAGGAAAATCGTTTTTTCGCAATAAAATCAATATTTGATGGAATTTCATGAAATAATTTTTTTGGGGAGGGTGACTTTTTTGTTATTGATAAAAAAGTACTTACTTTTAAACATTTTTTAGATTGAATGTGTTTAATAGCCATAAGTTTGTCTGCAGCAAAACGTGGAACAGACAGTAGTCCATTTACATTATTTACACATTTGTCGTTGAGGTTGACTTCTTATAATTTCTGTTTCATGCATTGCATGCATAAATGCTCTCGTGGTTCTCCATCAGTTACAATTCCTGTATTGACATCTTTTTCTTTGCAATTTATCTACTTTTAATACACGATGTCCTCGCTTTCTGTAGCTGTCAGCCAGGGCCCGGTTGTTCAAAACATCAGTTAGCTTAACGGACTGTTAAATCCTTAACTGAATGGTTAAAATCTCTGTTTTAACAGAGATTTTAACCATTCAGTTAAGGATTTAACAGTCCGTTAAGGATTTAACAGTCCGTTAAGCTAACTGGTGTTTTGAACAACCGGGCCCAGGGCATTTGTGTGCCGACTGGCCACATTCTAGTTTTATGCTATAAACTTGCTTGAAGGATTTAATGGGGTGGAGGGGAGGTGCGTGTGTATGTTGGAATCAGCTTGTCGGTCCATCCATCGGTGAGATTTTATTTCCGTTGTATATCTTCTAAACCAATGAATATGATTTGCCACAAGTTTTTACCATGATGAGACGATGTGTCACATTCAATACCCTCGTGTCGAAGGTCAAGGTCACACATGTGCATGACATGTGCATGTGCATGCATTTTGCCATGATGTGTCACATTCAGTACCCATATGTCTACGTCCAAGGTGAAGGTCAGACTTAGAGGTTTATGGTAAGAAATGCTCATGAGCTTTCATTTCCGCCGTATATTTTATAAACCAATGAAAGGATTTTCAAATGATTTGCAACAAATGTTTGCCATGATGAGATGTTTCGCATTCAATACCCACATACCTATGTTCCAAGTCAAGGTCACACTTATAGGTCAAAGGTAACAAAATTCTGATATTAAACCTGTTCATGTGTCAAAGTGATGTTTGCGACGGTATTATGGTCACTCCTGTGAAGGCTCTAGTTTGGTGTATTTGCATGCTGGGAAACTTGTGGGCTATAAATAGTTCAAAACTAGCGGACAAAAAATCATCATATTTTCTTTTATTTCTCCTTGTAAATATCATGAATATGTCTTGGAATTTCATTAGAATTGAGTCCTGAGGACTCAATTCTAATGAAATTCCAAGACATATTTACAGAGAGAAATAAAACATATAGTCCTAATTTGTTTGGCGGATATTTTCGCCACTAGCATGCAAAGAGTTAAATGTTTGGTTATCATTCTATACATGTATATGTCACAGGGCGATTAAAAAATGTGCTCAAACCAGGGACCACTGGTTTACCATACCATCACTCTTAACTGAATGAGCGAGCCAACCAGGCACTAATACACACCTTCTGCCCATCGTTACTTACATACTGTGACAATAATTACTCTCCTGGCAAATTGGAATTTGTCCTCGAATTTGTGATTTTATGGGACATCTACATTGTTATTCATCTCGGAGTATAACGTCATGGTCCCATGTTGGGCACCAAATGTCACGGGGTGAGAAAAATGGCCTGGGGCTCGAACCCGGGACCTGGTTTACCGTACCATCGCTCTAACCGACTTAGCTAGCCCTTAGGTGAAAGACTCGGACCTGTGACACACAAAAAATGCCCATTAAAAAATCTGATTACCCCACCCACTTGGTCTCGTACAGTACTGTGCTCTCTATATATCAGTGATTCTATATTTTATGTACATCTGGTGTCCCGGTGTAATTTACTGACAAATCACACAATTTATAAGGAAAATTATTTTTGTTTTCAGTAAATAAACTATGTATAATACAAATCCATTAAGAAAACAGTATTTACAATTCTTGTTATGTATGTTTAGTTATTATGTTCCGTTGTTGGCATACATGTGGTCCACCAAATGGGCATGTCCCGGTCATCAATCAGCACAGTTTACAAGCCCGTATTTCTCAAATCTTGTCCATTTGTACTTTACTATACATTGCATGTGAATTAAAATACCGGTAGTTTAACATTTACATTAAACTTATTCTGCAATAAAATTTCCTTTTGTTGTGAAAAATACTGACTTTAATGTATCTGTCCCGAGAAATCGAATCATTACCGTTACGCTGAACAAAAAATGTAAAATCAGAGTAACCTCCCTTTCCTACTCTCAGCTACTAATGCAATGAAAACTGTTTATGCACGCGCAATTTATAAATAAATACGGTGGTAACACAACTTAAGTCATTGCCGAGAACGAGGCCCGTCTGTATCATAATTTTAAGGTTACACATTACATGCATCATTACCGTTCAGGGTTTATACACGTCCATATGTATGTAGGTCAGGCTGAAACCAAAATGGGTGGATAGACGAAATTGTGTAACGGTAATGGGTGGATTACGAAATTGTGTAACGGTAATGACGATCGTGTAACGGCAATGATAAATTACCATACTAACCAGTCAGTTCATGCGTAAATTAGATATAAACCATGTCCCATCAGTTGTCGGTCAGCAATGGCACATTTATTCAGACCTACAACATTTATATATCAGGATTTAATTAGTAAAAGCTCTGGAACAACATAAAACAGACATAGCTTCGAGGCGTGTGGGTTTCTATTGGCAATCACATTAAAAGTAAACATTAACTTGAAGTTATATTGTACAGCATATGCAAAGTATAAATATGTTAGCTATATATGCTGTATTAGTATTTTAAATAAATGGAGAGTCATTACCGTTACGTTTCGTCATTACCGTTACACAAATCATTTCCGTTATGCCCATATTTTTGGAGGCTGTGCTATTAATTAAATGTAGCTTTATAACGATGTTTGGTACATGTGGTAAAACACGGCATTATGTTACATGCCAAGCTATTTTGTTTTGTTTAACTTTACTGATTCGTTTTAAATACATGTTGTTGGTTTACCATAAATGAGAAATTCCACGACTTGCTACTAAATTGCTCTGTTTCAAACTAATGCAATTAGCTTACCATATTATTGACACTTGTCTTAATAGATGCCCCTTCAGTTTTATGTTTTATGCCGTTGAAAAGAAAAAAGTGCAAATGTAAAGCTATATTTACGTCATGTAAATTTACGTAACGGAAATGACATTTCTGAGACCCCTGGTCCCCTGAAGTGGAAATAAAATATATAAAATGACGAGAACAATTGGCTATACTATTATAAATGTAACACCTGGACTGTCATCCAATGGAATAAACACAGTTTAATGAATTGTTGGTTCTACCTCGAAACTAGAAAAACGGCACCAAGATGTACATAAAATATAGAATCACTGATATATATAACATAGTTCTGTATGAGACCAAGTGGGTGGGGTAATGGAATTTTTTTAATGGACATTTTTTTGTGTCACAGGTCCGAGTCTTCCTTCCACCTGTAAGCTAGCCGGGCAAAGCTAGCCGGGCAAGAATACACACTTTCTGCTCATCATGAATTACATACATTTGATGACATATATATATAGAATTCATGTCATCATCTTTACATTGATTTTTGAGCATTTTTACTCATCCCAAAACACACATCTATCTTGAGAACCACCGGGCTTTTAATATAGTTACTACGGTATACATTTAATTATATGGTTTCAATAACAGATGATACTTCAAAAGGGAAGAGAAAATAACAATGTCCATGCAAGCTGAACCACTTTGAGAAGACCCAGTTGGGAGATCTCACACAATGGACTATGTAAACAGCTTGCAGAAGAAACAACAGTTATAGATCAATAAGTTGACAATTCTTCGCATAATATGTGGCTGTGATGGAAGAAATGGGGCTTACCAGCATAGCTCCTGATCAAATAGCACACTCCTGTAGCCTTATAGACTCCTGTAGTCTGTCTGTCCGTCCGTTTATTTTTTGGAAGTTTTGAAAGAGTTTCTCAAATCACCTATAATTTCTGTTTGCCTTCAGCTATTATCTTTTTATTGCACACATGCATTACTTAGTAATGATACATCCTTCCACATTAATACAATTACCCTTGCTACTGATCGTACGTCCATCCGTCCGTCTGTCTGTCTGTTTACTATACCCCCCGCAACTAGAGTCAGGTTGTCAGTCCGTCCGTCCTTCGGTAAACTTAACATCAGAGAAATATTGTTGTAACTTCTATTTCCTTCATCTAAAATGCTTAATAGTTCACACATGCATTCCTGTAAGGCTCTACTACCATACTGTGCCAAATCCACGACCGTCCAACCCCCGCTGATCCCAAGGTCAAGGTCAAATACTTAGTCTCTTTACAAAACTTAACATCAGAGAAATATTGTTATAACTTCTATTTCCTTCATCTAAAATTCTTAATATTTCACACATGCATTCCTGTAAGGGTCTACTACCATGCTGTGCCAAATCATCGACCGTCCAACCCCCACTGATCCCAAGGTCAAGGTCAAATACTTAGTCTCTTTACAAAACTTAACATCAGAGAAATATTATTATAACTTCTATTTCCTTCATCTAAAGTGCTTAATATTTCACACATGCATTCCTGTAAGGCTCTACTACCATGCTGTGCCAAATCCACGACCGTCCAACCCCCGCTGATCCCATGGTCAAGGTCAAATACTTAGTCTCTTTACAAAACTTAACATCAGAGAAATATTGTTATAACTTCTACTTCCTTCATCTAAAATGCTTAATATTTCACACATGCATTCCTGTAAGGCTCTACTACCATGCTGTGCCAAATCCACGACCATTCAACCCCCGCTGATCCCAAGGTCAAGGTCAAATACATGGTCTCTTTACAAAGCTTAACATCAGAGAAATATGTTATAACTTTATCTAAAATTCTTAATATTTCATGCATGCATTCCTCTAAGGCTCTACTATCATGCTGTGACATATCCCCGCTGATCCCAAGGTCAAGATCACATACTTAGTCTCTTTACAAAACTGAACATCAGAGAAATCGGTTATAAATTCTATTTCCTTGCTCGGATCTGCTTCACATTCACGTTTGTGCTGCCCCCGCTAAGCCCAGAGTCAAGGTCACAAGCCCACACACTTGGAAAATTTTACATATTTAGGGGTACCTGGGCCCACGCGGGGGGGGGGGGGGGTATTCCGTAAGCTTTGCTTACTGACCAATCTAGTCTTTTTCAGGGTAGCATATTAGTTACCGCTTTTCCGCCGAGTTTTACATTAAATTGCTATATCTCTGTGACTGCTTGGGATATCAACTTGAAACTTCATATACACATTGATCACTCTCCATATTTTTATTGTGTACCCTACCTATGCTGCCCAGGAGCCCAAGGTCAAGGTCAAATGACTAAACTTTCTGTTTAAGTTTTACGTTAAAGTTTTTCAAATTGCAATATCTCTGTGACCGCTTGTGATATCAACTTGAAACTTCATATACACATTCATCACCATCCATATTTTCATTGTATAGGAGCCCAAGGTCACGGTCAAATTTGTTAAAAGTTTTACGTCAAAGTGTTTCAAATTCAATTCAAGTTTAGCATCCAAATATTTATTGTGACTAATAAACACCAGATGTGCGCGGCCCACATGTCGAGCCCGCCGAGGCATTTGATGGTCTCAGAGTGTATTTATTTGAAGTTTGAATTAAGGCTTAAGGGTTGCACAGATATATAGTATGTAAAAGCTTTAACACAAATTTTAAAGTCATTTGACCTTGGGCATGTGGGCCGCATGGGTGGGCTACAGAATGAAAATATGGATGATAATAAAGAATTATTTGAAGTAAATCGGAGTATTTTGGAGATATATAAAGGTATGTAAAAATTTAAACACAAATTTTATAATAACGCAAACTTCTAAGTCATTTGACCTTTTCCTTGGGGCACAGGGGCCGCATGAGTGGGAGAGAGAATGAATATATGGATGATGCCCAATAAGCATGCAAAGTTTCAAGCAAATCTGACTTATATATACAGCTACAGAGATAATAGGTATCTGAAAGATTTATCGCAAACGTCTAAGTCATTTGACCTTGACCTTGGGCACAGGGGCCGCATGAGTGGGACACAAAATGAATATATGGATGAATACTAATAAGCATTTGAAGTTTCAAATCAATGTGACTTAGGACTGCAGAGATATAAGGTATTGAAACACTGATTTCGGACGCACGGACTGACGCACGGACTGACGCACGGACACCCGGACGTCATTGTGATCACTGTCTCACTTTCCGCAAGCGGGCTCGACAAAAACATTGTGTTAAACCTTTCTAGAATTTATCTCTGTTAACAATTGAGAATATGATGTGAAACTTAATATACACGTTTATCACCATTTATTGTGATTAATAAGCATACTTAATTCACCAATACCCACGGTCAAGGACTTTGAATTTCAATCCAGGCGTCAATGGGGAGCATTTGTCGGATTTACAGACAATCTAGTTTTGAAAAGTTTTTTAAGAGTTTCCCGATCACCTATAATTTCTCTTTGCCTTCAGCTAATATCTTCATATTGCACACATGCATTTCTTAGTAACGATCATCCTTCCACTTTAATATAATTACCCTCGCTACTGATCATACGTCCATCCATCTGTCTGTTTATTTATTTGAAAGTTTTTGCAACAGTTTTCAAATAGGGCCCCTAAGTGTGCCGACAGGCCACATTTTATACTGATTGTTTCACGAAACCTGCCCAAATTTTACGGCTGTATAAACAATGCAGAAACAATTATTTTTAAAAAATTTAAAATTTAAGAATGAGCCTTCTTTTTATTTTGTGAAATTTGGTTAAATATAGATTTTATTAAGAAGGAGGTGAAGGAGCTGGGGGAGGAAACAAAAATTGGAAATTGAAAATTTGGGCAGGTTTCGTGAAACAGACAGTAGTTACTGTTGTTCCCAGGCCATACAACAGTACTTTGGTTCTCAGATACTACTGCATCAGAAAATGTGGAGGAGCATTTTATCATCATGGACAAATATAATATAGGAATGAATGGCCTTTTTGTGGAATTTATCGGGGTATAAACTTGGAAAAGTCGCGGGAATACTGGACGAAGGCCGGAAGGCCTCGTCCAGTATTCCCGCGACTTTTCCAAGTTTATATCCCCGATAAATTCCACAAAAAGGACATTCATTCCTTATAATTGCAGCATTTTAAATAAATTAACCAAGAAAATGTGTTTATTTTCCATTTTCTTAAGAAATATTTTAACTGCGCCTCACGGTTACGGAAAGTAGTTCGGTGTGGGAGTTTACTGGGATATACATTTTGGACAGAGACTTGCTACGTACCAATCAAATGTTGGGAATTGTGTAAATATTTTTGTGCTGGAATTATATCCCCGATAAATTCCACAAAAAGGCCATTCATTCCTTATAATTCCAGCATTTGAAATAAATTCATCAAGAAAATGTGTTTATTTTCCATTTTCTTAAGAATTATTTTAACTGCGCCTCACGGTTACGGAAAGTAGTTTGGCGTGGGAGTTTACTGAGATATAAAGTTTGGACAGAGACTTGCTACGGGCCAATCACATGTTAGGGAATTGTGTAAATATTTTTGTGCTGGAATTATCATATTGTAAATTCACCACATGATCAACCAATTAAAAATATGATATCAGAGCTCCAGATAAGGTATTGTCATGTTTGCTTTTTGCTGCTCAAATAAGTGAATTTTTAATTTGTTTTACGTTTTTATATTTTGTTCCCTATTTAATAAGGAAGAACATCAATAATGCATGTAAAAGTAAAATACTCATTGAATTTGAAATATGGGGGAATAATAGTCTTTAGACACAAAACTTATCTGGAGCTCTGTGTTATATTCAATCAAATATGACAAAATCTGGGATTGTTCACGTCTAAGGAGGTAATGGTAGCTTTAGGAAACATATATGTGAACAACATGTTCAATTGACATGCAAAATGCATCTGGCGACTTTCAAACTTTCAGAGACTGATTCTCATACAATGCAACAGGTTATATACGGGATCGAACCTACATGTTGGCCCGGCTTTAAATGGCCTTAGCTGTTGATACGCCGTTAAACACCAATCAATCAATCAATGTCATACACAAAAAAAAAATAATAATAATATACCTTCCTTTTGTCTGAGAACAAACATACTTTTTTATGGTCTTGGTTAGATCTGTAGATAACACTCCATAAGCCCCTTTTGGCCATGGCAGGTCATGTATGGATCCCTGGCTGATAAAAGGTACCTTACGACTTACGCAACCAATGTAACCCCAGATCAGTTAGTGGAGCACCGGCTATCTCATGGGTGGTTGGTCGGGCGAACGCGACGGTGTAAATTAATATTATGGGTTCCTCCTTATAGGAATCACGATTTGCCTGGTTCGGCCCTCAGGTACGTTTTTATCTTTGGTTCTTTTGTTACCTGGGAGTTGAATTGGGTTATTGCCCATTATAAAAGTAGTAAGATTATTACTGGTCCTACTGCTTTTGGGAGGGGGCCAAGTGGTTCTGATGTGGCGAGGACCTGGCATCAGATAAGGATTATTCTGATTTCAGGGCTGAATAATTAGTTTTTTTGTCGAGCCTGCTTGCGGAAAGCGAGACATAGTGATCACAATGACGTCCGGGTGTCCATGCGTGCGTCCATGCGGGCACACATACAGGGTCTTAGGTGGTTAGAGGCGTGGCCTAAGACAAAAGAAAACAATAGATTTATTCCGTTGACCACTTAAGCCTATTGTTCCTTAGGTGGTCATTCCTTTGATCTTTTATATAGTAAAAACCACCTAAGGGATGTCACGTAAGGACGTCCGTGCGTCCGTCCGAGCTTACAAATGGATACATATGTGGCTAGGAGAACAATAGGTTATGTAATATTCTATTGTTCCGTGATTTTATGTGGCTAAAAATGGGTTTATGTGGCTACAGAACAATAGGGATGAACAAAGGAAAAGGTTAGGGTTAGCCACATAAGTATCCATTTGTAGGAACGTCCGTCCGTCCGTCCGTCCGTCCGTCCGTCCGTCCGTCCGTCCGAAATCTGCGTTAAAGTTTTTAAATACCTTATATCTCTGCAGTACTAAGTCACATTGACTTGAAACTTCATACGCTTATTAATTATCATCCATATATTCATGCTGTGTCCCACTCATGCGGCCCCTGTGCCCAAGGTCAAGGTCAAATGCCTCGGCGGGCTCGACGTGTGGGCCGCAGCCATATGGTTTATTGTAAATATTCAGTTCTGATTTTGGGATCCCCCCCCCCCCCATTTGTACATGTACTTGAACATGTACCTGTACAATGTGTAGGTAATATATGGGATTTAGTACTAAACCCATTGACCCGGCCTTAAATGACCTTCGCTGTTGATAGGCCGTTAAACCCCAACAAACAAACCAACCAACCCGCTATCTCTTCAGCAAAACTGTTAGATCATACTCGTACTGTGCAAGATGACAAAGAATTTAGTTTATTGTCAATATATGTATCATAATGTATCATAATGTACCATAATGTACCTTTAGGCAGCTAGCAGCCCATATTAAGATCTTCCATCTTGGTAAGGACATAATGTGGTTGTGACTGGAGTAATGGGGCTTATGGGATTTGTGATGAGTGCAGCTTCTGATCAAATGGCACACTATAGGTAACGATCTTAGAATATACCCTGTTAGAAGCATGACGGGTTTTTAGCTCACCTGAGCGAAGCTATTGTTACCGCAATGTGTCCGCCGCCGCCGCCGTCGTCGTCGTCGTCGTCGTCGTCGTCGTCGTCGTCGTCGTCTTGACCATGAACATTTTCAAACGTCTTCTCCTCGGAAACCATTGGGCCTATGGTCACCAAACTTCATGGTCATGGTCCTTAGGTAGGGGGATTACAAAATTGTTAAAATGACGTCATTACGTAATCCAAGATGGCCGCCGTCTAAAAATAGCACAAATTCTTCAAAAATCTTCTTCTCAAGAACCGCCAACCGGATTTCGACAAAACTTGGTAGGAATGATCGATGTACATTGCTCTTTCAAAGTTTTTAAAATGGTGACCCTGGGGTTAAAAATGGGCGTGGCCCGTGGGGTCAAATTGGGGTCAAATTTTATTTTTGACTGAATATGGTCATTTCATATATCAAATTGAAGGTATCAATGAGGCGATCACTCTGGTGCATTTTTTGTCCAAATCGGATTGTTATGTCATCCAAGATGGCCGCCGAAAGGTCAAAAGGTCGTTCTTTTATCAGATTTCAAAATTCTTCTTCACATGATCAAATTATGGTCCATGGGTGAAGCCTTTTCAGATTTGTTAAAATGGAGGTCATCGCTAATCCAAGATGGCCGCCGTCTAAAAATAGCATAAATTCTTAAAAAATCTTCTTCTCATGAACCGCTAGCCGGATTTCGACAAAACTTGGTAGGAATGATCGATGTACATTGCTCTTTCAAAGTTGTTAAAATGGTGACCCCGGGGTCAAAAATGGGCGTGGCCCGTGGGTCAAATTGGTTTCAAATTTTATTTTTGACTGAATATGGTCATTTCATATATCAAATTGAAGGTATCAATGAGGCGATCACTCTGGTGCATTTTTTGTCGAAATTGGATTGTTATGTCATCCAAAGATTGGCCGCCGAAAGGTCAAAAGGATCGTTCTTATTATCAGATTAGAGATTTCAAAATTCATTCTTCACATGAACCGCTTGCCCATGGTAGCCAAACTTAAAACGTTATGGTCCCATGGTGAAGCCTTTTCAGATTTGTTAAAATGGAGGTCATCGCTAATCCAAGATCGCCGCCGTCTAAAAATAGCAAAATTAAATTCTTAAAAAAATCTTCTTCTCATGAACCGCTAGCCGATTTCGACGAAAACTTGGTAGAATGATCGATTGTACATTGCTCTTTCAAAGTTGTTAAAATGGTGAACCCTGTGGTCAAAAATGGGCGTGACCCGTGGGGTCAAATTGGGGTCAAATTTTATTTTTGACCGAATATGGTCATGTCATATATCAAATTGAAGGTATTAATGAGGCGATCACTCTGGTGCATTTTCTGTCGAAATCGGATTGTTATGTCATCCAAGATTGCCGCCGAAAGGTCAAAAGGTCGTTCTTTTATTAGAGATTTCAAAATTCTTCTTCACATGAACCGCTTGGCCCATGGTAGCCAAACTTAAAAGTTATGGTCCATGTGGGAAGCCTTTTCAGATTTGTTAAAATGGAGGTCATCGCTAATCCAAGATGGCCGCCGTCTAAAAATAGCATAAATTCTTAAAAAATCTTCTTCTCATTGAACCGCTAGCTGGATTTCGACGAAACTTGGTAGGAATGATCGATGTACAATGCTCTTTCAAAGTTGTTAAAATGGTGACCCTGGGTCAAAAATGGGCGTGGCCCGTGGGTCAAATTTTATTTTTGACCGAATATGGTCATGTTATATATCAAATCGAAGGTATCAATGAGGCGATCACTCTGGTACATTTTTTGTCCAAATCGGATTGTTATGTCATCCAAGATGGCCGCCGAAATGTCAAAAGGTCGTTTCTTTTATTAGAGATTTCAAAATTCTTCTTCACATGAACCGCTTGGCCCATGGTAGCCAAACTTAAAAGTTATGGTCCATGGGTGAAGCCTTTTCAGATTTGTTAAAATGGAGGTCATCGCTAATCCAAGATGGCCGCCGTCTAAAATAGCATAAATCTTAAAAAATCTTCTTCTCATGAACCGCTAGCCGGATTTCGACGAAATTGGTAGGAATGATCGTGTACATTGCTCTTTGAAAGTTGTTAAAATGGTGACCCCGGGGTCAAAAATGGGCGTGGCCGTGGGGTCAAATTGGTTTCAAATTTTATTTTTGACTGAATATGGTCATTTCATATACAAATTGAAGGTATCAATGAGGCGATCACTCTGGTGCATTTTTTGTCGAAATCGGATTGTTATGTCATCCAAGATGGCCGCCGAAAGGTCAAAAGGTCGTTCTTTTATCAGAGATTTCAAAATTCTTCTTCACATGAACCGCTTGGCCCATGGTAGCCAAATAACTTAAAAGTTATGGTCCATGGGTGAAGCCTTTTCAGATTTGTTAAAATGGAGGTCATCGCTAATCCAAGATGGCCGCCGTCTAAAAATAGCATAAATTCTTAAAAAATCTTCTTCTCATGAACCGCTAGCTGGATTTCGACGAAACTTGGTAGGAATGATCGATGTACAATGCTCTTTCAAAGTTGTTAAAATGGTGACCCTGGGGTCAAAAATGGGCGTGGCCCGTGGGGTCAAATTTTATTTTTGACCGAATATGGTCATGTTATATATCAAATCGAAGGTATCAATGAGGCGATCACTCTGGTACATTTTTTGTCCAAATCAATTGTTATGTCATCCAAGATGGCCGCCGAAATGTCAAAAGGTCGTTCTTTTATTAGAGATTTCAAAATTCTTCTTCACATGAACCGCTTGGCCCATGGTAGCCAAACTTAAAAGTTATGGTCCATGGGTGAAGCCTTTTCAGATTTGTTAAAATGGAGGTCATCGCTAATCCAAGATGGCCGCCGTCTAAAAATAGCATAAATTCTTAAAAAATCTTCTTCTCATGAACCGCTAGCCGGATTTCGACGAAACTTGGTAGGAACGATACGATATTGCTCTTTGAAAGTTGTTAAAATGGTGACCCCGGGGTCAAAAATGGGCATGGCCCGTGGGGTCAAATTGGGGTCAAATTTTATTTTTAACTGAATATGGTCATGTCATATATCAAATTGAAGGTATCAATGAGGCGATCACTCTGGTGCCATATTTGTCGGAATCGGATGATTATGTCATCCATGATGGCCACCAAAAGGTCCATTTATTCAAGATTTTGAACGTCTTTTTCTCAGGAACCACATGGCCGATGCTGGGTGAAGCATTTTCAGATTTTGTAAACTGAGAGTCATCGCTTAATCCAAGATGACCGCCATCTAAAAATAGCACAATTTTTTTAAAACACATGAACTCAATGTCACATTCTCCTCTGGTGTTCATGGAGTCAGGTGAGCGAATTATGGCCATCATGGCCCTCTTGTTCATTGATAGAATGGCGAACAATGCAGATCCTGATCAGACTGTGCGGTTGCAAAATCCATAAGCCTCATGTCTCCAGTCACAGCCACATATTTTGAGTACTGGTATACCCATGAGCCCCATTTCTCCAGCCACACCCACATATGTTATCTGTGTTAGAGATCTTGAGTTCAGTAGATGAAAAGGTAATCTTGACCTACTCTGGAAAGCAATGTCTGATCAATAATAACAGGAGAAACCTTTAGTGTATTAACAATAATACCAGAGCTCCAGATACGTTGCGTATTGGCGTATTTTACGCACTTATTTTAGCAGAATATGCATTGATTATCAAAAGTACAAAATACTCACAGCAATGTGAAAATACGCATTGATTTTCAAAGTGAGTAGTGAAAATACTGTCATAAAGTTGAAAATTTACTTAGTTGAGCTGCAAAAGGCAAACAGTGTTTGCTTTTTATACGCCCGTTTGAAAAAATGGGATATATTATGTATTCACCTTGTATGGGGCGGGCGGACGGCAGGTGTGCACAGCTTGTCCACGCAATAACTAGAGTTCTACTTCAGTGACGGAACGCAACCAAATTCGGTATACATGTTTATCACGGCAAGACGAAGAAGCTGGTTGATTTTTAATTTTCGCACTCTGTATCCTTATCCACGCAACAACTACTTCAACAACTACTCCAACTACAACAACAACTACTCCATGTTCTACTTGATGGATCGTAACCAAATTCGGTATACATGTTTATCACGGCAAGCCGAAGAAGCTTATTGATTTTCAAAGATTTCCGAATACTTATCTCCCCTTGGAGGCCATTTTTAATGTTCGCACTCTGTATCCTTAATTGTCCACACAATAACTCAAGTTCTACTCGACCGATTGTAACCAAAAAAAGGTATTCATGTTTATCACGGCAAGAAGCCTATTGATTTTGAAAATTCTCAAAATAAATTATCTCCTTTTGGCGGCCATTTTTAGCTCACCTGAGCGAAGCTCATGTGAGCTATTGTTACCGCAATGTGTGCGTCGTCCGTCGTCGTTTGTCATCGTCTGTTGTCGTCCGTCATCGTCCGTCGTCGTCCGTGAACATTTTCAAACGTCTTCTCCTCGGTAACCATTGGGACTATAGTCACCAAACTTCATGGTCATGGTCCTTAGGTAGGGGGATTGCAAAATTGTTAAAATGACTTCATTACGTAATACAAGATGGCCACCGTCTAAAAATAGCACAAATTCTTCAAAAATCTTCTTCTCAAGAACTGCGTGGCCCGTGGGGTCAAATTGGGGTCAAATTTATTTTTGACCGAATATCGTCATGTTATATATCGGATGGCTATGTCATCCAAGATGGCCGTCGAAAGGTCAACAGTTTGTTCTTTTATTAGAGATTTCAAAATTCTTCTTCACATGAACCACTAGGCCCATGGTAGCCAAACTTAAAAGTTATGGTCCATGGGTGAAGCCTTTTCAGATTTGTTAAAATGGAGGTCATCACTAATCCAAAATGGCCGCCGTCTAAAAATAGCATAAATTCTTTAAAAATCTTCTTCTCATGAACTGCTAGCCGGATTTCGACGAAACTTGGTAGGAAGGATCGATGTACAATGCTCTTTCAAAGTTGTTAAAATGGTGACCCCGGGGTCAAAAATGGGCGTGGCCCGTGGGGTCAAATTTTATTTTTGACCGAATATGGTCATGTTATATATCAAATCGAAGGTATCAATGAGGCGATCACTCTGGTACATTTTTTGTCGAAATGGGATTGTTATGTCATCCAAGATGGCCGCCGAAATGTCAAAAGGTCGTTCTTTTATTAGAGATTTCAAAATTCTTCTTCACATGAACCGCTTGGCCCATGGTAGCCAAAATTAAAAGTTATGGTCCATGGGTGAAGCCTTTTCAGATTTGTTAAAATGGAGGTCATCGCTAATCCAATATCGCCGCGGTCTAAAAATAGCATAAATTCTTAAAAAATCTTCTCGTGAACCGCTAGCCGGATTTCGACGAAACTTGGTAGGAATGATCGATGTACAATGCTCTTTCAAAGTTGTTAAAATTGTGACCCCGGGATCAAAAATGGGCGTGGCCCATGGGGTCAAATTGGGGTCAAATTTGATTTTTGACCGAATATGCTCATGTCATATATCAAATTGAAGGTATCGATGAGGCGATTGCTCTTGTGCAATATTTGTCGGAATCGGATGATTATGTCATCCATGATGGCCACCAAAATGTCCATTTATTCAAGATTTTGAACGTCATTTTCTCAGGAACCACATGGCCGATGCTGGTCAAACTTCATAGGAAGTTAAGATCCTTGGGTGAAGCATTTTCAGATTTTGTAAAATGAGAGTCATCGCTTAATCCAAGATGACCGCCATCTAAAAATAGCACAATTTTTTTAAACCACATGAACTCGATGTCACATTCTCCTCTGGTGTTCATGGAGTCAGGTGAGCGAATTAGGGCCATCATGGCCCTCTTGTTTATTTTTGAACTTTGTAATTTTGTCCGCGCAATAACTCAAGGTCTACTTTACGGATCTTAACCAAATTCAGTATACATGTTTATCACGTCAAGATGGTTTTCAGTGAGTTATCTCTCCTTGTTGACTGGCCTTGCCTCGACGGGCGTATATTGTGACCTTCGGCACTTGTTGCAGCTCAAATAAATGATTTTTGTCGAGCCCGCTTGCAGAAAGCGAGACATGGTGATCACAATGATGTCCATGCAACCGTCCGTCCGTCCGAAATCTGCATTAAAGTTTTTAAATACCTTATATCTCTGCAGTCCCAAGTCACAATAATTCCAGCACAAAAATATTTACACAATTCCCTAACATTTGATTGGCCCGTAGCAAGTCTCTGTCCAAAAGTTATATCCCAGTAAACTCCCATGCCGAACTACTTTCCGTAACCGTGAGGCGCAGTTAAAATAATTCTTAAGAAAACAGAAAATAAACACGTTTTCTTGATGAATTTATTTAAAATGCTGGAATTATAAGGAATGAATGGCCTTATTGTGGAATTTATCGGGGATATAAACTTGGAAAAGTCACGGGAATACTGCACAAGGCCTTCCGGCCTTCGTCCAGTATTCCCGCGACTTTTCCAAGTTTATAACCCGATAAATTCCACAAAAAAGCCATTCATTCCTATATTGACTTGAAACTCCATAAACTTATTTGTCATCATCCATATATTCATGTTGTGTCACACTCATGCGGCCCCTGTGCCCCAAGGTCAAGGTAATATACTTATATCTCATAAGGTATGTAAAAACTTTAACGCAGATTTTATAATAACGCAAACTTCTAAGTCATTTGACCTTGTCATTGGTGCACAGGGGCCGCATGAGTGGGACACAGAATGAATATATGGATGATGCCCAATAAGCATACAAAGTTTCAAGCAAATCTGACTTCCGGTAATTTGTTACTCCAATTTACTTCCAACTTCCAATACTTCCTTTTCATCATCCATATTTTCATTCCATAGCCTGCCTTTGTGGTCCATATGCCCAAGGTCAAGGTCAAATGACTTTGAAATTTGTGTTAACGTTTTTACATACCTTATATCTCCACAACACTTACTTCGATTTACTTCCAACATCCAATACGTCTTATTCATCATCCATATTTTCATTCTATTGCCTGCCCATGTGGTCCACATGCCCAAGGTCAAGGTTAAATGACTTTGAAATTTGTGTTAAAGTTTTTACATACCTTATATCTCCACAACACTTACTCAGATTTACTTCAAACTTCAAATTATTCTTCATTATCATCCATATTTTCATTCTATAGCCCACCCATGTAGCCCACATGACCAAGATCAAGGTCAAATGATTTTATAATTTGTGTTAAAGATTTTACATACCTTATATATCCACAACCCTTAATTCAAACTTCAAATAAATACACTCTGAGACCATCAAATGCCTCGGCGGGCTCGACATGTGGGCCGCGGCCATCTGGTTTTAATTTGTTTTATTTTTTATCATTTGTTCCCTATTTAATAAGGAATGAAATCAATAATACATTTGTTAAATACGTGTTGAATTTGAAATAATGGGGTATATTACTCTTTAGATCCAAAACTTATCTGCAGCTCTGTAATAATATTCCGATATTGTAGAGGCAATAGTCTCTCAGTGATTATGGCGTTGGATATGGTATCCATTAACCCTTACACCGCTATCTTAATTTTTTGTTGTCTGCTGTTTGTTTTCTATTTTCCATTTTTATCATCAAAAACATGCTTTACATGACCTTAGCTGTTGATGGGCTGTTAAACCCCAACAAACAAACAAACAAACATCGACAGTGTCTCCGTCCTTATCAAGATTTATATCTGCAAAAGATTTTCAACAGTGAATCCATTCCTTACCACGATTTAGATCTGGCAAAGTTAAATCCATCCTTGCTGGGATTTTCAACAGTGAATCCATTCCTTACCAAGATGCAGATCGCAAAAGTGGAGCCATCCTTTCCAGGACTCACAACCAGGGTTCTTAAGTGATCTGTAGCCTATTTCATCAACATTGCAAAGTATACTTATCTAGCAAAGTATACTTTGAGGGAGTAATCATTTATTTTTCCTGAAATGCATTATTTCATATAGAACTAACGACTGCATATATTTGATGATTAAAAGTATGCAGAATTATTATACTGAATTTATTACATTATCACAGCCAAAATGGCTGTGATAATGTAATAAATTCAGTATAATAAAAATTAATAAATTATCCTTAAATTGAAAATTTCTCCCTCAAAGTATGCTTTGCTAGATAAGTATAACTTTGCCATGTTGGTGAAATAGGCTACTGGTGTGGTAAGGGTACCTGACATATATCAGGATATCGTGATTTCAGTGCTGGAAAGGGAATTGTAATTTCAGCACAGAATTTTGTGAGACTCCCCATACACATGCGTAGGTGTATTGCCATCTATATATGCGGCTGTGACTGGAGAAATGGCGCTTATGTGTTTTGCGACCAGTGTAGATCCAGATCAGCCTGTGCATCCGCACAGTCTGATCAGGATCTGCACTGTTCGCCATTCCATCAGTGAAGCGACCGACATGCTTCTAACAAGCGTTATCCGGCTAAAGGAGTGTGCAGTTTGATCAAGAGCTGAACTGGTCACAAATCCCATAAGCTCCATTACTTCAGTCTCAGCCATGTATGAGCTCGCTGTTCAATCAATTGAACGTGTTATTTGTCCCGCTTGATTACAAACCAGTGCAGTCCCACTTTGATGACCTTTGTTACAAAACTGTGCACATTCACAAAGTTTGTAAATTGTACTTAACTCTTTGCATGCTGGGAAACTTGTGGGCTATAAATAGTTCAAAACTAGCAGACAAAAATCATCATATTTTCTTTTATTTCTCCTTGTAAATATCATGAATATGTCTTGGAATTTCATTAGAATTGAGTCCAGATGACTCGATTCTAATGAAATTGCAAGACATATTACAGAGAGAAATAAAACATATACTCCTAATTTGTTTGGCGGATATTTTCCCCGCTAGCATGCAAAGAGTCAAACTGCCAGATTTTGAGCAAGAGCAAGAATATCTTCTTATGTTCGCAGATAGTTGACGACTAGCTGTTATGGAACAGATATTCCGGTAAAACTGACCCGATCTTAAAGATCCTTGTGTGACACCCAGAAAATTTAAAACCAAATTAAATCACCCAATCAATTGATCAATCAATCAATCAATCAATCAATCAATCAATCAATCACATAGACATTTATTTGTAGATGGTGTCAAGATCATCGCTGAAAAGTCCAAGTCCATTTTCTACGTGGACCAACGTAACAGTATGGTGTCTGTAGAAGACGACGAGGACAAACAAGGCAACAGCGGTATGCAGGAGAAAAAGAAGAAATCCAACCCGGAGGGAACCATAGAGTACATTGTGAGTTTGTCCAAGTTGCCTCCACAAGGATGGACTCATTTACTCAAAAGTCCAAGGGAATGAGGAAAATACTTCGAGTTAACGAGAGTTTTTACCACAGGTGGAAGACTAGGACCTGTGACACAAACAAAAATGCCCATTACAAAAAATCCATTACCCCACCCACTTGGTCTCATACAGTACTATCTTCTAATAGAAGATAGTACTGTATGAGACCAAGTGGTGGGGTAATGGATATTTTGTAATGGGCATTTTTGTCACAAAAACAAATGCCCAAATTGATTTTTTGTAATGGGCATTTTTTTTGTGTCACAGGTCCGACCGAGTCTTCCACCTGTGTTCTTACATGTACATAGGAAAACATATACTTGAACCGAGTGCTTTGTTTTGTGTAAACTAATGATTGAAATTTAAGAATCTGAATAATACCCAACCTGGTTCACGTTTTTCATGAATAATACAAACAGTTGCCGTTCTCAAAATAAACATTTGATGAAATTCCTTCAAATATGGATTTTATTACAGAAATTGAGAAGAGTGACAAATGGCTGGTTAAACATTGTTCATGCTGGATAATAAAACACTTTCATTATTGAATAATTATGACGGCCTCTCTTGACCATCCAGCGTCGCCATTCCTCACAACCATAAAATGAAATTCATTTTTGCAATGTAATAGCACAGAGAACATGTTAAGTGATGAGTACAGGCTTCAATATATGATACTGCACTTATGCCATAAAGATTATTATCCCCTCATCTAGACAGGATGAGTTATAGCGATAGTCCATGTGTCATGTGCGTGTGTTAGTAATATCTTTCATTTCTTACTAACTAATGAACCACTTCACAAATTTTAATAATAGTTGCAGACGACAATTGTTGTGAGTAGCGGTCTAAGGGTTAATACATATGATATATCATCATCCTACTGGTATGATCCACTAGTATAGGTCGTCACCTTAACCACATTGATTATATTGTCAGCCATGCATACAGTGCAGTCATTGGGTAATGTACATCATGAGATTCTGCTCATTAAGACCAATTCTACCTACATTCTTCACTATCTCAGTTAACACTTTCAACATAATAGGCCTGTATAATGGTAATGGCAAACAGTGTAGATCCAGATGAGCCGGCTCGTGATGAGCCGTCTCATCAGGATCTGCACTTTTTGTAAGCGATTTTCATATTTTTGACAACAAAAACACGCCCTTTTCAGAAATGGACTAATCTGAAAAGCACTTTGTAACAATTAGATTGGTCTGAAAATTAACGTATCACAGTCCATTCCAGTTACTTAGGGGTGAAAGGGTTAATACTTGAGTAATTTTAATGTGATAAAGTGCATTTACCCCCGACATATAGTATAGTATCGACTGCCGACGATGCTGTTCTCATACCTACCAACATGATGATGCTATCATCCCATGGTAATATAGTGCAATATTTTGGGTGTATCAGCAGGCCGTTTTACTAAACTTTGTACGACTAAAATGTTCGTAAGTGCAACTTTAAAAGGATCGTCTCAAAATTTTAATTGATGGATTTACATTTATTGAAGCCTATGTTCAATACATGTAAATCCAGTAATTGTTTACAACAAAAACAGTGTTAATGCACAATTTTGCACTTACGAACCTTTTAGTCGTACAAAGTTTAGTGAAACGGCCCGCTGGACTAGAGAAAGCTTCACTTGAGCAATGTTGATGCTAGTCACATAATTATGTTCGGTGTCACCCAGGTGAAGGACAGAGACACGATAGAAAGTATCGCTGCCCACTTTGACACAACACCCTCAGAGCTGAAGAAGATTAACAGGTTATCATCCTGGATGATATTTGCTCAGCAGGTATGTGTCGCGCCAGTGTGTAAGACATCTGCCAATGTAGGAGAACCCAATTTATTTTCATTGAGTTATCTCCCCTTGTTGACTGCCTTCGGCACTCTTATTTCCCATCTGATCAGAGTCTTCATTACATTATTCTGTACCGTGGACTTCTGAGGCCCGTTTCACTAAACTTTGTACGACTAAAATGTTCGTAAGTGCAAATTTAGGATCGTCTAGAAGTTTGAATTTATGAATTTACTTTTATTGAGCATAGGCTACAGCCTATGCTCAATAAATGTAAATCCAATAATTGTTTACAAAAATCATAGCTTTGCACTTACGAACGTTTTAGTTGTATGAAGTTTAGTGAAACAGCCCACTGAACTTCTTGAAAAATCACACATGCATTTCTCTGACGGTCCTCTTTCATTCTGTGAAAAATCCATGACCCACCATCAAATGCATCGGCAGGTGAAACATCGCATCATGGCGGAATTCATGTTGATGGTAGCTGTTATATCCTTACCATTTCTACATATGTGGCTGTGAGTGGGAAAATGGGGCTTATGGGTTTTGCAACCAATCTATATTCAGATCAGCATCCACACAGTCTGACCACGATCTACACTGTTCACCATTCCGTCAATGAAACTCGCGTCATGACAAATAATTATAGTTTATTTTCGGGCTACACAAATGTGCTATTTGATCAGGAGCTAAACTGGACACAAGTCCCATTTCTCCAGTCACAGCCATATATCAGAAGCTAACATGGTCACAAATGTCATAAGCCCTGCATTGATTTTCCATTTCCTGACAAACAGGTAGTCATTAGATCTGTTAACATGGTTAATATGTAACTTATTGGGGTTAAAACACGCAATATGTGAAACAAGTGGAGCATGATACTGGCCAGCTTAGTAGGGCTGTTTATAAATCAAGGTAATGTGCCTTCAGGTTATGTATATCCCGGAAAAACATGGCCGGCCGGTGCCGCCCTCCACCGACACCAGCGAGATGTCTACCGGCACCCTCAGTCCATTTGGCAGCCCCAAGGACAAGCCCACCATGGTAAGTACACCCAACCACACTCCAATTACAACCCAACCACACCCCAATTACACCCAACCACACCCTAATTTCACCCCAACCGCACTGCAATTACAACTCAACCACACCCCAATTACACCCCAACCACACCCCAATTACAACCCAACCACACCCCAATTAAACCCCAACCACACCCCAATTACACCCCAACCGCACTGCAATTACAACTCAACTGCACTGCAATTACAACTCAACCACACCCCAATTACACCCCAACTGCATTCCAATTACAACCCAACCACACCCCAATTACACCCCAACCGCACTCCAATTACAACCAAACCACACCCCAATTACACCCCAACCGCACTCCAATTACAACCCAACCACACCCCAACCGCACTCCAATTACAACTCAACCACACCCCAATTACAACACAACCGCACCCAACCACACCCAATCACATCTGCTCTATACAGGATCTCAAATGAGACAAGCTTTGTGATTTCGTACTTAATGAGATATACGATTTTTGTCTCGCCCGCTTGCGCACAGCGCGATATACTCGGCACATTGGTGTACACACGTCTGTACGTATGTCCGTACATACATATGTATGGCCAGGTTAAAGTTTTTGCTTAAAGTTTTTGATTCAAATAAAGTTGTTTGGTATACTATCAAATTCTCGACAGGATTTGCAAAAAATATCACATTTTTATATGCCCGTTTTGAAACAACAGCACAAATGATGTTTTACCGTTCGGCGGGCGGCGGTCAGACAGTCTTTGTCATATCCCACTTGACATATATTTATGATACTTTATGGGTGTGTTGATATCAATTGGGTGAAGATACCTGTTGAAGGTGGGCTTTGTCCGCCGAAGGTCAAGGTCAGGTGCTAAAAATAGGTTGATTAATTTCACATTGTATTTAAAGGTACATGCCACTCAGTAGGCACAAAATGTTCTTTATAATAATTAAATAAATGTATAATTGTGTCATTATTCAACCATTTCTAAAAATTGCAAATGCCTGCTATATAGATATAATCATTTAGTAATATTTATTTTACTGATAGTGACTCGCCCACCGCTATTTATCAGGCTATTTTCATATGCAAATGAGGCATGCTATTTATACGATCGTTTTAAAAAAAACGGTACGTATTATGTTTTACCGCATGGCGGGCGGGTTGGCGGACGGGCAGGCGGCTGAAAAGAAAGTGCATAGTTCGTGTACACAACTCCTCCGAAACCGTTCAGTCGAAAACTGTACACACGTCTTCTACACATATAGAAGATGTGCACCTTGTGTTTTTATGCCGAAAAAATATTTTAAAAAATATCACCTTTTTATGCCACCGGGTTTCGAAGAAACGGGTGGCATATAGTGTTTGGACCGCCCGTCCGTCCATCTGTCCGTACAAACGAGAGCTACATTGTGAGGTTAACCACACAGTGATGGACTTGTTAAGAGATGCTTATTCCGTTTTTAACCCCGTTATGAATTGCTCTTGTGGGGTTATTTACTCTTATGGGGTTGTTTTTTATGTCCTGATTGATCTTTACGGGTCTGATTTAGGATAGGTTAGGGTTAGGAACCCCACAATGTAGCTCTAGTATGTACGTCCGTCCGTCCGTCTGTCCGTCCGTCACACTGTTCGGTTAACCAATTTGTCACAGTTTCTCAAATATGCTGCAGGTGGCATCCGCGTTCGACAGACGCATTTCTTGTTAACTTAGACATTTTTTCTACATTTTTAGCCAGGTTTTTTGAAAAAAAATCCAGGCTATTGGATTGGCGAAAGCCGGGCGGGCGCGGCGTCCACAATCAATGTTAAGTTTTCGTGTTTGATTTCATTTCCTTTGTACCTGTTTACAACTAGAGTCACATTTTCAATGTTCTTTGTTAACAATGTACACCTCAGGACCACCAAACTTTCACAGCTTCATAATCAAGGGGTGCCCACCACATATTACTATCCAACATGTTACTTTTTTTTGAACTTGACATCTTTTTTTTTTTTTTACCGCGCATGTCGACTTAGCCATTTTCAATGTTAAGTTTTCGCGTTTACAATGTTAAGTTTTCGTGTTTAAGTCCATTTCTTTGGTACTGTACCACCTAGGACCACCAAACTTTCACTGCTTCATAACCAAGGGGTGCCTACCACATACAACTATCCAACATGTGACCATTTGTTTTATTTTCACCTATTATTTCTACGTAATTGACTTAGCCATTTTCAACGTTAACTTTTTAACGTACGTCTGGTTAAAGTTTTTTTGGTTGGTTAAAAGTTTTTCGTTATACTATATCTCTGCAACTGCTTCGCCCATTACCTTGAAACTTCACATGGGTGTTTATCATCATCCATATTTTCATTCTACCCCCCAACCGTGCGGCCCCTGTGCCCAATGTCAAGGTCAGAATACTTTGAATTTTTTTTTGTTAAAGTTTTTTCGTGTACTATATCTCTGCAACTGCTTCACCCATTACCTTGATACTTCACATGGGTGTTTATCATCATTGTCACACCCGCTTGCAGAAAGCGCGATATCGTCGGCATTTTGGCATACGTTGGAAAAAACCTGGCCTTCGTGGCTTTGCCTCGTTTCTTGTTCTATACAGTTCTATATACGGTACAGAGTTTGTGTACACAACTCATCCGAAACCGTTCAGTCGATCGATCTGAAACTATGCACACGTCTTCTACACATATTGAAGATGTGCACCTTGGTGTTTTTATGTCGAAAAAATATTTGTTAACAAATATATCACCTTTTTAACATAGCCATTTTTTCTACATTTTTCTATACAATTCTATATACAGTACAGAGTTTGTGTACACAACTCCTCCGAAACCGTTCAGTCGATCGTTCTGAAACTATACACACGTCTTCTACACATATTGAAGATGTGCACCTTGCTGTTTTTATGCCAAAAAAAAAATATTTTTTAACAAAAATATCACGTTTTTAACTTTTTGTCTACATTTTTAGCCAGGTTTTTTTTTGGAAAAAAATCCAGGCTATTGGATTGGCGAAAGCCGGGCGAGCGGGCGAGCGGGCGACGGGCGAGCGCGAGCGGGCTGGGCGGGCGCGGGCGACGGGCGGGCGGTGGGTGGCGTCCACAATCAATGTTAAGTTTTCGTGTTTGAGTCCATTTCTTTGTTACTGTACCACCTAGGACCACCAACTTTCACAGCTTCATAATCAAGGGGTGCCCACCACATATCACTATCCAACATGTTACTTTTTTTTTAACTTCACCCATTTTTTCCGCGTAATCGACTTAGCCATTTTCAATGTTAAGTTTTCGCGTTTACAATGTTAAGTTTTCGTGTTTAAGTCCATTTCTTTCGTACTGTACCACCTAGGACCACCAAACTTTCACAGCTTCATAATCAAGGGGTACCCACCACATATCACTATCCAACATGTTACTTTTTTTTTTAACTTCACCCATTTTTTCCGCGTAATCGACTTAGCCATTTTCAATGTTAAGTTTTCACGTTTACAATGTTAAGTTTTCGTGTTTTAAGTCCATTTTTCTTTCGTACTGTACCACCTAGGACCACCAAACTTTCACAGCTTCATAATCAAGGGGTACCCACCACATATCAATATCCAACATGTTACTTTTTTTTTTAACTTCACCCATTTTTTCCGCGCAGTCGACTTAGCCATTTTCAACGTTAACTTTTTAACGTACGTCTGGTTAGAGTTTTTTGGTTAAAACTTTTTCATTATACTATATCTCTGCAACTGCTTCGCCCATTACCTTGAAACTTCACATGGGTGTTTATCATCATCCATATTTTCATTCTAACCCCCAACCGTGCGGCCCCTGTGCCCAATGTCAAGGTCAAATTACTTTGAATTTGTTGTTAAAGTTTTTTGTTGTACTATATCTCTGCAACTGCTTCACCCAATTACCTTGATACTTCACATGGGTGTTTTATCATCATTGTCGCACCTGCTTGCGGAAAGCGCGATCCTGTGCCCAATGTCAAGGTCAAATTACTTTGAATTTTTTTGTTAAAGTTTTTTCGTGTACTATATCTGCAACTGCTTCACCCAATACCTTGATACTTCACATTGGTGCTTATCATCATTGTCGCACCTGCTTGCGGAAAGCGCGATCCTGTGCCCAATGTCAAGGTCAAATTACTTTGAATTTTTTTGTTAAAGTTTTTTCGTGTACTATATCTCTGCAACTGCTTCACCCAATACCTTGATACTTCACATTGGTGTTTATCATCATTGTTGCACCTGCTTGCGGAAAGCGCGATCCTGTGCCCAATGTCAAGGTCAAATTACTTTGAATTTTTTTTGTTAAAGTTTTTTTCGTGTACTATATCTCTGCAACTGCTTCACCCAATACCTTGATACTTCACATGGGTGTTTATCATCATTGTCGCACCTGCTTGCGGAAAGCGCGATCCTGTGCCCTATGTCAAGTTCAAATTACTTTGAATTTTTTTGTTAAAGTTTTTTTTCGTGTACTATATCTCTGCTTAACTGCTTCACCCAATATTCCTTGATACTTCACATGGGTGTTTATCATCATTGTCACACCTGCTTGCGGAAAGCGCGATATCGTCAGCATTTTGGCATACGTCCGTCCGTTCGTCCGTGTGTCCGGTTAAAGTTTTTTGGTTAAAGTTTTTCCATCTACTATATCTATTTGTTTAGTGTCCATGCCTCGCCCCAAGGCGCGACATGCAGGCCACGGCCATCTAGTCTACAAAAAGTGGGTATAATTATGTTATCCAAGTGTCTATGCTTGGAAAAAACCTGGCCTTCGTGGCTTTGCCTCGTTTCTTGTTCTATACAGTTCTATATATGGTACAGAGTTTGTGTACACAACTCATCCGAAACCGTTCTTTCGATCGATCTGAAACTATGCACACGTCTTCTACACATATTGAAGATGTGCAACTTGGTGTTTTCATGCCGAAAAAATATTTGTTAACAAATATATCACCTTTTTAACTTAGCCATTTGTCTACATTTTTCTATACAGTTCTATATAGGGTACAGACTTTGTGTACGCAACTCCTCCGAAACAGTTCAGTCGATCGTTCTGAAACTATACACACGTCTTCTACATATATTGAAGATGTGCACCTTGGTGTTTTTATGCCGAAAACATATTTTTTAACAAAAATATCGTCTTTTTTCTGCATTATTGTATCCAATTCCCTATCATTTCTACTTTACGCTCTACTTTTCTATCTCTGCCTAAATTAGTATACATGTTTAGCACGAGATGAAGAAATAATGCTATAGACTTTCAAATTCTCATTAATGTCTCTTGCCTTGGTGACAGCTTCACATTTCTGCATCTTCGCTGTCTGGCCCATATTCGACGGGCGTATTTTGTGACTTGCGGCACTCTTGTTTTTAATTATTTTCTAATGAATTGCGTCACCTGAATTTTGATTTTTTTTTGACAGATTATAAAGTAGGATCATTGCACATCAAAAATAAATACAAAGAATAAATAGTAATGTCAGTTAACATTTTAAGGAAACACGGTTATCGCCCCTGATGTCAGTGTGGAAATTTATGTCTGATATAAAATGTACAATAATGCCAATCAATACCTGGGGTAATGGTAAATGAATGTTTTTGACCAAAAATGTCATATCTACAGAATATACAAAACTATCTGTCTCCCTATATTATAACCCACTGAGTGGGCATGTACCTTTAAGAGTGGAATTGTAGCTGAGAGGTTACGACCTCCAACTGTCACTCCAGCCTGGGTTCGATCCTCGATCCCGGCAATTGAGTTTATGAAATACAATTATATTTGCCACTCTTCCAGCTGGTTCTAACCAGGTGTGCCATATAGCGGCGTGATCAGTGGGTATTCAAGGCCTAAGAGCCAATTGGGACCCTTAAATTGAGCAACAAACAAACAAAACTTATTGCATATTTTGTGTAATCAACTCCTGACAGCTTTCTCTCAATCTATTTGAAACTTTACACAAGTCTTCTACACCTTATGGTGAGGAGAATAAAAACATGTTCAAACAAAATAATAGAGAATATTATCTGAAAAAATAATTTTTTGTGGGGCAGGCTGTGCCGATAGCGAAGCTGGCGGACAAGCCGCCGGATGTAGTGCCGGGCCATGTGGAGCGACAGACACCGGTATCGTCCCCCGTGGACCACGGGCCACCGTACATGGAGAGCATCCCCAAACAGCTGTCCGAAGACGAGGTGCACCAGCTTGACCAGGACTGCATGGAGCGATTCATCAAGCTGAAGGTGAAACACATCACCGATGGCCAGGTACGTCCTCCCTCGCTCCACTCTCACTCAAGTGGTTAACTCTTTGCATGCTGGTGTAACGAAATAGGGGTCGTTGCGCAAAGTACCTTGTTCGTGTTAGAGGTTCCAGGGACCAGGTGATGATCACAAGAACATTACACTAGCGGTGAAAATACTTGCCAACAAGTTCAGAGTATTTTTTTTAAATATTATTTCTATCTGTACATGTGCCTTGCAATTTCATTAGAAATTCTAATGGAATTCCAAGACATATTCATGACATTTACAGGGATAAATAAAAGAAAATGTAACAAATTTCTGTCTGCTATTTTTGAACTGTTTATAGCTTACAAGTTTTCCCGGCATGCAAAGAGTTAACGTTGTCACGTCAACACCACTCTCACGTTGCCCATGTTATGCAATAATAGTATGTATTGCTTGTTTGTTGAACAATATTTGAAGTATTTACAAGTTAATATGCATTTTTATTGTCATGATATTGTTTATGATTATGTATCTTCACACAGTAATGACTAAATCATCCCGTTCTGTTTTTTTGGAATTTACCCCCAATTCAGCAGGTTAAATACGGGATACAACCCGTTAGCCCGACCTTAAATGACCTTAACTGTTGATAGGATGTTAAACACCAATAAACAAACTAAATCATCTGTAAGCTCATGTTGTGATCCACCACTACTATGCTGCTATAAAAATTCAAACCACTCTTTTTTATAAGTACTGTCAAACTTGCATTAAGCGACCACCCAAGGGAGACACCAAAAATGGTCGCTTCGAACAATGGAAATCCAGGTACTGCTATGTCCGGTTATATGGTTTAATATTAGGAATCAGGAAATCGCGAATATTAAACATTAACATAGAAATAAATACATTAGAATACATTAGAATACTACCGGTAATGTTTACTTTTCTGAATTATTCAGGCTTTATTTCATCAAAATAGATGAAATAATTTGAATATTATTGCGAAATAAAATCACCCAGCTAAAATCGCAAATAGGCAGTAGTGACTGCGATCACTTCAGACCAGACGTGTTTCGCCCCGGTGATTTTTACGTCGTTGACTGACAACTAAACCAGCTGATAGAATAATGATTTATTAAGGCAGTGTTCGGTATATACCAGTATCGTTACGCGTCAAGAAAATTGGAGTTACAAATGATTGCGTATTCTGTACATAACAAAAAAAGTATTTGTTTTAAATTAGTGAAATATGCAGATGTTTTCCCATGTGCTAAGCGACCAGTCCTGTTGTTCCCATGTGCTAAGCGACGATGAGTTAATTCCCTTTAGTAATCACTAAGGAAACGAGCGAATCAGAACGAGGTTTCAGGTCAATAATCATAAACAATGCACCATTCACAATTTGACAGTGACAGGGGATTTGTTTCCTTTATTTGTTACACGCTTGAGGCTAATTTCACCCGGAGAAAGTGACATCCTGTCAATTAATGGTCGTTTAATACAAACAACCATTTCTGTCTGTTACAAAATATTTGGCCACTGGTCGTGTTAAGGAAAAGTTGTTTAATACACTGTCATTATATAGGCCAAATGGTCGGGGGTATTGAAAGTGGTCGCATAAGACAAAAGTCGCTTAATGCACGTGGTCGCTTGTGCAAGTGTGGCTGTACTTTATATACCTTTTCAGCTTCATGAATTCAGTTTAAACTCCATTTATCACATGACAACCATGTTATTTTATGCCATAAATCAATTTTGTAAATGTGTTAATAACACAATTAAAACAATTTTGATTACCGTTAATATTGTTGTGCAATTAAATGAATATATAAGTGCAGTTATATGATAAACAGAATCTTATGAAACGACTCGGCAAAGTATGTCTGAATATGTGTCATAATTCTCATGTGACGTGTAGCTTTGTTTGATGGCCGTATGTGCATGTTTATTGTCCTCACATGCTGGTGGCAATGTACGACACACAAACCTGCAATTTCGGCAACTTTCACCTACCTATGCTGAATTCGGCAATATTCATGAATACTAGTATACAATAAAACACAGAAACCTTGAGGAATTAAATAACATCGCCTACCAATGACACTGTCCTCAATGCTGTTACCATTTCATAGTGATTTCGAGAAAACTTACACTTGTGTAAGTTTTCTCCTAATCACTCTGAAATGGCTATGAGGATGTCAACATCCCCAGGTGATTCTGTCAAATTTCCAAGGTTTTCTGCCATCACATCAAAACAGTAGAAATTTATAGGTCCAAATGGGTCTAAATGTGGCTGTGACTGAAGAAATGGGGCTTATGGGTTTTGCAACCAGTGTAGATCCAGATCAGCCAGTGCATCTGCACTGTCTGGTCAGGATCTGCACAGTTTGCCATTCCATCAATGAAACACTCGTCATGCTTCTAACAAGCAATACAGATCGTTATCAGGCTACAGGAGTGTGCTATTTGATCAGGAGTGATTGAAAATCATTTAAGCCCCATTGCTTCAGTCATGTCCACAAATTAGAAAAGTGTAAGTAGAAGCGGCCTAAACTGTAGGTGTGCGACATACATTGGCGCCTGTGTCATATAATCATGGTGACCATCATCGTGTACCATACACCTTTACACAGTCTGCATGCCCGTTGTTGAAAAGTACTTTCCCTAGCTATGTTTGTTTAATTTTATTTCATTCATTTTTTCTGAATTTTCATTATTCTTCATAAAACAGGCTTTTTATATGACCAGACCATTCAGTCAATCGATCTGAAATTATACACACGTCTTCTACACATATTGAAGATGTGCACCTTGGTGTTTTTATGCAGAAAAAATATTTTTTAACAAAAATATCGTCTTTTTAACTTAGCCATTTTTGCTACATTTTTGTATGCAATTCTGTATAGGAGTTTGTGTACACTACTCCTCTAAAACCTTTCAGTCCATCAATCTGAAACTATACACACATCTTCTACACATATTAAAGATGTGCACCTTGCCTGTTTTTATGGCAAAAAAATATTTTTTAACTAAAATATAGACTTTTTAACAATATTTTCCGTAAATGGCATCAAAAAAAGTTGACAAAATTTTCAGAGTATATGCACTCTGAAAATGTTGTCAATATTTGACTGTATTTATGAAAAATATTGTAAATTTTTAAAAGTAGTTAATGAAATTACGCAGATGCCCGAAGGTGCAAAATCACATGGTGTGTCTCATTTGTGGCTGTGACTGGAAAAGTGGGGCTTATGGGATCTGTGACCAGTGTAGCTGCTGATCAAATCGCAGACTCCTGTAGCCTAGTAACAATCAAAATTACTTGTTAGAAGCATTACATGTGTTTCATTGACGAAATGGCAAACAGTACAGATCCCGATCAGACTTTGTGGATGCCCCATAAGCCCCATTTATCCAGTCACAACCACATTTCACATGCATCTTCGGAAGTATCATCTGGGCCCCGTGCAGGCACCGGGGCGGGATCAACTGATCCTGAGAATAGTGCTGCAGTAGCCATTGCTTGTCGTAAAAGGCGACTAAACTGGCTTAACGATTGGGTTCATACTTTCCGGAACCCACTATACCGGATTTGGCCCTCATGTACATTTTTGGCTTTCTTGTATGTGAGAGTTGAGTCGGGCTATGCCCCATATATAAAAGTAAGATTAGCATTAATCCTATTACTTTTAGGGGATGGGATAAATGATGCTGGTGTGGCGAGGGCCTGGCACCAGATCAGGTTGTTCTAATTTCAGGACTGAATATATATTTTGATTGTAAATATTGAGTTCTGAAGTTGGGATTTACCCCCCTTGGACAGGTGGATATGGGACTCGACCCCGTTGACCCGTCTGCGTGTAGACTCCCTGAGGCTTGTACCTCTATGTCAGAAAAGCGGACGTTAAACCCTATTCACTCACTCGGAAGTATCATCTGAAACGCAGTCCCTATAAGGGTGTCAGAGACATTTATTGTATTTCTTTTTCTACAGAATTTGGATGTGTCGCAGGTAGTACCAATTCTGTTTTATAAATTCCTGCTATGTCCTCCACTGCTAGTCAAGGTTGTTGTACCTTGCTTATGGCCTCATGTAAAGTCAACGGAAATCTAATAATTAAAAAAATACTCATAAACCGATTGCTACTTACATAAATAAACCATATACATGTACATGTGTTCAATAAGTCTTGATGCAGATGTTGCCAGCAAGGAAATCACACCATATGCTGTAGTTAGAAAATAATAAGCACATTTTGGTGTTTTACATGTATAATTTGACTTCTACACACCCGTGTAGAGATGTAAATATACATGTGGTACATCAAAATTGGTCTGTTATCTGGATATTACAGGTGTGTCTGCATTTTTAGCTCGGCTATTCGAAGAATAAGTAGAGCTTATGTTGTCACCCCGGCGTCGGCGTCACTGTCACACCTTGGTTAAGGTTTTTAGTCAAGCTTGTATATGCAATACTACTGGCCCTACACCCACCATACTTGGACAACTTCATCTCCTAGTGATGTACATCAATAACCCCTGATCTATATTTGACCTTGACCTACATTTCCTCTTGAATTACTTAGTTAATTCCCCTTGGTTAAGGTTTTTAATCAACCTTGGTTAAGGTTTTTAGTCAAGCTTGTATATGCAATACTACTGGCCCTACACCCACCATACTTGGACAACTTCATCTCCTAGTGATGCACATCAATAACCCCTGATCTATATTTGACCTTCACCTACATTTCCTCTTGAATTACTTAGTTAATTCCCCTTGGTTAAGGTTTTTTAGTCAACCTTGGTTAAGGTTTTTAGTCAAGCTTGTACATGGAACACTATTGTGCATACAGACACCATACTTGAACAACCTTTTCTCATAGGGATGTACATCAATAACCCCTGATCTATATTTGACCTTGACCTACATTTCCTCTTGAATTACTTACTTAATTCCCCTTGGTTAAGGTTTTTAGTCAAGCTTGTATATGGAATACTACTGGCCCTACACCCACCATACTTGGACAACTTCATCTCCTAGTGATGTACATCAATAACCCCTGATCTATATTTGACCTTCACCTACATTTCCTCTTGAATTACTCACTTAATTCCCCTTGGTTAACGTTTTTCGTCGAGCTTGGTTAAGGTTTTTAGTCAAGCTGGTACATGGAATACTATTGTGCATACAGACACCATATTTGGACAACCTTTTCTCATAGGGATGTACATCAATAACCCCTGATCTATATTTGACCTTCACCTACATTTCCTCTTCAATTACTTAGTTAATTTCCCCTTGGTTATGGTTTTTAGTCAAGCTTGTATATGGAATACTACTGGCCCTACACCCACCATACTTGGACAACTTCATCTCCTAGTGATGTGCATCAATAACCCCTGACCTATATTTGACCTTCACCTACATTTCCTCTTGAATTACTTACTTAATTCCCCTTGGTTAAGGTTTTTAGTCAACCTTGGTTAAGGTTTTCAATCAAGCTTGTACATGGAATACTATTGTGCATTCAGACACCATACTTGGATAACTTTTTTCTCATAGAGATGTACATCAATAACCCCTGACCTTTATTTTACCTTCACCTACATTTAACCTTGAATTACTTGGTTAATGTTTATAGTCAAGCTTGTATATGGAATACTCCTGGGCCTACATCAACCATACTTGGACAACTTCATCTCCTAGTGATGTACATCAATAATCCCTGACCTATATTTGACCTTGACCTACTTTTATCCTTGGATTACTTAGTTATTTACCCTTCGTTACGGTTTTTAGTCAAGCTTGTATATGGAATACTCCTGGGCCTACAGAAACCATACTTGGAAAACTTCATCTCCTAGTGATGTACATCAATAACCCCTGACCTATATCTGACATTGACCTACATTTAACCTTGAATTACTTACTTAATTTTGCTTGGTTAAGGTTTTTAGTCAACCATGGTTAAGGTTTTTATGCAGGCCGCAGCCACCTTCTTTGTCAAGCTATGTGTACATCGACAACCCTCGTAGTCGAGCTATGCTGTTCTCCTACAGCTCTTGTTATTGGTAGCAGTATCTGCATAAAGACTTACTGATCGCATCCGTATGGTTTATGTAAGCAGCTATTATTTTATAAGTAGGGTTTTTATTAGCTTTCCATAGACTTTACATGGGGCCACAAGAAGGGTACAACTACCTTAATTTGAAACTTCTCAATTATTGCTTCCAGTTCAGTCAAACTGAACACTCCATTATACTTCATCACAGTGAACAAAACTATTTCATGTGAACTTTATATGAAATTACTTACAGAAATTATCACTGGCATGTGTTATCAATTTCATTTTTGCATGTATTTACATTTATAAGTTGTGGGTGGCAGGTGGGAGCATGCGGTGGGTAATTTAACAATTGGGATTCTAATTACGGTATTCTGATTTCAGGGCTGAACATTTTATTTTTTTGATGTCAATATTCCGTTCTGTTTTTGAGATTTACCTCCCCCCCCCCCCCCCCCCCCCCCCCCCCACCCCCCCCCCCCCATGCAGCATGCAGCAGGTTGAATAGGGGATTGAACCAGTTTAGCCAGGGAGCACCGTCATTATACTGTGCACCCTCTGCTATTATGGGTTGCCCTCTGGTTTTGGAATCTACATACCCCCACCTATCATAATCCAGAAGGGCAACTTTCCGAGATCGATGTACCTCTGTTATATCTCATTGAAAATTCAATATTTTTTCACAAACCATTTTGCTATCCGTTTATAGAAGATATATGTATGTGCACAATCCGTTTTAGCCAACATTTTCTATAAGGCGTCATTTCTATGCTGTCGTAAACAAGAATGAGTAAATCAGATTTCAGCAAAAAATCATACAAAAATATATGTGTATGCATGTCGTTTATTTTCACTTCTAACACAATAACCAATGAGAGGGAAGTTTATATGGAATTGATTCTCCATTCAATCTGAATTACAAAATCAACTTCATATAGCAAATCGTATTGTTAATTACAATTTTTTAAACATTTTCATGCGAACATCCCTATATTTAACGAAACATGCAAATTCTCACTTTTTAATATCTCGACTTAAAAGCGGTATGATATCAATAGGATAGTATTACTGTATGGATGATTATGTATTACTGTGTGGATGATTATGTATTACTGTGTGGATGATGTATTGTATTACTGTGTGGATGATTATGTATTACTGTGTGGATGATTATGTATTACTGTGTGGATGATTATGTATTACTGTGTGGATGATTATGTATTACTGATATAGATGTGATCCAATTAATGTTGTTTTGCATTTCTGTTCTATTTAGAATTCAACATGGCCGCCAAATATTAATATGTGATAAATTTTTTAAGTTTATTGTTGCGCCTGGTTTAGCCAAAGTTGCGACTATAGTCGCCACTTTTTCCATCGTCCACATCATCGTCGTCCGAAATGTTAAAAAAGTTTGTACAAGCATCGTCATCATGGTATAACTTTAATATTACTGGACACAAACAAACCACACAATGTACCTTAGCAAGTTTGCAAAGTCGAGACAGGTTCCTTGAACTTTCCAACACGTTTTCAAAATCTACTTCAACCGGATTATGGCGAGTAATGTCGTGTATATTACCCAACAATACTAGCAGAAGTATGGGTGCTCTCGAACTAGTTTCGGTGCATATTATAATAAGTCTAAACCCTTAGCTGAAATCGTATGGTGGGTGGCAGGTGGGAGCATGTGATGGGTAATTTAACGATCGGGATTCATCCGACTGTAGACCCGGCTTGGCCCTCACATACGTCTTTTTGTATGTGACAGTTGAATCTGGTTATACCCCTTATGTGAGTATTACGATTATGTAATCCTATTTTAGGGGAAGGGGCCAATTGACTATGGTATGGATCTGGCACCAGGTCAGGTTATTCTAATTTCAGGGCTGAATATATTATTTCTCGATGTAAATATACCGTTCTAATTTTGGGATTTTACCCCCAATGCAGCAGGTTAAAATGGGATCGAACCCGTTTGCTGGTCTTACATGACCTTAGTTGTTGATAGGCTGTTAATACAATAAACAAACAAACAAACAAACAAATGGTATGGTGGGCGAACATAGGTATAGATTGGCAGACGAGCAGACACCAAGATTGACAGCTAAATGGATGGGATCACAAGAAGTATATATATGTGACATATAATGAATATATCGAAGTTTACTAGATCCAAAGTATGTTACAACAAAAGTAGTAAGGAATTGTGTTAAACGCAACAAACATATTATTGAAAATGCACTGATAAATATTATCGAGAAAAAAGTAGGTCAAGGGCCCAAGGCGGTAAGAATGTCATGGTATTTACAGTTGCTGAAGAGTATCAATTGCCGACTATGTATCAAAATATGCGCCTGCTGTTGACATATGTACTGAGATATACATGTGCTATGAAGCTGTAATGTAAACTGTGGACGTCAATCGCCAATACGTCAACGTAACCATATTATACGTTCATTTGTGTCCGGGTCAGTTACTGCACGTAGCAAAAATACTAAAAGTGTATAGAATCGGTTCACTTTGTCTATTTTATGTTTTTGTGATAATTCCCCCGCTTAACTGTTGTGATGTTATTATTAATATACACTTTGTATTTTGGCACTGGGTCTACGTAAATGTATATAAACATAAAATGTGAAGAGTTATTGTCTTAAATTTGTTTGCAAATTGTAGCCAATATAGAAAAGAAGAGACCATATAGAAATCAGAAACTGCAAATTTTTAAATGATAACAAACGACATTTTATTTTATGCATGTATTCAGCAGTAAAACAAATTTTCTGGTTTGTGTGTAAATGATTACAGTAATGGTCCCTCATTGAATCTAGTAGATACAATAAAATATTCATTTAGATGAACATGATATTAAAAAAGAAATTGTGCAAAAATATTATTGAATGAGATCTGTCATTTTTGTCGCGCCTGCTTTAGCAGATGCGCGACTATAGTCGGCGCTTTTTCCTCGTCGTCCACGTTATTGTTTTTTCACAATATCTCTTTAACCCCTTACCACACTTTGATAATATTTCTCATCAATGTTTGTCTACGGATGATGCTTCATTACACACACCCCCATCCAAAATTCTCAAAGGTTCTCAAGGTCATTTTATTTACTTGTAATGTTCACGGTTTTGTATCGAGAAATGCGTTAAATTTTAGTTATTTGTTTTTTTATTTTTCACAATATCTCTTTAACCCCTTGCCAGACTTTGATAATATTTCACATCAATGTTTGTCTAGGGATGATGCTTCATTACGCACACCCCCACATCCAAATTCTCAAGGTCAAGGTCATTTATTTACTTGTAATGTTCACCGGTTTTGTAACAGAAATGCGTTAAAGTTATTGTTTTTTCACAATTTCTCTTTAACCCCTTGTCATTTATTTACTTGTAATGTTCACGGTCAAATGCCTCGGCAGGCGCGATACCGCTTCCGTGGCGCAATTCTTGTTAATACACCCACCCATACATAGGAAAAGTGTAAAACATGATAAAATTCAGGCTGGTACCAGGTGCATGATCATGTGGTTACAACATCAACAACAACGTCGCCCACTCCAATGTAAGTATTATTTGATATTTTCCTTAATATGCAACGGATTTTGATGAAATATGTCACAGGAAACGCGTCTTCATGAGCTGTATTTGGTGGTCCAGGGAGTTCGGTGCAGACTTATGTCGTTTTTGCGAAGAATCAATTTCCGTGTCGACCGAAGTTTGGGCGAACATACAAAGACCACCAAATGCAGCTTAACAAGACGCGTTTGATGCACCATATTCCATCAAAATCCGTTACGTAACAAGGACAATATAAAAGAATACGTACTTTGAATCAGATGGATTCTGGAAGTTTCAGTACTTGTTGTTGTTGTTGTTAGTACCACGTGATCATACACCTTGATGTAACTTAAGTCCCTATTTTCAAACTGAGGTACATCGATCCCTGGAGGTTGTCCTTCGGATTATGATGTCTGGGGTATGTAGTTTCCAAAAATATGGAAAGACAATAATAGCAGAGGGTGCTCGGTATATCGAAAAATCGCCAACGTGCTCCCGAGCTAGTGGGCACGGCTTTAAATGACCTTAGCTGTAGGCCGTTAAACACCAACAAACAAACATTTACAAGTTATTCTATAATGAGAATGATATCTGTTTTTCTCGTTAGAGCCAGGAGGGTATTGTGTTTGGACTTATTGTCCGTCCGGGCTAACATTGGGTGTTTAGGGGCTAGGGGGAGGAGCCTAAGACAATAGAATACAATAGATTTATTCCGTTAGCCCCTAAACCTATTATAATTTAGGGGCTATTCCTTTGATCTTTTAAAGAACAAATAGCCCATAAACCCAAAATGTTAGTACGTCCGTGTGTCCATGTGTGTGGTTAATAAAAGTTGCTCCAATCTGCACTCGGGGGACATTTCTGTGCCGATAGGCAAACTTTTCTTGTTCTGTCTGCATATATCATAGTATATTGCATGTACAGTGGAACCTCTCTAAACAAGGTGTTCATGGAGTGCTTCATTTCAGTGGAACCTCTCTAAACACTGTAATCAAGCACTCCATGAACAGCTTGTGTAATTTTCAATCGTGAACAGACAAGACAATGAACTAAAATACAATGAAACTCATCTAAATTAAAGGTACATGCCCACTCAGTCGGCACAAAATGTTATTTATATCAGAGAAATCATCTGAGACATTTTCTAGCAAAATAAACATTCATTCACCATTAGCCCACACATTGATTGGCATTATTATACATTTTATATCAAGACGTAAAATTTCCACACTGATATCAGGGGCGATAACCGTGTTTCCTTAAAATGTTAACGAACATTACTATTTATTCTCTGTATTTATTGTTTGATGTGCAATGATCATACTTTATAATCTGTCTATAATCTGCCACATTATGAAGTTCACCAGAGTTTCTCAATTATCTCATAACTTCTATATCCCTTGATGGATTACTTAAATATTTCAACACAGCATACTTGTGGACAAATGTCACACATCCATGCTGCCCTTAATATGACCTTGACATTTTGACCTTCACAACTTTGAACTTTTGCACACATTAAGAAGTTTTTTTGTCGTCTGCTGCTTATTTTCTATTTTCCATTTGTATCATCAAAAACATGCTTTGACAGCACTTTAGAATAATTTACAACATGCTTTGACAGCACTTCAGAATCATTTTCATTCTGAAGTGCTGTCAAACCATGTTTTTATTGAGAAATAAGGCAAGGTATAAAAGCAACAGCAGATGACAATTGTTGTGAGTAGCGGTCTAAGGGTTAAGCCACAGTTTCTCGAATCTGCCACCGGGGCATTCATGTGCGGACAGGCCACATTTTCTTGTTCACAATAAAATCAATGGCTACAGCTGCAATATAGCAGCATCATTTGTAGATTATATTACATAATCTTGTATATGTGCTCTATATCTTGTATATGGGCTCTATCACATCAAAATTGCTCTAGTTAAGGTACTGAGACTTTTATGACAGTATAAATGTGTTTAACTCCATTAAATGTGAAATACAAAAAGTGTATGTTATGACCACTCATTTGAACCGTCTCTATGAGACGGTTCAAATGGTGGTTGCAACATATATTTCTGAGCTGATATAAAGAAAATATTTAGGATTTTCCACAAACAAAATGGTGTATCCTCAGCATGAAATGGGTTATATAGCAACCGTGCATAACATTGGTTACCAACTGTGATAGTCCTCATACCACATATGTGACTGTGACTGGAGAAATGGGGGGTATGGGATTTGTGACCAGTGTAGCTCCTCGTCAAATAGCACACTCCTGTAGCATGATGACTATATTGCTTGTTAGAAGCATGACAAGGTGTTTCGTTGATGGAATGGCAAACAGTGCAGATCCTGATCAGTCTACACTGATCGCAAAACTCACCATTTTCTTCAGTCCCAGCCACTTTTGTATTTGCTTTTGGGATACTTGTGTAAAAGGTAATCATCACATCAAAATCACCCCACCATTGTGGAATATGTAAACCTAACCCAAACCCAACACCCCATAGGGCTCAACCCCTCCCCCCCCCCCATAGTGCTCAACCCGACCCACAAAAGTACAGCAATATATTACACACTTAGCAATTATTTGCACAGTTTCCTTTTGAGAGAAAATCTGCAATTGACTGCAGAGGTAGTGCGATATTTATATTTCCATATTTAATATTTATATTATTTAACCCTTAGACCGCTATCTTATTGTTTTTGTCGTCTGCTGTTCATTTTCTATTTTCCATTTTTATCATCAAAATCATGCTTTGACAGCACTTTAGAATAATTTACAACATGCTTTGACAGCACATCAGAATCATTTCCATTGGAAATGATTCTGAAGTGCTGTCAAACCATGTTTTTATTGAGAAATAAGGCAAGATATAAAAGCAACAGCAGACGACAATTGTTGTGAGTTAAGTGGTCTAAGGGTCAAATTTCCAACTTGCCCAGCTGGCATGTGAACATGTTTTTCACTCCTCCAATGACAAGCAGGTTATGGGATCAAATCCATTGGTCCTGCCTTAACCCTTTCAACACCAAGTAACTTAATAGGATGTTCCATGCATGTTTCACGCTATTTCATTAATTTTGTTCATTCAAATTATCCCATTCTTCTAAAAGGGTAATCTGTACGACTTTTAAAATTATTAACAAACAGTGGAGATCCTGATTAGACGGCTCGTTACGAGCCGGCTCATCTGGATCTGCACTGTTTGCAAACATTGTCTCTATAGAGGTCTGTGGTGTTGAAAGGGTTAACCCTTACTACGCTGAATTAAATTTTATCGCCTGTTGGAAATGTTTTATTTTCAATATTTCTCGATAAAAACCTGTTTTGGCAGCTCATGAGAATCCTCTCCACTGGAGACGATTCTCATGTGCTGCCAAAACAAGTTCTTTGTTAAGAAGTAAGGCAAAGATGAAAAACAGTAGACGACAATTTTCGTCTCTCGCGTAGTAAGGGTTAAAGGACCTTAGCTGTTGATAGGCCGTTAAATACATCATCATCACCATCATCCTCCAAATACAATTTCATCTTACTTTTGGCAATACAGACTACCAAAGCAGGAGCGCAGAATACGTGGTAAATGTACATGATCATTCATTAATCCTTTCACCCCTCCTAAGTAACTGGAATGGATAGTGATATGTTAATTTTCCGACCAAACCAAGCATCACAAAATTATTTTTAGACTAGTCCTTTTAAAATAATGTTTTTTTTTTTTAAATATATGAAAATCACTTGCTAAAAGTGCAGATCCTGATGAGACGGCTCGTCATGAGCCGGCTCATCTGGATCTACACTATTTGCCAATACCACTATACAGGTCTGTAGTGTTTAAAGGCTTAAAGATGAACTGTGGAACTTTATTTAATGCACTGAAAGCATCAAATGGCAATTAAATAAAGAATTATTTTATACTACTGTATGTGCAGAGAAGTCATTATCAGTCGTTATGTATTGACCAGATACATTGACGTCATACATTCTAATGAGGGATCATAGCTAGCAACATCTCCTGTTGAATTTATTTATAGAAATCCGGTTAAAATTGTGTAGTTTAAGGCCTTATTGCTTGTAAAAAGAATGAATGTGGCATGATTTGTTTTGCAAAGGAGTCAATATACATGTATAGTGATTTTGACTAATCTTGATCCAAATCATGCTACATATCTACGCAATCTGATCTGGGACTACATTATTTGCCAGATTCAAATTTTCGCACGTATTAATGTTGTTGCAATCAGTGTAGAATCAGATCAGACTGCACATATGTGCAGTCTGATCTGAGTCTACTCTGTTTGCAAAACTCAATGTTTGTGCTATTTAGTAAGAAATAAATGCTGAAATACAGTATAGTACCGGATCTCTATAAATAGATTTGCAAAGGGAAATAACTGGCTACGATCCCTCATTATAACAAATTTAATTTATTGTATCCTGCATTAACTAGATACACATATCCGTGTCACAACTACTTTCGCCAGCATTTTATTGGTCGAACAGCGCCACTGGACAATGTCTTTTCACTGAAACCAACATTATATTTGGTCATTCTGTGATATAAAGCATTACCAGACCAAGCTAGTTTTATTTGATATCCAGTTTATCAGGCTCAGGTCGGAAACGGTAGGCTCAGACACTACTGTCTGTTCCACGTTTTGCTGCCGACGAACTTTTGGCTATTTCACACATCATATAATAAATATTGATTTTATTGCAAAAAAAAAATTTAATATGGGACCAACACCTGGCTAAATAGCTTGGAAATGATGTAAATTAGAAAACAAAAGTTAGATTTTGAAAATCTGTCCTCAAATAAAATCTTTTTTTTTGCAATAAAATCAATATTTTATGGAATTTCATCAAATAATTGTTTTTGGGGAGGGTGGCTTGTTTATGATGAAAAAGTACTTACATTTAAATATTTTTTAGATTTAATGTGTTTCATAGCCAAAAGTTTGTCGGCAGAAAAACGTGGAACAGACAGTAGTCTGGTATTCTCCATAATATATTTTACGACACTGCAGCTTAAATGCGGGATCGAACACGTTGGCTCACCTAAATGACCTTGGCTGTTGATAGACTGTTAAACACAAATAACTCAATCCTTATGACACAGGGAGTGGTGAAGGGGACGCTCCTTGTGACCCCGAATGCGGTGATGTTTGACCCCGACGTGTCCGACCCCCTGGTGATGGAGCACGGCTGTGACCGGTACGGCATGATTGCGCCTATGGACATGATCATCAGTGCCGCCATGTACCACGATATCGCTGCCATGAAACTTCGCGGCCAGAAACAGTAAGTCACTCAGTTAACCCTTCGACCGCTACTCACAACAATTGTCGTCTTTTGTTGCTTTTATATATTGCCTTATTTCTCAATAAAAACATGGTTTGACAGCACTTCAGAATCATTTCCAATGGAAATGATTCTGAAGTGCTGTCAAAGCATGTTGTAAATCATTCTAAAGTGCTGTAAAAGCATGTTTTTGATGATAAAAATGGAAAATAGAAAATAAACAGCAGACGACAAAAAAATTAAGATAGCGGTCTAAGGGTTAATACCGTAATAACCGTATATGTTTGGACACAATTTATTCTGGGAAACGCATACAAATATATGGTTTCCCATAACAAAGAGTTTCCCAATATTCAGGGTTAGTATAACTGTACTGGTTTATCACTCTAACAGTGTATGTGGATACAATGTTCTGGAAAACCCCTATTTATTTATTTTTCCAAAACAAATGGTGTCCGAATATTTCGGGTCATTACGGTACTTCCTACTTACTTGCTAATGCTTTTATCAGGTAAAATTCTGTTATCGGTAGCCTATTTCATCAACATTACAAAGTATACTTTTCTAGCAAAGTATACTTTGAGGGAGAAATTTTCAAGGAGACAATTCTAATGAAATGCCAAGACATGTTTTTATTTCGAAGCAAACTATTCAATTATTGCTGTCTGTTGATGTGTAAACAGTAGTGTGATTTTATTTTACCCAATTAAAATTTTGAAATACCCAGTTGCTTCAGAAATGATGGAGTGACAATACTCAACTATAGGATTGTTTTTTAGCCAGGTTTTTTGAAAAAAAATCCAGGCTATTGGATTGGCGAAAGCCGGGCGGGCGGGCGGCGGGCGGGGCGGTGGCGGGCGGGCGGGCGGCGGGCGGCGTCCACAATCAATGTTAAGTTTTCGTGTTTGAGTCCATTTCTTTGTTACTGTACCACCTAGGACCACCAAACTTTCACAGCTTCATAATCAATGGGTGCCCACCACATATCACTATCCAACATGTTACTTTTTTTTATCTTGACCCATTTTTTCCGCGTAGTCGACTTAGCCATTTTCAATGTTAAGTTTTCGCGTTTACAATGTTAAGTTTTCGTGTTTAAGTCCATTTCTTTGGTACTGTACCACCTAGGACCACCAAACTTTCACAGCTTCATAATCAAGAGGTGCCCACCACATATCACTATCCAACATGTTACTTTTTTTTTTAACTTCACCCATTTTTTCCGCGCATTCGACTTAGCCATTTACAATGTTAAGTTTTCGTGTTTAAGTCCATTTCTTTGGTACTGTACCACCTAGGACCACCAAACTTTCACAGCTTCATAACCAAGGGGTGCCTACCACATACAACTATCCAACATGTGACCATTTTTTTACCTTCACCTATTATTTCTACGTAATTGACTTAGCCATTTTCAACGTTAACTTTTTAACGTACATCTGGTTAAAGTTTTTTGGTTAAAACTTTTTTGTTATACTATATCTCTGCAACTGCTTCGCCCATTACCTTGAAACTTCACATGGGTGTTTATCATCATCCATATTTTCATTCTAACCCCCAACCGTGCGGCCCCTGTGCCCAATGTCAAGGTCAAATTACTTTGAATTTATTTGTTAAAGTTTTTTCGTGTACTATATTTCTGCAACTGCTTCACCCAATACCTTGATACTTCACATGGGTGTTTATCATCATTGTCGCACCTGCTTGCGGAAAGCGCGATCCTGTGCCCAATGTCAAGGTCAAATTACTTTGAATTTTTTTGTTAAAGTTTTTTCGTGTACTATATCTGCAACTGCTTCACCCAATACCTTGATACTTCACATGGGTGTTTTATCATCATTGTCGCACCTGCTTGCGGAAAGCGCGATCCTGTGCCCAATGTCAAGGTCAAATTACTTTGAATTTTTTTGTTAAAGTTTTTTTCGTGTTACTATATCTGCAACTGCTTCACCCAATACCTTGATACTTCACATGGGTGTTTATCATCATTGTCGCACCTGCTTGCGGAAAGCGCGATCCTGTGCCCAATGTCAAGGTCAAATTACTTTGAATTTTTTTGTTAAAGTTTTTTCGTGTACTATATCTCTGCAACTGCTTCACCTATACCTTGATACTTCACATGGGTGTTTATCATCATTGTCGCACCTGCTTGTGGAAAGCGCGATCCTGTGCCCAATGTCAAGGTCAAATTACTTTGAATTTTTTTCTTAAAGTTTTTTTGTGTACTATATCTTCTGCAACTGCTTCACCCAATACCTTGATACTTCACATGGGTGTTTATCATCATTGTCGCACCTTGCTTGCGGAAAGCGCGATCCTGTGCCCAATGTCAAGGTCAAATAACTTTGAATTTTTTTGTTAAAGTTTTTTCGTGTACTATATCTCTGCAACTGCTTCACCCTATACTTGATACTTCACATGGGTGTTTATCATCATTGTCGCACCTGCTTGCGGAAAGCGCGATCCTGTGCCCAATGTCAAGGTCAAATTACTTTGAATTTTTTTATTAAAGTTTTTTCGTGTACTATATCTCTGCAACTGCTTCACCCAATACCTTGATACTTCACATGGGTGTTTATCATCAATGTCGCACTGCTTGCGGAAAAGCACGATCCTGTGCCCAATGTCAAGGTCAAATTACTTTGAATTTTTTTGTTAAAGTTTTTCGTGTACTATATCTCTGCAACTGCTTCACCCAATACCTTGATATTCACATGGGTGTTTTATCATCATTGTCGCACCTGCTTGCGGAAAGCGCGATCCTGTGCCAATGTCAGGTCAAATTACTTTGAATTTTTTTGTTAAAGTTTTTTTCGTGTACTATATCTCTGCAACTGCTTCACCCAATACCTTGATTACTTCACATGGGTGTTTATCATCATTGTCGACCTTCTTGCGGAAAGCGCGATCCTGTGCCCAATGTCAAGGTCAAATTACTTTGAATTTTTTTGTTAAAGTTTTTTTCGTGTACTATATCTCTGCAACTGCTTCACCCAATACCTTGATACTTTCCACAGGTGTGTTTATCAACATTTGTCGCACCTTCTTGCGGAAACGCGATCCTGTGCCCAATGTCAAGGTCAAATTACTTTGAATTTTTTTGTTAAAGTTTTTTTCGTGTACTATATCTCTGCAACTGCTTCACCCATTACCTTGATTACTTCACATGTGTGTTTATCATCATTGTCGCACCCGCTTGCGGAAAGTGCGATATCGTCGGCATTTTGGCATACGTCCGTCCGTCCGTACGTCCGTGTGTCTGGTTAAAGTTTTTTCGTTAAAGTTTTTCCATCTACTATATCTATTTTTTTAGTGTCCATGCCTCGCCCCAAGGCGCGACATGCAGGCCACTGCCATCTAGTCTACAAAAAGTGGGTATAATTATGTTATCCAAGTGTCCATGCTTGTCTAATTTCTTATCTGGAGCCTTGATGGTGTCTTTTGATGTCCAGTTTATCAGGCTCGGCTTTCATATAGAGATTATTATCCCCTTGCCGAGGGGATATTGCGTTAGTCCATGTTAGTCCATGTTAGTCCATGTTAGTCCATGTACGTGCGTACATACGTTAGTAACACTTCGAGCCTCTTCACCGATAATATTTGGCCACAATGTGTGTCTATGGATGGTGCATTGTTTTGTATACAACCCACCGCCCAAGGTCAAGGTCACTGAGGACAAATGTGTTAAAAAGTTTTTTGTTATTTTTTATACGACTTAAAAAAAACAACGGTACATATTATGTTTTACCGAGGGGCGGGCGGGCGGTGTACAAAAAAACTGCATAGTTTGTGTGCACAACTCCTCTGAAATTGTTCAGTCAATCAATCTGAAACTATACGCACGTCTTCGACACATATTGAAGATGTGCACCTTGGGATTTTTGAACAAAAATATCACCTTTTTAACTTAGCCATTTTTTATACATTTTTGTATCCAATTCTATATAATTTCTACTTTACACATCTCTACCTAAATTAGTATACCTGTTTATCACAACAAGAGGAAGAAATAATGCTATAGATTTTCAAATTCTCATTAATGTTCTTGTCTTGGTGACAGCTTCACAATTCTGCATCTTCGCTGTCTGGCCTTACTTCTACAGGCGTATTTTGTGACTTACGGCACTCTTGTTTTCTTTTAAATTATTATCAAGGCTGCCAGTGAGTGGATTAGCTTAGTGATAACGATACCCTTGTTGATTTTTATACTAGTTATACATTTCAATGAAAATAAAAGTTCCTGCTCTGTTTTATCCCAAAATGTGAATGAGACTTCATTTTATGTGCTCTATTCGACATGTTTGACCTATTTGCAGTGATAATGGTACGGTGCACCCGAAGCCTGAGGTTTACCATGACAAGTTGTGCCCACTGTACAAGGCGAGACACCCAGACTTTGTTGACAACCCCCAGGTGGGCGCAGATGATGACGCCTTGCCTGTCACCCCCACCATTAAACGTCAACTCTCCCACCAGGAGAGTGTGTGTTCTTGTGGGATCGGAGCAGAGTTGGAAGTGTTGGACCTCCAAAAGTCTCTAGACGTCGTTGATGAATCAGTGTTTCCACCTGTTGATGAGGAATCTGACAAGCAAGATGTGTTCAGTGATGATACTGTCATGAAAATGAGGAACAGCTGTGATAAAAATAAAACTGTTTCGGAGGATATTGTCGCTAGCACTTCCTCACCAGAAAACAGACATGAACATGTGAGAAAAGCTCCTCCTAAGCATGGTGTTACCTTTGACTTGCCAGACGTAGCAGTTTCATATTCTGAGGTACCCTCTCAGTCAGTGGATGACCTACACAAGGTGAATACTGATCCTGTGGAAGCTGAAGTGAAGCCTGGAAATAAGAGGAAGGATATTGATGCACCTGGTACTGGGTTAGATGAAGATAAGGAAGATACTGGAAATGTGAATGTTACAGAGGCGAGTGTGAGTGTCAGTGAGGACCAGACCAGGATAGGCAGTATTGTTTACCTCCCGGTCAAAGACGACACTTCAGGGAAAGTTTCCATCGAGTCCCTAGAAGAGTCACAAAATACTCTGTCCAGAATGAGTAATGTGGAATTCGGAAATGCGTCAAAGTCGGATACAAATTTATCGGAAAGTGTTCCTTCTAGTGAATATCAGGAAACCACGAAAGTGCGATCGTCATCAACTAGTTCGCTTGGACCTTTTAGTCCCTCTCCGCATTTGAATGCTTTCGTAAATTATGCAACAGGATTTTTCCAAAAGAATGCATCCGATACCTGTATTAAAGACATAAAGGATTTGATTCCGGACATTAAGCCTGTGGCTAAGACAGAACGGAGCTCGGCAGATGTTCCTGTTGTGTCGTCAATGCCAGTTCCAGGGAAGCGTCGTGGGAAAATCAGTCGCCATGCCAACTCAGGTGTTAAGGAAAAGGTGGCAGTCGAAAGTGCTGTTTCACTGGATGAAAAATCTGAGTTGTTTTCTATGGACTATGACAGTAAGTATTAGATATTACCCTTTCCACCCTAAATAACTGGAATGGATTTTGATATGTTAATTTTTGCTTTAGCAGAAGGCGCAACTAAAGTCGCCGCTTTTTCCGTTGTTGTTGTCATCCGAAATGTCAGAAAGTTTGTACAAGCTTCGTCATCATGGTATAACTTTAATATTATATGACGGATTGCTTCAATATTTGGACACTTGATACATGTGATCATTTGGAACACTTGTATGTGACAGTTGAATCTGGCTATACCCATCATAAAAGTATTTTAAATAAAAGTATTCTTATTAATCTTTGGGAGTGTGGCTGGTGTGGTGAAGGCCTTGCGCCAGGTCAGGTTATTCTAATGTCAGGGCTGAATATTTCAGTATATTTTTATGCCCCCACCACCGAATAGTGAGGGGGGCATATAGTGTTATTGGCGTTCGTACGTCCCGTATGTACGTCCGACCGTCCATCTGTCCCGAAACCTTAACGTTCGGGTAAATGTCTTATAATTTATGTTTCCTTACACGGATCTGCTTGATATTTCACACACGCTCGACCCGCCCCCGCTAAACCCAGGGTCAAGGTCACATCTTGGTGCATTTGAAACCTTAACTCTCAGGTAAATGTCTTATAATTTCTGTTCCCTTGCACTCATCTGCTTGGTATTTCACACATGCTTTGATTTAATGGTCTTCTACCGCCCTGTGACAAATCCACGATTGTCCTGCCCCCGCTAAGCCCAGGGTCAAGGTCACATACTTGGTGTCTTCAAAACCTTAACGCTCAAATGTCTTATAATTTCTGTTTCCTTGCACTCATCTGCTTGATATTTCATACACGCATTGCTCTAATGGTCCTCTACTGCCCTGTGATCGATGGTCCTGCCCCCATTAAGCTCAGGGTGCAGGTCACAGACTTGGTGCGTTCGAAACTCGGGTATGTGTCTTATAATGTCTGCTTGATATTTCACACACTCATTGCTCTGATGGTCTGCTTTCATGCTGTGGCAAATCCACGGTTATCTGGCCCTCTATGTTTTCAAATGTGTCTTGTTTTCTTTGGCTGCCTGCGGGGGCATTCGTGTGCTGACGGGACACATTTCTAGTTTCTGTAAATATTCAGTTCTGATTTGGAGATTCCCCCCCCCCCCCCCCCCCCCCCATTGGTACAGGTGAAATATGGGATTGGACCCTGTTAACACGGCCTAAAATCACCTTAGCTGTTGAATGGCCTTTTTGTGGAATTTATCGGGGTATAAACTTGGAAAAGTCGCGGGAATACTGGACGAAGGCCAGAAGGCCTCATCCAGTATTCCCGCGACTTTTCCAAGTTTATATCCCCGATAAATTCCACAAACAGCATTAAACCTTAGACCGCTACACACAACAATTATCGGAAACGATTCTGAAGTGCTGTCAAATCATGTTGTAAATTATTCTAAAGTGCTGTCAAAGCATGTTTTTCATGATAAAAATGGAAAATAGAAAATAAACAGCAGACGACAAAAAAAATAAGATAGCAGTGTAAGGGTTAAATAAAATAATAAATAAATTGTCTTCCGAACAGGATTCATGATCCGCCGGTCAACGAGCAATCCGAACCCACCGCTGTATCTCTGCCTGAAGTTGGGCACACCCCTCAACAAGAACGTATCCCACAACTACTCCATCGAGTCTTATGGCAGGCGGCACAAGAAGTCAGAGTATTGGTTCTCCATCCCGAGAGATAGGTATGTAGCCATGGGGGTGATCTTATTATAGATAACATTTGGATTAGCCTGTGAGAGTTTGGCCATATCATATATGAGATTTTTATGCCCCTGGTCTCGGTAGAGCCATATAGTGTTTGGACTGTGTGTCCGTGTGTGTGTACATATAGTGTTTGTACTGTGTGTCTGTCTGTGTGTGTGTACATATAGTGTTTGGACTGTGTGTGTGTCCGTTAGTCCGTCCGTTCGCTCGTGTGTCCGGCACATTAAAAAGTTTGACCCAGTTTCTCAATATAGGAATGAATGACCTTTTTGTGGAATTTATTGGGGTATAAACTTGGAAAAGTCGCGGGAATACTGGACGAAGGCTGGAAGGCCTCGTCCAGTATTCCCGCGACTTTTCCAAGTTTATATCCCCGATAAATTCCACAAAAAGGCCATTCATTCCTTATAATTCCAGCATTTGAAATAAATTCATCAATAAAATGTGTTTATTTTCCGTTTTCTTAAGAATTATTTTTACTGCGCCTCACGGTTACGGAAAGTAGTTCGGCGTGGGCGTTTACTGGGATATAAATTTTGAACAGAGACTTGCTACGGGCCAATCAAATGTTAGGGAATTGTGTAAATATTTTTGTGCTGGAATTATTTATGTCATAACTTCTATATCCCTTGAAGGATTATTAAATATTTCGACACAGTATATCTATGGACAAATTCCACACATCCATGCTGCCATTAATATGACCTTGACCTTTTGACCTACACAACTTTGATCTTTTTCACACATTAAGAAGTTTGCCGGAGATTCTCAATTCTGTCCTATCTTCTATATCCCTTTGATAGATTACTTCAATACATTATACTTGTACACAAATGTCAAACAATCATACTGTCCTTAATATGACTGACATTTTGAATACTTATCACTTATTATTTGGTTAATTAACTTTGTCACAGCATCTCCAATCTGCCACCAGGGGCATTCGTGTGCCGACAGGCCACATTTTCTTGTTTCTTGAGTCTCATGGAGTGAAAAAACAGGCTAGTAAAACAATAATATAATTGTCTAATTTATCGTATTTCTGAACTCAATTGAACCTAATTTATGAGTCGAATGAACAAGTTGAGGTCAGGCTAAAATGTTAATAATACTGAAATATAATTAGCATTTCAAACAGTAGATATTGTACCAATGATGGTTACTAATTTATCTTCATTTAACCTATTACAGACGGGATACAATTATAGTAGTATGGACCTTTTGAGAGAAAAAAATCCCTATTTTCTTTATTTCCTTTCGAAAGTATATGTTATTACCACTCATTTGAACCTGTCTCGATGAGACGGTTCAAATGAGTGGTAAAAACAAAAACCTTTATGGAGAAATAAAACAATGAGATTTTTTCAACACAAATTATCGTATCCTTTGGCTGAAATGGCTTAAATTAGTTCAAACTATTGTGTATCGAATACATAAATATAATTATTTGGATATTTTCGATTCACAACTGAAAGGCTGCAGTCATAATCCTCGCGAGAGGGTGATGCAGGATAAATAGATAGATAGAAGGCATTATGCTTCACATTTCACACATGCATTCCTCTGGGGTCCTCTATCATGCTGTGACAAATCCATGATCCTCGGGCCCCCGCTAAACCCAAGTTCAAGGTTACTTATTTAATGCTCAGTTAAATTTGTTATATTGTCTGTTTCCTGTTTTCTGTTTCTCTGTAACTTCATATTTCACACATGCATTTCTCTAATGGTCCTCTATCATGTGACAAATCCACCATCCTCCAGCCTTTTGTGTTTTCAAATATGTGTCCTTGCTTTCTTTGGCTTCCAGCGGAGGCATTCGTGTGCCAAAAGGCCACATTTCTAGTTTATGTCTGGTGCATTTGACCATAAAGTGAAATAAACAAATTTTAATGTCCGAGACCTCATCTGAAGCAGGTGATGTCTTCTATAAATGTTTTTCAAATGTGGGGGGAAAAATCCGAGAACATGTGGAATTAAATTGCCTTCCAGTCTGATCAGGGCCTCCATAGATTGCCATTGAAGACAGTGTTTATGTTTTGATTATGCCACTGTTTAAATCCAAATGTGACTATGACTGGAGAAGTGGGGCTTAAAGTTTTGTGACCAGTGTAGACCAGACCCAGTGTACGTAGATCAGGGTCTGCACTTTTCAGTCAGTGAAACACTCACCATTGTTCTAACAAGCAGAGTAGATCCTTAACCCATTCACCCCTAAGTAACTGGAATAGATTTTGATATGTTAATTTTGCAAGCAATCCAACCGTCACAAAATGATTTTCAGACTAGTCTATTTATGAAAAGGGGGTGTTTTTGTTCTCAAAAATATGAAAATTACTTGCAAAAAGTGCAGATCCTGATGAGACGGCTCGTGACAAGCCGGCTCATCTGGATCTACACTTTTTGCCAATACCGCTATACAGGCCTGTGGTGAAAGGGTTATAATAGACTATAGCAGATCAGGATGGGTTGGCCCAAATACCATAAGCCCAATTTCTTCAGTCACAGCCACAAATAATGATCAGCATCTCCAATGGTCACACAATGTCACGTCTTGAGAGCCTATTTGACAACCAATTTATCATAGTCAGATGGGGATTTATTGATTTCATGTCAGACGTACAGTAGTTTGTGGTTGAGCGTTTTGATCTCACCAGACAGACCGGATCTTTTATAGTGACTGGAGAAATGGGCCTTATGACATATGTGACCAGTCTTGCTCCTGATCTTTGACTGGGACTGGAGAAATGGAGCTTTTGGCATATGTGACCGGTCTCTGATCTTTGACTGGGCCTGGAGAAATGAGGCTTATGGCATATGTGGCCAGTCTAGCTTCTGATCATTGACTGGACCTGGAGAAATGGGGCTTATGGCATATGTGGCCAGTCTAGCTTCTGATCATTGACTGGGCCTGGAGAAATGGGGCTTATGGCATATGTGGCCAGTCTAGCTTCTGATCATTGACTGGGCCTGGAGAAATGGGGCTTATGGCATATGTGGCCAGTCTAGCTTCTGATCATTGACTGGACCTGGAGAAATGGGGCTTATGGCATATTTTTTTATTATGTGGCCAGTCTAGCTTCTGATCTTTGACTGGGCCTGGAACAATGGGGCTTATGGCATATGTGGCCAGTCTATCTTCTGATATTTGACTGTGACTGGAGAAATGGGGCTTATGACATATGTGGCCAGTCTAGCTTCTGATCTTTGACTAGGACTGGAGAAATGGGGCCTATGACATATGTGGCCAATCTAGCTTCTGATCTTTGACTAGGACTGGAGAAATGGGGCATATGACATGTGTGGCCAGTCTAGCTACTGATCTTTGACTGGGCCTGGAGAAATGATGCCTATGACATATGTGGCCAGTCTAGCTTCTGATCTTTGGCTGGGACCGGAGAAATGGGGCCTATGACATATGTGGCCAGTCTAGCTACTGATCTTTGACTGGGCCTGGAGAAATGGGGCTTATGACATATGTGGCCAGTCTAGCTTCTGATCTTTGGCTGGGTGGGGATCCGGAGAAATGGGGCCTGATAGTACATATGTGGCCAGTCTAGCTTCTGATCTTTTACTGGGACTGGAGAAATGGGGCTTATGGCATATGTAGCCAGTCTAGCTACTGATCTTTTACTAGAATTTGAGAAATGGGGCCTATGGCATGTGTGGCCAGTCTAGCTACTGATCTTTGACTGGGACTGCAGAAATGGGGCTTGTGGCATTTGTGGCTGATCCGTCTTCTGCTCATGACTCTGAATGGAGAAATTGTGGCCATTCATGTTCTGTGATTGGAGAAACAGTACGTTGCCTGCGACTGGAGAAATGGGGCTTATGACATATGTGGCCAGTCTAGCTTCTGATCTTTGACTAGGACTGGTGAAATGGGGCCTATGACATGTGTGGCCAGTCTAGCTACTGATCTTTGACTGGGCCTGGAGAAATGGGGCTTATGACATATGTGGCCAGTCTAGCTTCTGATCTTTGACTAGGACTGGTGAAATGGGGCCTATGACATGTGTGGCCAGTCTAGCTACTGATCTTTGACTGGGCCTGGAGAAATGGGGCCTATGACATATGTGGCCAGTCTAGCTTCTGATCTTTGACTAGGACTGGAGAAATCGGGCATATGTGGCCAGTCTAGCTTCTGATCTTTGGCTGGGACCGGAGAAATGGGGCCTATGACATATTTCCAATGGAAATGATTCTGAAGTGCTGTCAAAGCATATTGTAAATTATTTTAAAGTGCTGTTAAAGCATGTTTTTGATGATAAAAATAGAAAATAAACAGCAGACGACAACAAAAATAAGATAGCGTCTAAGGGTTAATAGTATAGTGCAGGCTGATCAGGGGCTAGGCTGATTGCAAATGCCGTATGGTCCATTTTCTCACTCTCAGCACTCCATTGTTGCAATGAATGGTGAACTTGTAATAATGTTACCAGCTGGATATTAGAATGGTGTAAGACTGAGCAATTGTCATTGGACTGAGCATTATAGTGAACTGTGGTTCTGAATGACCATTGGTTTACCTGTCTGAGTTCATAGCCCAGGGGATAATCTGATAATGGCTGGATATTGCCAGTGGCGGTGTAAGATTGTGAACCATAATAACCATACATATTTGGACACCATTTGTTTTGGGAAACCCCTATTTTAATAGACGAGTTGTATCCAAATACATTGATATTGTGATAAGCCAGTACAACCAGAATAACCGTACTAAAAAATAAATAATTTTAGCCCCCATGCTAAATTCCCATAAGAAAATCGTTTTTTCGCAACAAAATCAATATTTGATGGAAATTCTTCAAATAATGTTGTTTTCCTTTGGGGGTGGGGGGGGGGACTTTTTTTGTTATTGATGAAAAGGTACTCACATTTAAATATTTTTAGATTTAATGTGTGTTATAGCCAAAAGACAGTAAATATCACTTTTTTTCTTATATTTAAGGGTGAAAATTGGCTCGAAGACCTTCCATACGCGATAACTCTTTGTTGCGGGAAACCAGATATGTGTTTCCCAGAATAAATTGTGTCCGAATATTTAGGATTATTACAGTATATCATTTAGGGTGAACTGTCACTAAGTTCTGGTAGCACCCGAGTGTTGACTGGGTGCCTGTGACGTGTAGATAGATAATCATTGTTGCTTGTGTGGCCGGACAGTGGAAATCAGCCTGAATATGTGGTAAGGGAACAGTAGATGGGTGCTGGATGGGTGCACTTAGACAGACCTCAAATTCTAGTTTTCACTTGCAATTGAAATAGCAAATTTATGCCAACTGCTTTTCTTATTCTGTGTAGGGTTTCAGAAAATGTACGCAATCACCTTCTAGTGGTTATGCCATCTTTGTGTGGTACTTTAAAATAATGGTAGTACAAAAAGAGGCTTATGAGGTGATTGTTGTCTCGCTCACGATAGTGGAAAGTAAGACATAGCGGTCACAATTCCGGTGCCGTTGCTATGGTTATCGTCGTCAGATTCGTCCTCAATTATGTATGTACGTCCAAATTTTGTATATCTCCTCAGCCTCGGATTCATTAGTTGGATGTTCACCAAACTCCGTAGCTTCCTTACATTAATACCGCCCCACCCATACTCCCCACGCACCCAAGTTCAATGTCAAATAACTTTCACCACAGCTATAATGCCGTTGGGTAAAAAATTACTGCCTCAAAATCCACTTAGCTAGCTTAGTGCCTTTAGCAATTTTTGTGAAATCCGCTACTGGTATTTATCAGGTAATGGGTTTTTTATTGACCAAATACGTACTGACTATTAATATAATGCCATATCCGGCATTGACCTGATACGAATATCCGGATTACAACAAATTCAAAACTGACACTTCATTGGTTGAATAACGTCAAATGGCGTGCTGAATGACATCAACAACGCAAACGAGTCCAGGGGGCCGTTTCACTAGACTTCCTATGACTAAAATGTTTGTAAGTGCAAAATTATGATAGTCTGTAAATTTCACATTAACAATGTTTTCTTGTAAATAATTGTTGGATTTACATTTATTGAGCATAGGCTATGCTCAATAAATGTAAATCCATGAATTGAAATTTGCTGATGATTCTATATTTGCGCTTACGAACATTTTAGTCGTAAGAAGTTTAGTGAAACGGCCCCCAGGTTCTTTTCAACGAAAACTATGTTTTATTTGACCATTATATTGCCCAGCATCAAACATTACAGATAAATAGAATACTAGCCTAGTGTCTTTTGATATCATGTTTTATCAGGCTCCGGTTGGAAACGGGAGGAATTCCTCGGCTAGCCTCGGAATTCCTACGCGTTTCCTAGCCTTGCCTGATAAACTTGATACCAAAAGACACTAGGCTTGTATTCATTATATGAGACACGCCATGGGATTTTGTACCATCGGACATCTGCGTAATTTCATGAAATAAGTTTACAATATTTTCCATAAATGGCGTCGAAAGAGTATATTCCGCATGTACTCTGAAAATTTTGTCAACTTATGACTTAATTTATGAAAAATATTGTTAGTTTTGTAAACAGTTATAATGAAATTACTCAGATGTCCGAAGGTACAAAATCCCATTGCGTGTTAAATATATTACAGGGTGGACCACCTGTATGCGTTCTTCGTCCAGTGGACGCCGGAAATCTACGGAGATGATGAGGATGTGGACCCGGAGAAACGCGGCTTCATAGTCGTGCCCGGGGACGACCGTGACTATGACAATGAGTTAGATGTCATGGACGAACACTTCGGCCCAAACTCTCAATTCCAGAAGGACTGGGAGGTAATATGCTGGTCGTGCATCATTTCAGCCAGTAGTTGACAGAAATACAGTGCAACCTTTCTAAACTGAACAACCTTGCCACATCGATGTGTTAAATTATGACCGATATTGCTGATGTGTATCGATGTTAATGATTGCAATGCACACGTGCATGTGTTTCAGTTATCTTACACAAGAATTACGGCGAAACCTCTCTAAAAAACCGAAACCTCCCAGGGTGTCCGATTTAGAGAGGTTACACTGTATGACGATGAATTACACCACTCGGCAGCAGTAGTTTACACCACTCTCGTGCTTACCATAAATGGAGAAATGATGTCGGTAACATCACAATGACGTGTTTCCTTCTAGCAATCAAATCACGTCCTTAAACACGCTCTCTGAATTGCAAGAGTCAGTCGTCTTCACTATAGGCTGCCTCCAGAAATTAACTTGCACAACCCTTGGCCATATCTTACGCTTGATTCGCTTTATTTTTATAAAGTATCATGTGCAAAAAGTTAGAAAATGTGTATTTAGCCATCAGCTCATCTGGTTAAATAAACAGTATATATTCCTATGATCTCCAACCCCTGTTTGGGACTTGGAGATGTGAGCATCTAACTGAGAAGGGTGTTATATAGGAATGAATGGCCTTTTTGTGGAATTTATCGGGGTATAAAATTGGAAAAGTCGCGGGAATACTGGACGAAGGCCGGAAGGCCTCGTCCAGTATTCCCGCGACTTTTCCAAGTTTATATCCCGATAAATTCCACAAAAAAGCCATTCATTCCTTATAATTCCAGCATTTGAAATAAATTCATCAAGAAAATGTGTTTATTTTCCGTTTTCTTAAGAATTATTTTAACTGCGCCTCACGGTTACGGAAAGTAGTTTGGCGTGGGAGTTTACTGGGATATAAATTTTGGACAGAGACTTGCTACGGGCCAATTAAATGTTAGGGAATTGTGTAAATATTTTTGTGCTGGAATTATGTAGAAATGAAAGTTACAGTAAAAAGGCAGTACACTTCAACCACCATTATAACATTGTTCATTGTAACACATTTTCGATTTAACACGATCATGTCATGGTTGCCAAATAGGTACTCAGTTATACTATTTGTCCATTTTGTTTATTATGGATATAACATGATTCACTTATGACATGATGGACCCAAACCATCGTGGTATAAAGGGGTTCAAGTGTATATGCTGAAGAATGTTATGTAGATAAAAGTAAAAACAGAGCTGGGATTTAGGCAGATAATCTTGGCTAAACAGATGTCTTTTTCTATTTCATTTGTCTTTTAGATTTTCTGTATCCTTATTAGAATGTGGCTGTGACTGAAGAAATGAGGCTTAAGTTTTTTTTGCAACCAGTTTAGATCCAGTAGCCTATTTCACCAACATTGCAAAGTATACTTTTCTAGCAAAGTATACTTTGAGGGAGTAATCATTTATTTTTCCCGAAATGCATTATGTCATATAGAACTAACGACTGCATATATTTGATGATTAAAAGTATGCAGAATTATTATACTGAATTTATTACATTATCACTGCCAAAATGGCTGTGATAATGTAATAAATTCAGTATAATAAAAATTAATAAATTTATCCTTAAATTGAAAATTTCCCCCTCAAAGTATACTTTGCTAGATAAGTATACTTTGCAATGTTGATGAAATAGGCTACAGATCTTTGTTGCATACACACAGTCTGATCAAGATCTACACATTTCGCCATTCCATCAGTACACGTGTCACAAATCCCATAAGCCCCATTTCTCCAGTCCCAGTCACGCCACATATTACAGATCATCAGCAAGGATGAAGCATTTAAGCGGCAGTCCATTGTGTTTGACGAGCCCATTCCGCTGCCCGAGTTGATTGGTGAGTCCACTATCCTGAGGGAGGAACACATCTTCCAGGTATGTAACACTGTGTACTAATTTCATGCAGTTTGAATTCATAACTTTAACTTTTTGTTGAACCCGTTTTCGGAAAGCGAGACATAGTGATCACAATGACGTCCGTGCATCTGTGCGTCAGTCCGTCCATCCGTCAGAAATCTGTGTTAAAGGTTTTAAATACCTTATATCTCTGCAGTCCTAAGTCATATTGACTTGAAGCTTCATATGCTTATTAGTCATCATCCATATATTCATGATGTATCCCACTCATGCGGCCCCTGTGTCCCAAGGTCAAGGTCAAATGACTTGGTGTCAACATTTTCAGATACCTACTATTTCTGTAACCGTAAGTCAGATTTGCTTGAAACTTCATATGCTTATTGGTCATCAACCATATATTCATTCTGTGTCCCACTCATGCGGCCCCTTGCCCCAAGGTCAAGGTCAAATGACTTTGAAATTTGTGTTAAAGTTTTTTCATACCTCCACAACACTTACTCCGATTTACTTCAAGTAATTCTTTATTATCATCCATATTTTCATTCTAAGCTTTTACATACCTTACAGCCCTTAATTCAAACTTCAAATAAATACACTCCGAGACCATCAAATGCCTCGTCGGGCTCGACATGTGGGCTGCGGCCATCTGGTATAAATGGAGTAGTCTGAAAATCATTTTGATAATTGGATTGGTCGGAAAATGAGCATGGCACAGTCCATTCCAGTTATTTAAACTAGATTTGAGTTAGATTTTTTGTTTGATCCAGTTATACTGTGGCTTACAGATGAGCCAGATCCTACCGGGGCGGACCGTGGGTTACCCGTGGAGCCTGATCTACAGTACCGACCAGCACGGCTTCTCCCTCGCCACGCTGTACCGCGACATGCATGGATTGGAAAGTCCCATACTGCTGGTTATCAAGGATACGGCTGACAATGTAAGTTGTCTGTGTGTCGCTGTACCGCGACATGCAGGGATTGGACAGCGCCATACTGCTGGTTGTCAAGGATACGGCTGACAATGTAAGTTGGCTGTGTGTCGCTGTACCGCGACATACAGGGATTGGACAATCGCATACTGCTGGTTGTCACGGATACGGCTGACAATGTAAGTGGCCCATGTGTCACTGTACCACGACATGCAGGGATTGAACAGTCCCATATTGCTGGTTGTCAAGGATATGGCTGACAATGTAAGTGGACTATGTGTCACTGTACTGCGGTATGCAGGGATTGGACAGTCCCATTGTGACCAGTGTAGATCCTGATCAGGCTGTGCAACCAGTCTGATCAGGATCTGCACTGTTCGTCACTCCATCAATGAACACTCGCGGTGCGTCTAACTAGCTATATAATATTGTCATTAGGATGCAGGAGTGTGCTATTTAATCAGGAGCTACACTGGTCACAAATCTCACAAGCCCCATTTCTCCAGTCACAGACACAAATGTGGTCATTTTCATCCGCACAGTCAGGCGCGTAGCTGCATTAAGGCATTGCAGGACCGGGCCTGCAGAATTTTCGAGAAAATGGAAAAAATAATGTGCCAGAGTGCATATATTTACCTTCTAGTTTTGATTTTTTAATTTGGGGTGGGGGGGGCATGCCCCCAGACCCCCCTAGCATACTCGCACCAACGGTGCTCGAAGTCGTCAACCGGGCCTGCAGATTCAAATTGGCTAGCTACGCCCCTGACAGTGATCAGGATCTGTACTGTTCGCCTCTCCATCAATGAACACCCGCGGTGCATCTAACTTAGCTATATAGATTGTCATTAGGATACAGGAGTGTGTTATTTAATCAGGAGCTACACTGCTCACAAATCTGACAAGGCCCATTTCTCCAGTCACGGACACAAATGTGACTGTGACTGGAGAAATGAGGTTTATGGGTTTTGCGGCCAGTGTAGATCGGATCAGCCTGTGCATATGCAGTTGGACCAAGCTCTACACTGTTTCTTCAGTCACGGCCACGTATTACCTGAGCTGCAGCTGGGATGTTGACCCGTATCACCTTTTTGTGCCCCCGGTCTCAGTAGAGCCGGAGGCATGTAGTGTTTGGACGGTGTCCGTGAGTCCGTCCGTCCGAGTCCGTCCGTCCGTCCGTCCGTCCGGGCACACATTAGGGTACTTATGTGGCTAGCCCCACAGGGTTATGGACTTGGTAAAGGATAGGGTTGGTTACAATTAGTCACCTAAAAAATCGTTTTATGTGGCTAAAAATCGTTGTATGTGGCTAATATTTAACATGTGATAAGCCACATAAGTATAGTAATGTAACGTCCGTCCGTCCGTCCGTCCGTCCGTCCGTCCGTGTGTCCGGCACATGAAGAAGTTCGCTGGAGTTTCCCAATTATGTCATAACTTCTATTCACTTGAAGGATTACTTAAATATTTCAACACAGTATACCTATGGACAAATTATGCCTGTGGACAAATCCATGCTGCCCTTAATATGACCTTCACCTTTTGACCGTGACAACTTTGAACTTTTTCCCACATTAAGAAGTTCGCCGGAGGTTCTCCATTCTGTCATAACTTCTATATTCCTTGAAAGATTCCTTAAATATTTCAACACAGCATACTTGCGGACACCTTCCACACATCCATGCTGCCATTAATATGACCTTGACCTTTTGACCTTCTCAACTTTGAACTTTTTCACAAATTAAAAAGTTTGCCGGAGTTTCTAAATTCTGGCATTACTCCTATATCCCTTGAAGGATTACTTAAATATTTCAACACGGCATACTTGTGGAAAAATGCCACACATCCATGCTGCCCGTATTATGACCTTGACCTTCTCAACTTTGAACTTTTTCACACACTAAGAACTTTGCCGGAGTTTCTCAATTCTGTCATATCTTCTATAGCCCTTGAAGGATTACTTTAATATTTCAATACATCATACTTGTGCATAATATGACTTTCACCATTTGATCTTCACAACTGTGCTTATGAATACTTATCACTTTTGCTTAATTTACTTTGCCACAGTTTCTCCAGTCAGCCACCAGTAGCCGATTTCACCAACATTGCAAAGTATACTTATCTAGCAAAGTATACTTTGAGGGAGAAATCATTTATTTTTCCTGAAATGCATTATTTCATATAAAACTAACAACTGCATATATTTGATAATTAAAAGTATGCAGAATTATTATACAGAATTTTGGCTGTGATAATGTAATAAATTCAATATAATAAAAATTAATAAACTTATCCTTAAATTGAAAATTTCTCCGTCAAAGTATACTTTGCTAGATAAGTATACTTTGCAATGTTGGTGAAATAGGCTACAGGGTTATTCGTGTACCGATAGGTCACATTTTCTTGTTCACGTTGTGCTTACCTTGCAGGTGTTCGGTGCCCTGACCTCGTGTGAGTTGAAGGTCAGCGACCACTTCTACGGAACGGGTGAAACCTTCCTCTACACGTTCTACCCAGAATTCCAGGTATCCTATCAGATTCAGTCAACTTGACCATTGTTTAGTAATGACACATTGAGATATCTATGCAACACAGGGGTGGGAATTGCAGAAAAATACTAATGTTTCAACATGGGAAGCACACTGTTAAGCATTTGCGGGTTGTAAAGATATGTTTCTTTAGCCATTTTCAGGATTTAACATTGGAACTATTCTCACCCCTGCAGAAACGCCACTTTGTATTTGTCACGATGCAAGCATCTTATTATCAGTATGGAAGGGTATGCGTTTCTTAGCAATGAATCCATACTTGATGATTCATATCTTAACGATAAATTCTACTGAGATTCCTGGAGATTAGTGATCAGTAGTCTATTTCACCAACATTGCAAAGTATACTTATCTAGCAAAGTATACTTTGAGGGAGAAATTTTCAATTTAAGGATAAATTTATTAATTTTTATTATACTGAATTTATTACATTATCACAGCCATTTTGGCTGTGATAATGTAATAAATTCAGTATAATAATTCTGCATACTTGTAATCATCAAATATATGCAGTTGTTAGTTCTATATGAAATAATGTATTGCGGGAAATTTTGATGAAATAGGCTACAGGTGTAGTAAGATTGCCTGGCATTGGATCAAGGCACCGTCTTTCAATGCTCAACGTTTGCATTGCTGAACATATGGTACTCCTCCCATACAGGGAGTTTCGCTAAACTTTGTACGACTAAAATGTTATAAATACAAAATTGCACATTAACAATGTTTTCTTGTAAACAATTATTGGCTTTACATTTATTGAGCATTTATATGCTCCATAAATGTAAATCCATCAATTGAACTTTCCAGACGATCCTAAATTTGCACTTACGAACATTTTAGTCGTACGAAGTTCAGTGAAACGGGGCCCAGGTGCATTCCCCTGTGTATATGATCTTGCTGTTGAACGGACATAAACCACCATCAATCGATCAATCGATCTTATTATCAAGATCATGGCATGATCACCATAGCTGTATCCTTTCAGAGTTACTCTGAGAAAACTTACATACATGTAATGGCTACAACTATTGAGGGTAGCACCAGTAGTCTATTTCACGAATATTGCAAATTTGAGGGAGAAATTTTCAATTTAAGGATAAATTTATTAATTTTTATTATACTGAATTTATTACATTATCACAGCCATTTTCTCCCTCAAAGTATAGATAAGTATACTTTGCAATGTTCGTGAAATAGGCTACAGATTTGGTGTTTATGGTGCAATTTACTTGGGTGTCTGCTCGTTATTATCACATCGAAATTGTTCCAGTACTTGCAGAGATATTAAGAAAAATGTATAAATATTCAATAGGTGTGCATGCCATATGTTATTTACTGTGAGAAATAAGTTTTCACATCAGGAGAAAATGTCACAGGGTGAGAAAAATGTGCACCGTACCGGGGCTCGAACCCGGGACCTGTAGCCCATTTCATCAACATTGCAAAGTATACTTTAGTAGCAAAGTATACTTTGAGGGAGAAATTTTCAATTTTATGATAAATTTATTAATTTTTATTATACTGAATTTATTACATTATCACAGCCAATTTGGCTGTGATAATGTAATAAATTCAGTATAATAATTCTGCATACTTTTAATCATGAAATATATGCATTTGTTAGTTCTATATGAAATAATGCATTTCAGGAAAAATAAATGATTACTCCCTCAAAGTATACTTTGCTAGTAAAGTATACTTTGCAATGTTGATGAAATAGGCTACAGGTTTACCGTACCATCGCTCTAACCAACTGAAGTACCTGGGAACAAATACACACATTCTCCCCCTTAGTGAGTTATGTACCGTGACATACTCCCCCGCCAAATTGGAATTTGTCCCTGTTTATCATTTTTATACGTCCACTTGAAACAACGGGACATATTATGTATTCGCCTTGCATAGTCGGGTGGTTTCTACATGACAGATCGTAACCGAATTCGGTATACATGTTTATCACAGCAAGACGAAGAACCCTATTCATTTTCAAAACTTTCCGATGACTTATCTCCCCTTGTCAGCCATTTTTAATTTCACACTGTATTCTTATTATCTCCCCTTGTATACTGGCTACACCTCGACAGGCGTATATTGTGACCTTCGGCACTCTTTAAATTTGTCTCTGATTCATATTTTTGGTATATTTTGCGCAGTATTTATCAGTCACGGTCCCTCGTTGGGCGTCAAATGTCACAGGGCGATAAAAATGTGCGCCGGCCCGGTGCTCGAACCCGGGACCTGGTTTACCGTACCATCGCTCTAACCGACTGTCAGAGCTAACCAGGCACGAATACACTCTTTCTACCCCATAGTGAGTTACGTACCGTGACAAAAATATATTCTAAGATATTATGTACTGTAATTATTCTAATATACGTCCCTGGGCTTCGCAATTTCCTGAAGTTCTTTTGTCATTGTAATGGCATAAAAACACAGAAATTTGAATTGTTAGATGACTTTATTCTGTGTAAATAAAAAAAATTGACTGATAAGTGAGTTCAGAATTGGGGAGAAGCTATTTTGATGATAATCAACTGCGACACTAATTGCAGGTATTCCACTGGGCTGGTGAAAACAGCTTCTTCATGAAGGGCCACAAGGACAGCCTCAGTATCGGCGCCAGCCAGTAAGTGTACATGAACCTACATCTGATACCCAGCTTACAAGTGATTCTCTACCTCTTTGATTTTTCATGAAATATATGTACAGAAACCGTGATTTTCTGTAAATTACATCCAAAGTTGACTAAACATTTCATCATCTTCCGACGGAAAATATCTTCAATTTTGTAAATATATTACATGAGATATCACACTGGGGCCCGTTTTACGACTAAAATGTTCGTAAGCGCAAATTTAGGATCGTCTGGAAATTTCAATTGATGGATTTACATTCTAACAAACATTTAACGCAAGTGAAGCACTCAAATTGATTGGTAGCTACAGAGAATACCAGGCTAGTGTCTTTTGAAAGCTAGGAATTCCGAGGCTTGCGGAGTCGAGTCTGATAAACTTGATACATGTATCAAAAGACATTAGCATGGTATTCTATTTATTAGGTAACATTTTTATACGACCGTACGACCGGTTTTTAAAAAAACATTACGTATTATGTTTTACCGCACGGCGGGCGGGCAAGCGGCTGAAGAAAAAGCGCATAGTTCATGTACACAACTCCTCCGAAACCGTTCAGTCGATCGATCTGAAACTATACACACGTCTTCTTCACATATTGAAGTTGTGCACCTTGGTGTTTTTATGCGGAAAAAATATTTTTTAACAAAAATATCACCTTTTTAACTTAGCCATTTTTAGCTCGTCTGCACAAAGTGCAGAAGAGCTTATGGCATACCCCCGGCGTCGTCGTCGGCGTTGTCGGCGTCGGCGTCGTCCACAAACTTAATGTTGGGTAAATGTCTTATAACTTCTGTTTCCTTTCATGGAACACCTTGTTATTTCATACATGCATTCCTCAGATGACCCTCTATCATGCTGTAGCAAATCCATGACCCACCACCTAGCCCTTACCCCAAGGTCAAGGTCACAAACTTGGCACATTCATAAACTTAACGTTGGGTAAATGTCTTATAACTTCTGTTTCATTTCATGGAACACCTTGTTATTTGATACATGCATTCCTCAGATGACCCTCTATCATGCTGTAGCAAATCCATGACCCACCACCCAGCCCTTACCCCAAGGTCAAGGTCACAAACTTGGCACATTCATAAACTTAATGTTGGGTAAATGTCTTATAACTTCTGTTTCATTTCATGGAACACCTTGTTATTTCATACATGCATTCCTCAGATGACCCTCTATCATGCTGTAGCAAATCCATGACCCACCACCCAGCCCTTACCCCACGGTCAAGGTCACAAACTTGGCACATTCATAAACTTAACGTTGGGTAAATGTCTTATAACTTCTGTTTCCTTTCATGGAACACCTTGTTATTTCATACATGCATTCCTCAGATGACCCTCTATCATGCTGTAGCAAATCCATGACCCACCACCCAGCCCTTACCCAAGGTCAAGGTCAAGGTCACTTGGCACATTCATAAACTTAACGTTGGGGTAAATGTCTTATAACTTTTGTTTTCTTTCATGGAGAACCTTGTTATTTCATACATGCATTCCTCAGATGACCCTGTATCATGCTGTAGCAAATCCATAACCCACCACCCAGCCCTTACCCCAAGGTCAAGGTCACAAACTTAGCACATTCATAAACTTAACGTTGGGGTAAATGTTTTATAACATCTGTTTCCTTTCATGGAACGCCTTGATATTTCATACATGCATTCATCTGATGATACTCTATCATGCTATAGCAAATCCATGACCCACCACCCACCCCTTACCCCAAGGTCAAGGTCACAAACTTGACACATTCATAAACTTAACGTTGGGGTAAATGTCTGATAACAACTGTTTCCTTTCATGGAACACCTTAATATTTCATACATACATTCCTCAGATGACCCTCTATCATGCTGTAGCAAATCCACAACCCACCACCCAACCCTTACTCCAAGGTCAAGGTCACAAACTTAGCATGTTCATAAACGTTACATTGGGGTAAATGTTGTGTAACATCTGTTTCTTTACACTTTGAACGCTTTGATATTTCATACATGCATTCATCTGATGATCCTCTATTGTGCTACAGCAAATCCATGACCCACCCATCCCATCCCTTTCCCAAGATCAACATCATAAACTTAACGTTGGAGTAAATGTCATTTTATAACTTCTGTTTCTTTACAGGGAACACCTTCATATTTCATACATGCATTCATCTGATGATACTCTATTGTGCTACAGCAAATCCATGATCCACCCCCCCCCCCCCCCCCCCCCCCCTTTCGCCAAGGCCAAGGTCACAAACTTAGCACATTTATACATGCATTCCTCATGTGAATAGCTATCATGCTGTAGAAAATCACCAACTTAGTGTGTTCATGAACTTAACGTTGGGTTAAATTTTGTTTTCCTTCTCTTTTCAGGGAGCGCATTGATATTTCATACATGCATTCATCTTAATATGCTATATCATGCTATATCAAATCCACGACCCACCTTCCACCACTGACCTCAATGTCAAGGTCCACCGCACACCCCTTATCCCAAGGTCAAGTTATATAATATTCATGTTTTTTATACAACTGTGACAAGTTTGAATGAAGGCTGCCAACAGGCGAGCTTCGTTGTCTTCTGACAACTCTTGTTTCTACATTTTTCTATACAGTTCTATATACAGTACACAACTCCTCCGAAACCGTTCAGTCGATCGATCTGAAACTATGCACACGTCTTCTACACATATTGAAGATGTGCATCTTGGTGTTTTTATGCCGAAAAAATATTTTTTAACAAAAATATCACCTTTTTATACGACCGTTTTTAAAAAACGGTACGTATTATGTTTTACCGCACGGCGGGCGGGCGGCTGAAGAAAAAGCGCATAGTTCGTGTACACAACTCCTCCGAAACCATTCAGTCGATCGCTCTGAAACTATGCACAAGTCTTCTACACATATTGAAAGATGTGCACCTTCATGTTTTTATGCCGAAAAAATATTTTTTAACGACAATATCACCTTTTTAACTTAGCCATTTTTTCTACATTTTTCTATACAATTCTATATACGGTACAGAGTTTGTGTACACAACTCCTCCGAAACTTTTCAGTCGATCGTTCTGAAACTATACACACATCTTTTACACATATTGAAGATGTGCACCTTGGTGTTTTTATGCCGAAAAAATATTTTTTAACAAATCATTTTTTTAACATAGCCATTTGTTCTACATTTTTCTATACAATTCTATATAGGGTGCAGAGTTTGTGTACACATCTGCTCCGAAACCGTTCAGTCGATCGATCTGAAACTATACACACGTCTTCCACATATATTGAAGATGTGCACCTTGGTGTTTTTATGCCGAAAAAATATCACCTTTTTAACTTAGCCATTTTTTCTACATTATAGTATCCAATTCCCTATCATTTCTACTTTACACTCTACTTTTCTATCTCTGCCTAAATTAGTATACATATTTAGCACAACGAGATGAAGAAATAATGCTATAGACTTTCAAATTCTCATTTGTGTTTCTTGCCTTGGTGACAGCTTCACATTTCTGCATCTTCGCTGTCTGGCCCATATTCGACGGGCATATGTTGTGACTTGCGGCGGCACTCTTGTTCGGGATGCTTTTGAACGTTTTGTGGAATTAACAATAATCATTGACATGGTCGGCAAATAAAACATGTGTTAAATAAACTTACGTGTTTAACTTAAACTTTAAGTATAGCTTTTTATCCAAATTTAACGCCTTTTCCCCGGTTTTGTTGTGTCTGTAGTGATGTCCGCCATCTTGGTTTTCGTGTATTGTATCGATTCAGGTGTGCGAAATGACGTTGTCAAGTTAGTATTCCTACACGCTACAATTTGCATAAACTGAAGCCATCACAGGCGCTCGGATTGTTCAACAAAAATAGTAGAGAGTCGCATTTCATCACACTATCGGTTTATTTAATGATTAGGATGCATGTTTTGTTGAACGGGTATATAATAAATAGGTTATTGGATTTGTACGAAAATATATTTCTTCGTACTCGTTCTTTCGGCAGACCAGCCGAACGAACTCGTACGCCGAAATATATTTCCGTACAAATCCAATAACCTATAAGTATTGTGTTTTATCATGCCAATTTTCCGAACATGCCAACTAGCTGGTCATTGACCGAATGCACTGTGACTGAAAAACATAGTCATATCCTGCATTGACTATGATATGCATTACCTACTGTCTGTTCCACGTTTTGCTGCCTGACGAACTTTTGGCTATTAAACACATTAAATCTAAAATTTATTTAAAAGTAAGTACTTTTTCATCAATGACAAACAAGTCACCCTCCGCAAATTTTTTTTATTTGATTTTTTTTTAAATATTTATTTTATTTGTTGGCCGATTTTCAAAATCTAACTTTTGTTTTCTTAATTACATCCTTTTCAAGCTATCTCGCTAGGTTTCGGAGTCAATTTCCAAAAAAATTAGTTTTTTGATCGAAAAGTTTTGGAAATTGACTCCCCATGTTAAATTCCCATAGGAAAATCGTTTTTTGAATTTCATCAAATAATTTTTTTTGGGGAGGGTGACTTTTTTGTTATTGATTAAAAATTACTTACTTTTAAATATTTTTTAGATTTAATGTGTTTAATGGCCAAATGTTTGTTGGCAGCAAAACGTGGAACAGACAGTAGTCGTTTCTAATTCAAAACTCACTCCTGCTGATTTTTCGTTGGCTGAATGAATTATTGCCATCTATATATGTTGCTGTAACTGGAGAAATGGGGCTTAATGGTGTTGCGACCAGTGTAGATCCAGATCAGCCTGTGCATCCGCAGTCTGATCAGGATCGGCACTGTTTCGCCATTCCATCAATGAAACGCCTGTCATGCTTCTAACAATCAATACATATCGTTATCAGGCTACAGAGATGTGCTATTTGTTCAAGAGTTACATTGGTCACAAATCCTATAAGCCCCATTTAACCTGTGCCTGGTTTACAGGGGCGTGTTTGGGCTGTGGTTCGACGGGGACCTGTACCACGGACGGACACATCCCTGCGAGACGTTCAATAACGACATCCTCACGATTTCCGAGGACTTCATCGTCAAGGCGTTCGAGGCGTGGTCATTCACAGATGATTACTGATCATATACCGATACATAACCTACGTGTTTGCTTTTGAATGCAGATAAATACTGACCATGTATTGCAACATAACCCATGTGTTGGCTCGTAAATAGTTGCTGCATACTTCTAACCTACCCATGTATTAGCAGAATACTGATCACATACTTACACAGGGATTCCGCTGGCGATAAATTGGCGATAAAAATAAACAATTGGCGATAAAAAATTAAAAAAAAATTGTAATTTGTTATCGTCAATTGTTTATTTTTATTCCTTTTCTTGATTTTTTTTTATTTGATTTTTTTGAAGTGCCGATTTTTTTTTTCCCCAGCAGAATCCCTGCTTACATACCCTAGGCGTTGGTTCCGGAGTTCAGGTGAATACTGACTGCATGCTTGAAACTAAATAACATGTTAGATTAAAAATACTGACCGCATACCTACATAACCAATGTGTTGGCTCATGAACATGAAGATGAATACTGACTGCATACTTCAAACTAACCTACGTGTTATTAGAAGAATACAAGGGGCCGTTTCACTAAACTGTGTACGACTAAAATGTTCGTAAGTGCAAAATTATGATATCCTGTAAACTACACATTAGCAAGGTTTTCTTGTAAACAATTATTGGATTTACATTTATTGAGCATAGGCTGCATATGCAGCCTATGCTCAATAACTGTAAATCCATGAATTGAAATTCCCAGACGATACTAAATTTGCACTTACGAAGTTTAGTGAAACAGGCCCCTGGTGAATACTGACTGTATGCTTAGAAAGAACAAATTATAAATATACACTACTATGTGATTTAGGACAATTTCTTCAAATATATTTCTCTGGAGAATTAAATCTTGCTGGTAGTCCAGGCGTCGTCATTTACATAATAGTTTTGTGTTGTCTTTGGCCAAGATAATGGTCATAGGAGACAAACCATGTCATTTTGTACCTATTAAGATGATGTGCAATTTTTCATGAAGAATATTCACAGAAACTGTGATATGTTCTGTAAATGACGTTGAAATTTTACGAAATATTCATAGCAAATGCGGAATGCTATTCCGCATGCTATTCCGCATTTGCTCTGAAAATTTCATCAACTTTCAACGTACTTGATATGTTCTGTAAATGACGTCGAAATGTTACGAAATATTCATAGCAAATGCAAATGCTATTCCGCATTTGCTCTGAAATTTCATCAACTTTCAACGTTTTTACGAAAAATATTGTAAATTTTGTAAATATTTTTCACGAGATATCACATATTGTGTTGGTATCAAAGTCGTCAATTTCTAGACAATTCGTTCTCCTACGTTACAATTGTACTTGTACTCAGTGCACATGCAGTATATAGTTCATTCAGCTAACATTTGGAAATATGCAGTTTACGCACTTGTATAGTTATCGGTTGGGGTGGAATAATAAGTCTTGTATTTCAAAATGATTGTGCTATTGACGCATACTTAACTTTTACTGGTGTCACATAGACATATGATAGTCAACTACGTTGAGATGTCTGGTCAAATTTGTGGATTTAATGATACATTATAAATGTTCGGAAATATTTGTGGATATTTCTCCATTTACCACTTTATTGATAATGTATCAAATTTTGCAAAAATGTGATGGGCAGGAAGGGATATAGCGATAGTCCATGTGTATACATAGTCATTGGTATGTTAGTGTGATGATATGTACATGTATGTTAGTAACATTTTTGTTTTCTCAAGAGCTTTTTGTTAACATAGAACCCTGGATGGATTTTGATAATATTTGACACAATGTATGTATACATGAAGCATTGTTGAGGATATGCGGTATGGTCGGTCCCCTTGTTTGAGCAATTTTGCTGTGATAAAGCACATATACCCCTGCAAATTGCATACCAGCAATCTGCCAATCACATCATGCTTACAGTTGTAGCAATCTCGAGGTTCATGTTCAAGTTTTCTTAAATTAATTCCAAAATGGATACAACTTTGTGGTATATATGCTTTGTTGTATCTGCATGACACCAGTAGTCACTGAAATATATAGGAAACAGGGGCCGTTTCACTAAACTTTGTACAACTAAAATGTTCCTAAGTGCAAATTTAGGATCGTCTGGAAATTTTAATTGATGGATTTACATTTATTGAGCATGCTCAATAAATGTAAATTCAATAATTGCTTACAAGAAAACACTGTTAATGTGAAATTTACAGACTATCATAAGTTTGCTCTTACAAACATTTTAGTTGTACGAAGTTTAGTGAAACGGGCCCCTGTAGTTGCAAACCGGCAAAAGAGAGATCAACGTGACCATCGCACAATTGTTGCATTCACCTTGTGTGAGGAGCGCCGTGGCATAATGGTTAGTGTGTCGGACTACTGATCCAAGGGTCGTAGGTTCGAGCCTGCCTAGCGGCGTGCGTTGTGTCCTTGAGCAAGACACTTTATCCACACTGTTCCAGTTCACCCAGCTGTAAATGGGTACCGATAATTCGTAGTTGCTCTGTAAATACGAATTACCGGCTTCTCTCAAAAAATCTCTACCTCCGTTCTTTCTCCCATTCTTGGGAGACGGCATGCAAGGTCCTAGAGCCAGTGCCGCCGTTAAATATAAGCAAAAAAAAATAAAAAATTCACCTTGTGGGTTTTGTAATGGCATTTTGCTCCATTCTCTGTTCTGTCAGTTGTGTACCACCAGTAGCCTATTTCACCAACATTGCAAAGTATACTTATCTTGCTAAGTACACTTTGAGGGAGAAATTTTCAATTTAAGGATAAATTTATTATTTTTTATTATACTGAATTTATTACATCATCACAGCCATTTTGGCTGTGAGGATGTAATAAATTCAGTATAATAATTCTGCATACTTTTAATCATCAAATAAATGCAGTCGTTCGTTCTATATGAAATAATGCATTTCAGAAAAAAAAAATGGTTACTCCCTCAAATTATACTTAGCTAGATAAGTATACTTAGCAATTTTGGTGAAATCGGCTACAGGGGAGTGGATTTCAATAATATTTGGTATCAAAAAAGTTGTTTACCACAATACTTTGACTCAAAGCCATACACTTCACAACACATACATTTACCATATGCTTTCAGCGAGATTTTGTGCAATAACATTTTAATTGCATGACAAATTGTGTTAATTATGTTGTTAGAACTGTGTGTATATGTAAGAAGTGCTGTGCATGTACAGTGTCCAAGCCCAAGGTCAAGGTTACTCAGCTGGGGCCCGTTTCACTAAACTTCTTATGACTAAAATATTCGTAAGTGCAAATTTAGGATCGTCTGGAAATTTCAATTGATGGATTTACATTTATTGAGCATAGGCTGCATATGCAGCCTATGCTCAATAAATGTAAATCCAACAATTGTTTACAAGAAAACATTGTTAATGTGAAATCATAATTTTGCACTTACGAACATTTTAGTCTTACCAAGTTTAGTGAAACGACCTCCTGGACTTAATATGATATTGTATATGACCTTGTTGTTGAATAGATGTAAAATTCTATTCCATCAATCAATGTAGGCAGACATGTGGATTCGCTTCCTGAAACTATATCATTATTTGTTTTTGTTTGAAACTTACTAATTTGTGGCTGTGACTGGAGAAATGGGGCTTATGGGATTTGTGACAAGTGTACAATTCTATCAAATACTACACTACTGTAGCCTGATAATGATCTATATTGCTCATTAGAAGCATGATGGTTGTTTCATTGATGGACTGGCGAAAGGTGCAGATCTTGATCAGATCTGAGTATATTGACCTGGACCTACACTGGTCGCAAAACCCATAAGCCCCATTTCTCCAGTCACAGCCACATTTATGAAAAATTTAAACAGAACTGATTTACCCACAAATGTATATGGCCTATTGGCTGAGGAAAATGACCTTTGGACATAAGTGACATTTGACGATGCTGATCATCATGTGTATTCATACAATTACATGTACATAATTATTGAAGCTGTTATTGAGCGGCATAAACAGTGTTTTATTGGCAGAATGGCGACCTGCGTAGGTCCATTGCATTTTCTGTATGATTGGTATGTGGAGCGTTGTAATAAAGACCCACCACCTGTTTGACAGAATGGAAGGTTTCCAATCCAATTCCACCCCCGAAATATGGTTGCCACGAATGCAGTCTGGAAACGTGATTTCACACATAGATGGGAGGTCGTCATTTAGCATAACAACGATTGGCTGAATATATATTTTTTCCTTTAAATATTCAGTTCTGAATTTGGGATTTTCCACCACATCACAACATGTGAAATATGGGAATCGACTCTGTTAACCTGTCATAAAATGACCTTAGCGATTGACAGGCCATTAAACACCATTAAATAAATAAATCAAATGTCATATCCAGCTGCCAGCACCATGCTTGTTTCAAGTTGTTGTTAACCCTTACAATGCTGAATTAAATTTGTCGTCTGCTGTTTATTTTGTATTTTCCATTTTTCTCACCTAAATCAGGATTTGACAGCACTTTGGAAATTTTAAAGTGCTGTCAGTCAAGCCATGTATTTATTGAGAATGAAGACAAAATATGAAACAACAGCAGACGACTTGAACATGTACATGTACTTGTACAGGTAATATATGGGATTTAGTACTAAACCCATTGACCCGGCCTTAAATGATCTTAGCTGTTGATAGGCCGTTAAACCCCAAGAGAAACAAACAAACAAACAGCAGACGACAATTTTTGATTCCCTCATTCTATGGGTTGATAATGCATTCACTATGTGTCTATACCATAATACTATTTACCTGTTATTTCTTCCTATCATTCCAATGCTTGTTTCCTTTCTACTTGTAATCTATCTGTAATCTCTGTCTTATCATACTCGCACATAGTTGTATGTCTTCATTGTGTAGACGCATCTTTAGGATCCTTCGAGATACAGCATGGTACCTGTGGGCTGTGGCTTGTTAGGCAAGGACATTTTGATCTGATCAGGGTCTGCACTGTTCGCCATTCTGTCGGTGAAACATTCTTTATGTTTATGACCATATATGTAGATAATTATCTTGGTGTAGGAGGCTGGTCACAATTTTGATACGCCCCATTTCTCCAGGGCCCCGTTTCACTAAACTTCGTACGACTAAAATGTTCGTAATTGCAAATTTAGGATCGTCTGGAAATTTCAATTGATGGATTTACATTTATTGAGCATAGGCTGCATATGCAGCCTATGCTCAATAAATGTAAATCCAATAATTGTTTACAAGAAAACATTGTTAATGTGAAATTTACTGCCTATCATAAATTTGCACTTACGAACATTTTAGTCGTACGAAGTTTAGTGAAACGGCCACCTGGACTTATGATATTGTATATGATAAATATGTATATGTAAATCCAATAATTGATTACAAGTAAACATTGTTAATGTGAAATTTACTGCCTATCATAAATGTGCACTTACGAACATTTTAGTCGTATGAAAAACGGCCCCCAGAAATTCAGCACTGGAGAAACCCCATGTGGAACGTAAAATTGAATGACACTTGTGCAATATTGGTACATATATTAAGACACTGGTTCTCGGATATGTGCAGTGAGTGCCGAAACATACAAGTTAAATAAAATATGAAAATAATGAAAACTAGTCCATATTCATATGTCGAAAAGCTCATTTTGACTATTATGGTAAATACTGCTATAAAGATGGATTTCAAATTTCACCCATATTTTCATCTATTAAATAAAACTGGAATGTTTATTTATTTGGCATGTTCTACCAGCATTCATCATCGTTTATTGTTGGTCCCACATACAGAGAGCTTGACAGTGATCACAATGACTGTCTGTTCGCCTGTCTGAGATATGTGCCAGTCTTGAAATATCTATGCATTGGCTTGAAACTTGATAATCATCTTACTTATCATACATACTTCCATTCTGTTACCCACCCATGTCGCTCACATACCCAATGTCAATTTACTTTTGTGTTAAAGTTTTTCAAACATTTATAACTGTTTATTTACTGTATATCTCTTTCTAAGCACATACATTTATGCTGGGACTGAGGCGGAGATTGGGAACAGGTGAAAGGTAATTTAATGATGGATCTCATAATGACGGATGCCTGTAGCCGATTTCATCAAAATTGCAAAGTATACTTATCTAGCAAAGTATACTTTGAGGGAGTAATCATTGATTTTTCCGAAATGCATTATTTCATACAGAACTAATGATTGCATATATTTGATGATTAAAACTATGCAGAAATATTATACTGAATGTATTACATTATCACAGCCAATCTGGATCTTCACTGCACATGTTGGCTTTATGTCCTGCATGGTTGAAATGGTAAAACACACAAACACCCTGGGACTACCAATACACCCTGGGTCTTTCAATACACTATGAAACTGTCAATCCACCCTGGGCTCTCAATCCACCCTGGGACTGTCAATACATTCTGGGACTGTCAATACACTCTGGGACTGTCAATACATTCTGGGACTCGATACACCCTGGGACTGTCAATACACCCTGGGACTGTCGATCCACCCTGGGACTGTCGATACACCCTGGGTCTTTCAATACACTATGGGACTGTCAATACACCCTGGGACTACCAATACACCCTGGGTCTTTCAATACACTATGAAACTGTCAATCACCCTGGGCTGTCTGTCAATCCAGTCTGGGACTGGCAATACATTCTGGGACTGTCAATACATTCTGGGTCTCAATACACACTGGGACTGTCAATACACTCTGGGCTGTCAATACACCCTGGGACTGTCAATACATGCTGGGACTCGATACACCCTGGGACTGTCAATACACCCTGGTACTGTCAATACACCCTGGTACTGTCAATACATTCTGGGACTCAATACACCCTGGGACTGTCAATACACCGGGACTGTCAATACACCCTGGGACTGTCAATACATTCTGGGACTCAATACACCCTGGGACTGTCAATACACCCTGGTACTGTCAATACATTCTGGGACTCAATACACCCTGGGACTGTCAATACACCGGGACTGTCAATACACCCTGGGACTGTCGATCCACCCTGGGACTGTCAATACACCCTGGGTCTTTCAATACACCCTGGGTCTTTCAATACACCCTAGGACTGTCAATACACCCTGGGACTGTCGATCCACCCTGGGACTGTAAATACACTCTGGGCTGTCAATCCACCCTGGGACTGTCAATACACCCTGTGACTGTCGATACACCCTGGGACTGTCGATACACCCTGTGACTGTCAATACACTGGGCTGTCAATACATTGTGTGACTGTCAATACACCCTGGGACTGTCAATACATTCTGGGACTGTCAATACACCCTGGGACTGTCGATACACCCTGAGACTGTCGATACACCCTGTGACTGTCAATACACTCTGGGCTGTCAATACATTGTGTGACTGTCAATACACCCTGGGACTGTCAATATATTCTGGGACTGTCGATACACCCTGGGACTGTCGATACACCCTGGGACTGTCAAATGCCTTGGCAGGCACTGCATGCTTGCTGGCCACGGCCATCTGTTTAAAATATCACGGTCGTTCCAAATTAGTCCCGAGTAATACTTGGATCGTGTTCTGGTAAGGTTGTCGAATACCTGGTTGTTCATAGTTTCATTTATCATGCTAGTGTTCATATATATTCATATAGTTCATATAGTGTTAGAGACCGGATATAAGCATGTGCTTATATAAACTTGTCAGTTTCTTAGGGCCTTTTCGCAGAGTTTTCCCTTAATTGATATGATCATATTTTTATTCAGAAGTACATGTAGATACAATCAAATAAAATCGATGTTCCCAGCATTTAGCCGGTACCCATTTACAGCTGGGTGGGCCTCCGGTGAGGCTCGAACCCACGACCATAAGATCAGCAATCTGACGCCTCGGACCGCTCGACCACGCGCTCCACTTGTTGCTTTACAATTTTGGAAATGTGAATTTTAAGTATTATATATGTGTTACCATGTAAATTGAAGGGGACAATGGAAGAAGGGCCTTATACACTTAGCCCCCTTCTTCCACTCACCCATTCAATTATGTTCTGATAAGTGCTAATTATGTTCACCTATATTATAAAAATCTTTCTCGGACAACCGTGTCAAATATTTATCTGTTTAACACTGGATTTTATTTTGTTACATTTTCTTATGTGCACCTGGTCCATTTTGTATTTTAGCAAATTGTATCTGTGAAACAAAACATTTTTATTATGTTGCCTTGGTTAAATGTACACGACATAGTTTTATTGTAGGAATAATTAACATTTTCGGAGTATTTACATTTTGAAAGGTCAACCGTAGTGGATCAAGGCTGGATGGCCTTCAGCCAGAGTTTGACTTTTAACCCTTAGAACGCGAGAAACGAAAAGTGTCGTCTGCTGTTGTTTTATATTTTATCTTCTTTCTGAATAAAAAAATGATTCGACAGTACTTTAGAATGATTTCCATTGGAAATGATTCTAAAGTGCTGTCAAGTCATGCTTTTGATGAGAATAATGGAAAAAATAAACAGCAGATGGCAAAATTTAATTCAGCATTCTAATGGTTATACTTTTATATCTCAAAAATGTTGTTTATTCTGTATAATTCCAATTAAATTATATTATAAAGCTGGGACAACGGATACATGTATGTATGGTCCCTGTACAAAATGATTAACATGATTTCAAATCATAATTCTTGACTTAGCAGCCCATGTATATCTGTATATTTATGACAAAATCAGTGGAATATGCTAATTTCATAATTATTATAAATTATTTCCTTGGAAAAACATAAGTCAATGTGTCATAATTAACAGTTAAAGTGTGAATCAGATCTGATTCGCTACTATGCAGGGGAAGACTATGGATGGCACCGTAACTATGCTACAGACGGTACAGGAGTTTTGCAGAGTTACAGCCTGCAACTATTCCTGTACATAATGGTGCTGGTCGCAGCTGTGGGAATTGTAATGGATTGATGGGTGGAATACATTGTTGTTAAATCATTAACCCTTAGACAGCTACACACAACAATTGTCGTCTGCTGTTGCTTTTATATCTTGCCTTATTTCTCAATAAAAACATGCTTTGACAGCACTTCAGAATCATTTCCAATGGAAATGATTCTGAAGTGCTGTCAAACCATGTTGTAAATTATTCTAAAGTGCTGTCAAAGCATGTTTTTGATGATAAAAATGGAAAATAAAGCAGACGACAAATAAATTAAGATAGCGGTGTAAGGGTTAAATGAACCGAGTTTTGCATCCATTCAACAGCAATGTTTGAGAGGGTATGTGACTATGCATTTCTCCATCCTTAGGTATTCATAATCTTACTTGGATTCACATCTAGGGCCAAGTGATCCGGTGTGGTAAAGGTGCATGGCCTCAGATCAAGACACTGTCAGTGCTGAATTGGGGATTTATAACTCAAATTGTGAGTGACATTTATAGTTTGTGTCAATTCCGTATCCCATCAGCATTTCTATACAAGGAATGTACTGAAATATGAGATGAGCGATGTGATTTTGTACCTAAAAAGATGTGTGATTTTTCATGAAAAAATATTTAAAATCTTAGGTACAAAATCAAATAGCTTGTTGCCCATGTAAAATATTTGTACCATGGAACCTCTCTAAACCGGTTTAGAGAGTCTCCACTAAACCAAGTTTGTCTAGTGTTTTGCAATCATGAACACACTTTATATTAGAGCGACATTACAGTGCAAACCATCCAAATGTAACTCAGAATTTTCTTTGTGTCCGGTTTAGAGAGGTTTCGCTGTGGTTGCTTGTTAGAAATCTGGAATACTTCATGTACATGGCCCGAGGTTATGAAATTTATTTCCATACTCGGCTCAGCCTTGCTCAACTTGACTCGACTCGACTCACCTCAGTTGAGATTTTGGGATTTCCCCTAATGGAGCAGGTTTAAATCGGGATCGAACCCGTTGGCCCAGTCTTAAATGACCTTAGCTGTTGATAGGCCGTTAAACACCAATAAGCAAACAAACTACCTCAGTTGAGCATGAAAATGTGCTCAAAGCACATTTTCATGCTCAACTGAGGGGAGTTGTATCCCTTTGTGCCCGGTTCATTGTGTACATAAACACAGAAACATAATTAACCATATCACCCCTAGTGGGTGGCAGCTGGGAGAATGCGATGTGTAATTTAACGATCGGGGTTCATCCTTACCGGAATTCCGACTGGAGACCTGGTTTGACCCTCACATACGTCTTTGGCATTTTGTATGTGACAGTACAATCTGGTTATACCCCTTATGGAATATTACGATTATTCGTAATCATATTTTAGGGGAAGGGGCCAAGTGACTGGTGTGGCATGGACCTGGCACCAGGTCGGGTTATTCTAATTTCAGGGCTGAATATATTTTATCTCGATGTAAATATTCCGTTCTGATTTTGCGATTTTCCCCCCAATGCATCAGGTTAAAATGGGATTGAACCCGTTTGCCCGGCCTTACATGACCTTAGCTGTTGATAGGCCGTTAAACACCAATAAACAAACAAACAAACATATCACCCCTAAATAACTGGAATGAACTGTGATATGTTAATTTTCCTACCAATCCAATCGTCACAAAATGATTTTCAGATTAGTCCATTTATGAAAGGGGGTGTTTTTGTTCTAAAAAAATATGGAAATTACTTGCAAAAAGTGCAGATCCTGATGAGACGGCTCGTCATGAGCCGGCTCATCTGGATCTACACTTTTTGCCAATACCACTTATACAAGCCTGTGGTGTTGAAAGGGTTACCGTAATAACTATGCAACATAGTCCTAGGTGACCATGCTTCTGCATTGAAAACATTAAAAAGTTTTATAACCTTGGGCCGTAAATGACATAAAATATACATTGTACATGTACACACTACACTGATCAGAATGTTCTAAATTTTAAATTTGTGTATGCATTCCGATATTATAAAGTATGGTCGTAGTAGCTTTTGTATTGTGACTGTCAGATCATGGGTATGAAGTATTCTGTTGAATCGGCCCGGCTTGCTGCAATGAGACATCCATCGAGTTATCTCCCTTTGATTTTTATGTATCGGGGGGTGGGGGTTTCGGATAAAATGCATAGTTTGTGGTTATTTCATCAACATATACATGTGTGAACAGTGAGTTGAGGATATAATCAGGATCCTTAGTGATCAGGGACTACACTCACTGGTGCTGTACTTCGCACTGGCGTAATGGCGAAATAGGTGCCCGATTCCTGATGTATTCCCATTCAGCTACATACTACATAAACACATTTTTGTCCAGTAATTTCTTGTGCCGGTTACTAGATGAAAAGTCTGTTAATGCGATAGCTCACGTAGAGCTGAGTGGCATCTCGTCAGGAAACTGGTGCAGTTTTCAGCTACATGCAATAGATACTGCATAAACATATATGCATATAGTGACAAAATACTAACAAAGACAAAATGTGTTTATGCGATAGGTCTATGTAGAGCTGTGTGACATCTCGGCATGAAGCCGGTACATTTTTTGATGTGAAACATTTTATGCCGGCGAGGAGTGGCAGCACCAGTGACAAAGATTGCCAGTGCTGTGACAGCACAATTTTTGCATTTTCCTGAATAATAAATATGGCAATACAATCTGCCATTTAACTGGATCACTTATTCACTACAAATTATTACTGATCCTACTGCTTTTGGGAGGAGGCCAAGTGATTCTGGTGTGGCGAGGATCAGGCATCAGATCAGGATCATTCTGATTTCAGGGCTGAATATATTGTTTTGTTATTGTAAATAATCAGTTCTGATTTTGTGATTTTCCCCCCATTTGTACATGTACTTGAACATGTACATGTACTTCTACAGGTAATATATGGGATTTAGTACTAAACCCATTGACCTGGCCTTAAATGACCTTAGCTGTTGATAGGCCGTTAAACCCCAACAAACAAAAATTCACTACAAATAGAACACAGGAGAGTGACTCAGTATGGTCTCACTTTTGCACACAAAAAACGACATCAAGAAATTAACCACCATGCTAAAAAGGGACTTATTCAATTTGCCACCCATGTATTTGACGCCCCTATTTATGGCAACAGTAGAACCATATCAGGTTGCCGAGTTTGCTAACCGCTCGTGAGCTATACTTGTCAAAAATTCTATAAGCCCCTTTTTCTCGTGGTGGGTCACATTTATGCTATACATGTCTGAAAGATTATTATGTTACAATTATAGCAACTATCTAACTGGCTTTTTGTTATTCCTGCTTATCCTTCAGCTTCTCATACAGTCAGCTCATGTGTTTTTGAATCCGTCCACTCAGAATGATGGGCATGAAAAGATGTCAAAGGAGATTAGTGGTCCATTAGTCATCACGGTGCCGCACTCTAATGTGGCCAGTCACTATGACTGGCCACATTAGAGTGCGGCACCGTGACGACTCCATATCGTAGTGGAAATTCCACATTGATCGGTGGTAGTTTTGTGATGCAAATAAGTGGCTCCACCACCGGCCACTGTCGATTTTTCCATCACGGATTTGTGATAATACACTATATTGGGTTGATTAATAAAGCATCTTAATTTATTTGGCCAGTTTGTGTTATACAAACATTATACACCTGTAAACGAGGCTAGCATGGTTGCACCTATTGTCAAAATAAGATCAATCGTTTTTTGACCGTCACAAAACTTTAACAAGAGTTGTCAGAAGACAATGAAGCACGCCTGGTGATGCTTGACCTTGGGATTAGCAAAGACCAGAGATAGAAAACCATTAGAAGAAGGCATGCTGGAAATATTGAGAAGTGTGGTGAAAGGAAACAGAAATTATAAGAAACTTTCCTCGACGTTAAATTTATGAATGCACTAAGATTAGTTTAAACATTATTTATTTCAAATTATTGCAAGTGAGATATATACGGAGTGGAAGAAGAAACGATACCAGTAGCCCATTTCACCAACATTGCAAAGTATACTTTTCTAGCAAAGTATATAGTACAGTAGGAACGGGGGGTCCCCATGCACCCAAAAGGTACATTTTTTTAACTTACATTTTTGTAATCCTCAAAGTATCTAGTGAAAAAAAAATAATGTTCCCATTGCGAAATCGTGTCCCATGGGTTCCGTTTGGCAGCCATTTTGTCGGCCATCTTGGATTTCTGACGAAAATTTATAATCTACATAACATTTGATCTAGAAATCATACAGAGACAAGTGACCCCATTTTTCTGCATGCTTTTGGCATGAGGAATCAAATGAAATGGTTATTTTCATGATTTAGACTACTTTAAACATTAAAACTTGAAAAAATACGAACATAATCGGCATAATTAACACTTAAAATCTTGCAAAATATATTTTTCTTGCATACAAAACAATAAGATGCTCATGAATCAACATATATTGAGTCGAGCGATCCATAGTGAAGTCCGGACAAAACTAAACTTGCCTGCAATTAGGGAAACAATAACAAAATGTGAGTTCAATAGGCCAACATATGATAATAGTGAGTGTGTTTTATGGGTCAGTGATGGGAAGCCAAAATATAAAACATTCAACTACTGTTCTCATATTGCGCGATATGATGTGCTACAGATGTGGTAAGAAAATGGAATTTGTTGTCGCACTACTACATTCATAGACTATGATCTAGTCATCGTCATTAAGATCGTCATAGTCAATCTGTTGCTCCTCTTCATCATCCTCCTCAATCTCTTCAGCTGTTTTCTCCAGCAAGTCAATGAGGGAAGGGGGAAGGATAGGACCATTCGACCACACTGGCTCCAAGATGCCCTCCTCGGTCTTCTCCCAGCCTTGTTCAGGATCGTATGGGTTGGGGTGCCAGAAGATCGGCTTGTCAGCACGCTTGTAGTTGGCAAGGCGGTGGTGCACGCGGCAGATGTGTGGGACAAGGTTGTCTCTGCAAGGTGGGAGTCGGGAGAGGTCCACCCTAGATTTCGTCGTCAGTAGCTCGTCCTCCCCCACCATCTTCTTCAGCATGGTGCTGCGTACAGCATTCACAGACTTCTCGCGGGCCTTGCCATACATCAGACATATGAAGGCTTCGAGGTCATCTGTCACCTCAGGCCTTACTGACCACTCGTCACCGAGTGTTCTGTAAAGCAAAAAATGGGTACATGCATTGGTTATAGGATGGTTCGTCAGCATGTACTGAAAGATAAAGGACGAGCATTAGCGATTTATCGCAGCCATATGTTCGTGCAACCGCTATGCCTCCATTCTTCAGCAGCTCCTTAGCTCCAAGATGAGACGGGTCAATATTCGTCAGGAATACATCCAACCACGCCAAGTACCTGTGGAGAGATACGAGTGTGTACATGTAACTACATGAATTTAATAAAAACTACACAATCGGATAGTGACATCAATTATACAAGTGTTCGGCTAACATTTGAATTACCTTGAGTAGTTTGGTCCATCGTATGCGAAGAACAGGTCTGCCATGTCTCCGTTGCACTTGTGGAAGAGGGCGATGTTGTTAGTCTTCACAGAACACTGCAGCATCAGGATCAGACGGGTATGGTCTATCACACTGAGCCAGAATGTGGCAATCTTGCCGAGATGGCCGGCGCGCACCTTGTCTTCATAGGCCACATACTTCTCGAGGATGGTGAGAGTAGAGGGATCTTGCAGCACATGGTCGAGCGTATCGCGACTACAGGTTTGTGTGAGACTGATCAGCGTCACGGGGTTCGTGACCTCAACTTCCGCATCCTCTATGAATCTCTCAATTAACAACCGCTCCATGGCTTCACATACTGTTTTAAGACAGAATATGGCTTTGGCGTACGCCTTCCCTTTCAGCACACTAACTAGGCAGCCACTGGTGACGAGTCTAGCTTCAATAAGGATTTCAGAGTAGCCTGAGCCCCGGCATTTGTGACCAGTTACCATGTCCATATAGTTCATCCCGGTATGGAATGGTCCTGGGGTGACCACATGTTGTACACGTTGGAATTTCCAAATGAGGGGGAGGGCCTTCATGCAACCACCAAGATTGAAGGTGCTGAGCACATACTCCTGACCAACCTCCTTTGTGGCATCCTCTGAACGTTTCAGCAACTCCTTGATGACCGAGTACTCGGTGAATGGCTGGTTGATAGGAGTGAAATAGTCGATGGTTGATTTTCACGAGGGTTTGGCACTAGTAGCCGAGATGAAGCCACCAAACCCTGGAACAAGTTGTTTCTCTCCGCTGCTCCCCACAACATGTGCAAGTGACCAGACACGATACTCTTGGAGGCAATTCAGATACACGTCATGGTTTATGGTGGGTGGAGTGAACACAGATCCTTCAGGAAATGTGGGTCCGGCTCGGCTATAAATGTGGACGGGCTAGGGTCTCGGGCGTATCCACCTTTAAGGAGCGCGTTTTGGTCCGTTCGTAGAGAGGGAGAGTCCGATCTTGGTTGGCAGCATCAAACCCGGGTTTCACCTCCTGTATCATGAACCCACCGGCACTTAACAACATTTGAATCATGAATGTTTGTCGTTATTTTGTTCATATTGTCCCACTCGAGATGGAACACGCTGTTACCATCCCCGGTAATAATCTGGGGAGTGAGGGAAGTAGAAACCTCATCGAGTGCCTTGGCATGCGCCGTCTCCAATTCCAGGCCGAAGTCATAGGTCTCGCAGTGACCCAGCCGGCTGAGGATAGTGGTGAGCTGTCTACTGCGGTAGAGGTGCCGTATGGTGGTACAGAGGAGGATGTGTTTGGACAACTTCCACTCTCCATTCGTTACAGCACGACAGATGTCCTGAAACATTGGATAGAGCATGAGCAACTAATATGTCATACTGGTGATAGTTTAATGACAATTCACAAATTTGAAAACAGATTCATAGATCCGAAGACGGGTAAGATACCAATATCCATAGGCAATAGAAAATATGCATATTTGGTCAGTTTGTCAGGGTGGAGGGTTATGTCATACCTGGCCTACAGAGAGCACGATGCGCCTAGTCTTCTCGCACTTATCCATATCTGCTTCACCAGAGATGACGAAGTTCAGGAACTTAAGAAATTCATGGGGGAGGACCTCATCTGATGACTTGACCTCTAGATCATCAGCTGTAGAAGGCCAAGGAAGTGACGTAGACTCCTTGTACGCCCGCTGGATAATACTACGAAGAAGCAGGGCCATGTCTTCATGCTTGTCTGTGGACCCAAGCTTATATGCAAATGCTACGGCATCTGCAACGGACGTGCTGGCACTATATACTAAGTTATATGTGATAAATCCCTTGTCACCTGGATTGACCTTAGCAAAGGCAATGTACTCACTAATATCGTGACCTTCCAGACGAGACTTCAGCTTCTCGCCTCTGAACTTGGCATTGGGGAAACCATGTCTCTCTAACTCTTGGACATACAGAAGGCGCAATGACGCTAGCTGAACAACCTCATTCTGCTCAATCACTCGTTCTTGAATTAAATCAAGCACTGCAGAGAACGCATTCTGATGCGCATCAGACTTACATTCCTGATCTGTATCAATGGTACGGTTCGTAGCTTGGGCTGTATCACGCATGTGCTTAACGTACTTCAGGTTGAATGACCTGCGACATGTCTGGTGGAATTGGGCCTCTCTCGCAAACAGGTCCTCACCTTTCACCATGCGATGTATACAAAGATTTCCTAGTTCTAGGGCTCGAGGCTCAACTTGTTTCCAAGTAGGCTCTTTTATTGTTCCATCCTTGTCCTTGAATACTGCAAACTGGATGCATCGCTCGTCTTTCTCGACACTTTAAGTTCAACTGTTTGACAGAAAATACATGCTGGCGGGAACAGCTGCTTGGTAGAGCATGGTGGTGGCAGTTTACGAGGGGAGCGTGATGTTCTTTAGATTCTACAATACACTTCAAGTGATCTTGGTGTTTAGTAAAGTTTTGGTAGCAGCGGCGATGATAGCCAATTGCTTCTAAATCTGCACCAACAAGACTCTGTAATGCCATTACAGACATCCTCCATGCGACTTGGTGAATCTGAAGGTTCAGCTAGTCGTCTATCACGAATACTGTGTAGCTGAGTTTATCAGTGGCAGATCCCCTGACATTACTGAGCGGTGTGAAATCTCCATGCTGAATGCCACTCGCATGTACAATACAACTTACAGGCGGACGCTTCCACAGTTCTTCTGACCCACCACCATTATCAGTTTTGCGTTTCCTTGACTTTGGCATGATTATTTCATGTTGCCACTACACTATAACTAGTATATGAGTGTTAGTTCATTAGCACCATTACCAAGATACACTATAACTATTCTAAGATACTCCAGTGTTAGTTTATTATCACCACCACCACGGCTAATATGCTAATAATGCCTTCACCTAGCAAATAAAATATAGATTGCATTAGTAAATACATGTAAGCATTTGGATAAGCTTCTAGTCGAGCAACAAGACGGTGTTTCCATGCATCCAGTTGATCAATTTATTTATCTTATGTGTACATGTATAATTGATTGTAATTTTCAGTATATGTAGCAAACGGAAATGTATGCACCCATCTCGCAATATAATATGGTAAAAATGGAGAAAATTCATTTACCTCATCTGAGATCAGTCAGAAAACTGAGTATTATTTTTAATAATTGTGCATTTTTTTTTTACATAAGAAACCAACTGATCATGAAAATAACCATCTCAATAGATTCCTCATGCCAAAAAAATACAGAAAAACTGTTTCGTTTGTTGCTGTATGATATCTAGTTCAAAAGTTATGCAGATTATCAACTTTAGTCAGAAAATCCAAGATGGCCGCCAAAATGGCCGCCAAATGGACCCCATGGGACACGATTTCGCAATGGGAACATCTTTTTTTTCTTCACTAGACATCTTGAGGATTACAAAAATGTATGTTAAAAAAATGTACCTTTTGGGTGCATGGGGACCCTGTCTTCCTGCCCAACTAATACTTTGAGGGAGAAATTTTCAATTTTAGGATAAATTTATTATTTTTTATTATACTGAATTTTTTACATTATCGGCTGTGATAATGTAATAAATTCAGTATAATAATTCTGCATACTTTTAATCATCAAATATATGCAACGGTTAGTTCTATATGAAATAATGCATTTTGGGAAAAATAAATGATTACTCCCTCAAAGTATACTTTGCTAGATAAGTATACTTTGCAATTTTGATGAAATTGGCTACTGGTACATACTGTTATGTATTTATATAAGTGAAACATCATTTTACCTGAAATTTTATGTACGAGTAGTCCATCAATTAAACACAATGCCAGCTGAAAAACATTTCGCTGTCGGTATTATGTGCTAATGCTGTGACGTCATTTCTCAGTAAGGGGTCAAATGGAATGTTCACACACTAGTTGGTACCGGGTATGACCACCATTTCCATCTCTAACTGCAATACACCGGCATCGCATGGAACGAATGAGTGTCTGCATCTCGCGCTGATCGATGTTGTCCTCAAGCAGAAATAATCGTAATTGGCGCAACGTCGCCGGTTGACGCAGACGCACACATCGGTCCAATGCATCCCACAGATGCTCGATCGGAGACAAATCCGATGATATTGTGTGCCAAGGAAGCACTTCAATGTTTTCTTGCTGTAACAGTTCTGTGGTAATGCACGCTGTGCGACATCTCGCGTTATATGAATATGACGAGTCTGTTGATGTTAACCCTCACTACGCGGGAGACGAAAATAGTCGTCTGCTGTTTTTCATTTTTGCCTTAATTCTTAAAAAACCTGTTTTGGCAGCACATGAGAATCGTCTCCAGTAAGTATTATTTGATATTTTCCTTAATAGGCAACGGATTTTGATGAAATATGGCGCAACAAACACATCTTCATGAGAGCTGCATTTTGTGGTCCCAGGAGTTCGGCACATACTTACGTCGTTTTTGCGAAGTATCAATTTCCGTGTCAGTAGACACGAAAATCGATTCTTCGCAAAAATGATAGAAGTTTGAGCCAAAGTACCGAGACCACCAAATTCAGCTTAACAAGACGCCTTTGATGCGCCATATTTCATAAATATCTGTTACATAATAAGGACAAAATAAAAGAATACGTACTTTGAATCGGGAGGGCTTCTGGAAGTTTCAGTACTTGTTGTTGTTGTAACCACGTTATCATACACCTTGTAAATATGACGGTCCTGCTCTGGTGTCGCAACACGTGGCCGACCAGAATGTGGAAGGTCATCCGCTGATCCACGCGTTCTACGTCGGAAGTCGTGTGATTGCAATTCGAGACGCACCCAGGTGATTAACGACATTATAATGACGTAAACTGGCGTCAACTATTCCAATGGCTCGCACTTGCTTATTTTGATTCAGTGTCCGCATTTCTTCAGAACAAACTTCAGATGGTTTTGCTGATTTCTCTTGAAGATTTCACAATAGCTGTATGATAAACTGGTTTGCCGAGCTATACTTGTATAGTAACTGAATTTTAGCATGGGCCACTTGTGTATTGGTAAATCTACGTTGGCAACATATCGAAATACAGTCGGTCTCAAAAGTATGTATACATGATTCAAATATTAATATTGGTATCTTATACCAACAATATTATTTCAACAATCAGTCATTTGGAGTATTGGAGTAAGTTGTACACATTCTTAGGCATGTATTCACACATTTTGGACGATATCTGCCGAACGGTATCAACTCCATGCACGGGTATCCCCGATATCGATTTTTCGTGTATTTTGCATTATCAATACACACTACGAGATCAATTTCTGTTTGCTTCTGATCTCTCAAACATTGCTGACAAAAGGGCAAATTAAAAAAAAAAAATTAAACTTTATTTATTTTACAACGATTACAAACAAGCGCGAGAGCACTTATACAAATGCTTTCGTCGGCACAGATGGAGGCGTAAGGGCGGTCATTAATGTGGGAGGAAACCGGAGAACCCGGAGGAAACCCACTTGTCCGATCTGGCGACCACCATACCATCTCGCAAACTGCCCCAGCCGAGGATCGAACCCGGGGCCGCATTGGTGAGAAGCGCGCTCGTTACAGATTGCACTAACCGGACAACCACAAGGGCAATTTAAAACCCACAAAATTTCACGCTGAATAAATGGGACGCTTAACTGAAAATCAGCGACCCATCGTCTAGACATGAAGGATCTACAGTTTGTCAGTCTTACGTCATTTTACATAAGTACCAAATTTGGAAGGTTTTCGATCGGACAAACTCAAATTGTTTACCATTATATCCATGTATACATGTACTTACTTTTGCGACTGACTGTACTGTTTTCTTGTTTTTACGGTGGTTTATTTTTGCCAAGATCCATTCCAAACTGAAAATTAGTGACATAACCCAATGTAAAATTTCTCATTCTGTCTGTCCACTTCGTCATCTTTTCTTGTTTAATGGCAAAAAAAAAAATGGAGTCAAAAGATATTATTCTCGATTTACGGATCTTGATATTTCACACAAGCCTTTCTCTAATGATTCTCTATCATTCTGTGACAAATGCAGGAGTCGAAAAAGGGGCATAACTGCGGATGGATTGGTGGGACAGTGAAAAAATTTAATGTTACGCACTCCTGCACTTGATGGTTTGGATGTATACCGAGTATGAAGAGAATCGGCCAAAAACTAGTAGTTCACTGGACAAGGAAAGAAAAACAGCAGATGGATCGGTGGGAGAGCGAAAATGTTTACGTTACACACTCCTGTACTTGATGAAGAGAATCGGCCAAAAACTGTAGAAGTAGTTCGCCGGACAAGGAAAACAAATATTTTCATAATTCTGGATGTATCAGTGGGACAGCGAAAATGTTTACGTTACACACTCCTGCACTTGATGGTAGGGCTGTATACCGAATATGAAGAGAATCGTCCAAAAACCATAGAAGTAGTTCGCCGGACAAGGAAAATTGTCTACTGACTGACGGACGGGGTATACACTATATGCCACTGACAACTATCATTGCAGTGGCATAAAAATGAATACTGGGAAGACCGAAGTAATACAAGAAAATACGAGATGTAAATAAATAATACTTGAACGTTTATTGCACCATTTGATTTATCACAGATATTACACATAGGCCGGCAAACAAAATATACAATAATTCTTACTGTTCCTAATACAAAATTGGGCATATTGTGTGCGTGACCAGTGTAGCCCCAGATCAGACTGCACATCTGTGCGGTCTGATCAGGGTCTGCACTGTTCACTATGAGCTGGGGAAAACATTTCATAGCATGCGCATCCACAGTTTGATCAGGACCTACGCTGTTCAACTTCAGTCCATTATCAGCAAACTGATTAGATTGCTCTACAAGTCTGTAACTGTGAAAGAGTACAAACATCTACAACTGATGCCAATGCCATATGTCCAGGTTCTCTGGCAGCGGCCACGGCTGCAGTTGTGATATTTACAACAATATTTGCAACAATAACAACAGGGTCGTTCTGACCTGTGTAACACCAGATGAGCAGGGCCCAGTTGCTCAAATGGTTAGCCCGATGGACTGATAAATCCTTAGCACTGCTAAACGTCTGTTAACCTGATGGACTGATAAAACCTTAACACTGTTAAAGTTTGTTAGCCTGGATGACAGATAAAGAAATCCTTAACCAACTGTTAAACGTTTGTTAGCCTGCTGATGGAAACTTTGCCTAAATCCTTAACACTGTTAAACGTTTGTTAGCCCGATGGACTGATAAATCCTTAGCACTGCTAAACGTTTCCTGTAACGTGATGACTGTTATCCTTACACTGTAAACGTCCTGTTAGCTGATGGACTGTAAATCCTTAACACTAGTAAACGTTGTTAGCCCTGATGGACTGATATTCCTTAACACTGTTAAACGTTGTTCGCCTGATTGGACTGATAAAATCCTTAACACTGTTAAACGTTTGATGTTAGCCGAAATTTGGACCTGATATCCTTAGCACTGCTAAACGTTTGTTACCTGATGGACTGATAAATCCTTAACACGTTAAACGTTTCGTTGTTAGCCTGAATGGACTGATAAAATCCTTAGCACTGCTAAACCGTCCGTTAACCTGATGGACTTGATAAAATCCTTAACACTGTTAAAACGTCTTGTTAGCCCTGATGGACTGATAAATCCTTAGCACTGCTAAAACGTCTTTGTTAACCTGAATGGGACTGATAAATCCATTAACCACTTTAACCGTTAAACTTTGTTAGCCTGATGGACTGCTAAATCCTTAGACTGTTAAACGTTTGTTTAAGCCTGAAATGGAACTGATAATCCTTAACACGTTAAACCGTTTGTTAGCCTTGATGGACTGATTAAATCCTTAACACTGTTAAACGTCTGTTAGCTTAATGGACTGATAAATCTTTAACATTGTTAGCCGTCTGTTGATAAATTCTTAACACTGTTAAATGTCTGTTAGCCTGATGGACTGATAAATCCTTAACACTGTTAAACAGCTGTTAGCTTAATGGACTGATAAATCCTTGACACTGTTTAGGATTTAACAGTCAGTTAAGCTGAAAGAGGTTTTCAACAATCGGGCCCAGGCTGACATGTGGCTGTGACTGGAGAAACGGGAATTATTGGTTTTATGGCCAGTGTATCTCCTGATCAAACAGCACACTCATGTTGCCTGATAATCATCTATATTGCTAGTTAAAAGCATGACACATGATTCATTGATGGAATGGCGATCAGTCCAGATCTGGCTCTACACTACTGTCTGTTCCACGTTTTTCTGCTGACAAAGTTTTGGTTATTAAACACATTAAATCTAAAAATATTTAAATGTAAGTACTTTTTCATCAATAACAAAAGTCGCCCTCCCCAAAAAATTTATTTGATGAAATTCCATCAAATATTGATTTTATTGCGAAATTTTTTCCAATGGGAATTTAATTAGGGGGCTAAAAATAGAATATTTTAAATATTTTTTTATTTGTGGACCGATTTTCGAAATCTAACTTGTTTTCTTAGTTACATCATCTCCAAGAAAGCTTGGCAGGTTTCGGAGTTAAATTCCAAATTATTTTGTTTTCGACCCTCCTGTTCAGCCTTTTTGCCATTAAATTCCCATAGGAAAATCATTTTTCCCAATAAAATCAATAGTTTATGGAATTATAATTTTTTTGGGGAAGGGCGACTTTTTTGTTATTGATGAAAAAAGTACTTACCGGTACATTTAAATATTTTTTAGATTTAATATGTTTAACAGCCAAAAGTTTGTTGGCAGCAAAACATGGAACAGACAGTAGTCGCAAAACACATAAGCCCCATTTCTCCAGTCAGTCAGTCACAATTACAAGGCTGCACTGGTCACACATCTGTAAAGACCATTTTCTCAGCCACCAGTCCCAATGTGCTACTAGAAACCAACGTGCACCCTCATTAGACTGCACAGACACACAGACTGACACGGAAGCTTGATGGCTTCAATCACCAAATTTTGCAGTATAAGAAAATATAATTAAAAAAATATGTTTTCACCATGATAAAAATAGATCTAAAAATAATTTACATCACAAAAATATATGTGTACCGGTATATACAGTGAAATCGTGATGGCTAGAAAGACAACGGGCCTGCAGATTTTTTTCGAGTGAGCGCATCTTTCGAGCCATCGCATCTCGCGATTTTGGTATATTTTTCGACTACCGTACCCCGTCAGATTCAGTAATAACGAAGCACTGTAGAGTGTATCCATGTTTTAGCTGATTATAGTATTTAATTTCAGATCAAAATCAGCATGTGAAATTAAATAAACTATGTACAAAAGTGTCTTTATTTCAATTATTACCAAAGGAAACTTTACTAATAAATAGCGGTGCACAGGTGCTTGTGGCGTCACTCGAGACAGTGGTGTATGGGCCCAGCTCAAATGACATGGTATTCGGATCTAATCTTTTTTGTCATGATCAGCAACCGATGTGCAGCTAGGAAGTTCGGAATTATCAATGTGCGTTTTTCGTTGCAACTCCCAATTTTGATGTTGCAAGGGGGTCCGGAGCATGCTCCCCCTGGAAATTTTTGAAATCTAACTTTGAGATCTAAGAGGCGTGAAACGCAATTTCCTGCGTTCTCAGGGCTCAGTCTCGAGGACCCAAAGGGCCTGATGTTGCTAGGGTGTCCAGGATTTTTTAAATCTAAGAGGCGTGAAACGCCATTTCCTGCATTCTCATGCCCAGTCTTGAGTGCCCAAAGGGCCCGATGTTGCTAGTTGTTATGGGACACAAAACTATTGCACTCAACAATGGTAACAATCAAATTGATTAACAGCACCGACAAGAAATCACATTCGGACGCGGAGGTGTGAAAATTAGCCAAACACAAACCTCGACTAAAGTCACTTTTCGAGGAGTTGCATTTTGAGCCATCACATTTAAAATACATTAAATATATAGGGAACTGGACCGAAGCTCTATTATCTGAGCCATTGCATTTTGAGCCATCGCGATTTCACTGTATATGGCATAAATCGTCATGACAACCATTGAGGAGAAAATTAATTGGCAGATTCCCATCCACACCAATCCCTAAAAATAATGTGGCTGTGATTGGGGAAATGGGGCTTATGGCATTTCTGGTCAATCTAGATCCTGATCTTCTAGCTAATTTCTGCAGTCTGATATGGATATATACCGTTTGTTAGAAGCAGGACAAATGGTTTACTGACTGAATGGTAACAATTGTAGGGCCTGATCAGCCTGTGCGGATGCACAGGCTGATCTGGAGCTACACTGGTCGCATAACCCATAAGCACAATTTCTCCAGTCACAGCCACAAATTGTAAAATTATGAAACAAGAGGGCCATGATGGCCCTAATTCGCTCACCTGACTCCATGAACACCAGAGGAGAATGTGAGTTCATGTGTTTGACCCTAATTTGACACCACAGGGCCACGCCCATTTTTGACACTGGGGTCACCATTTTAACAACTTTGAAAGAGCATTGTACAGCGATCATTCCTACCAAGTTTCGTCAAAATCCGGCTAGCGGTTCATGAGAAGAAGATTTTTTAAGAATTTATGCTATTTTTAGATGGCGGCCATCTTGGATTAGCGATGACCTCCATTTTAACAAATCTGAAAAGGCTTCACCCATGGACCATAACTTTTAAGTTTGACTACCATGGGTCAAGCAGTTCATGTGAAGAAGAATTTTGAAATCTCTAATAAAAGAACGACCGTTTGACATTTCGGCGGCCATCTTGGATGACATAACAATCCGATTTCGACAATAAATGTACCTGAGTGATCGCCTCCTTGATACCTTCGATTTGATATATAATATGACCATATTCGGTCAGAAATAAAATTTGACACCAATTTGACCCCACGGGCCATGCCCATTTTTGACCCCAGGGTCACAATTTTAACAACTTTGAAAGAGCATTGTACATCGATCATTCCTACCAAGTTTCGTCGAAATCCGGCTAGCGGTTCATGAGAAGAAGAATTTTTAAGAATTTATGCTATTTTTAAACGGTGGCCATCTTGGATTAGCGATGACCTCCATTTTAACAAATCTGAAAAGGCTTCACCCATGGACCATACCTTTTAAGTTTGGCTACCATGGGCCAAGCGGTTCATGTGAAGAAGAATTTTGAAATCTCAAATAAAAGAACAACCTTTTCACCTTTCGGCGGCCATCTTGGATGACATAACCATCCGATTTCAACAAAAAATGCACCAGAGTGATCGCCTCATTGATACCTTCAATTTGATATATGACATGACCATATTCGTTCAAAAATAAAATTTGACCCCAATTTGACCCCACGGGCCACGCCTATTTTTGACCCCGGGGTCACCATTTTAACAACTTTGAAAGAGCATTGTACATCGATAATTCCTACTAAGTTTTGTCGAAATCCGGTTGGCAGTTCTTGAGAAGAAGAATTTTTAAGAAATTGTGCTATTTTCAGACGGCGGCCATCTTTTATACGTAATGACGTCATTTTAACAATTTTGCAATCCCCCTAAATAAGGACCATGACCATTAAGTTTGGTGACTATAGGCCCAATGGTTACCGAGGAGAAGACGTTTGAAAATGTTCACGGACGACGACGGACGACGACGGACACATTGCGGTAACAATAGCTCAAATGAGCTTCGCTCAGGTGAGCTAAAAAAAGTAAGAAAATTATTTTTACACCAAATTAATGTCAACTGGAAAATGTGCTCATATAACATGGATGCCCACCTACCGCTTTGATAGTAAACAAGGCTAAATTTCGAAATTTAAGTCCAAAAGTGGGAGATAATCCATGACCCAGACGTAAAATCAAAAATAAAAATTAACTTTTTGTGCATCTACACATCATAAAGAACCTACATACCAAGCATCAAACCTTCAGCTATTACCGTTTAAAAGTTTCATGAATTCTAATTCAAAATGGGGAGATAATCCATGACCCGGTGGTTAAAAGAAAAATTGAAATTAACTGCACATCTACACATCATAAGGAAGCTACATACCAAGTATAAAGTGTAAAGCTATTACGAATTAAAAGTTGTACGAGTTACAAGGCAAAATTGTGTAATTGTAAGTCCAAAAGGGGGAGATAATCCATGAACAGGGTGTCAAATTTAAAATCAAAATTAACTTTGCGCATTTACACATCATAAGGAAACTACATACCAAGTATCAGGGGTTCAGTTAAACGTTTTACGTGTCGAGGCAAAATTGTGAAATTGTAAGTCAAAAAGGGGGAGATAATAAAAAAAAAATGAAATTGATTTTGTACATCTAAACACCACAAGGAATCTATTGTGGTTTAAAACTTTTATGAGCTACAAGGTTTGTGACAGATGCACGGGACGGGACAAGGCAGGACAGACAAGGGTACCACTAAATAAATGCCCCCTCCACTGTCGTGGTGGGGCACAACAAAAAAATAAAAGATACCTGCCCCATGTTATTCTAAAATTTGAATGAGAATCGGCTATAAATTAACTTATAAGTTATATGTGGCTGTGACCGACGGAATTGGGCATATGGCATTTGTGACCATTGTAGCTCCTGATCAAGTAGCACATTCCTCTATATTGTTTGTTAAGCATGACTAGTGTTTCATTGATAAAATGACGAACAGTTTAGCTCCTGATCAGACTGTGCGGATGCACAGTTTGATCAGGATCTACACTGGTCGCAAAACCCATAAGCCCAATTTCTCACAGCCACATATGGATTGGCCTAACAACAATCCCAGCGCTAGCTGGGAGTAGATCTTGCATTAACAGACCTATAACCAACTACACTTTCCACAGGCTGTCGTATGGTTTTTGGGCTGTTTTCTTTGTGGGCAAACGACAGGCCTCTTGGAGGATTATTCCACGACTTCTCATTGCCGTCAGCCATTAGCACGTATATAACTCCGCCAGTTATATATACGGCTGCCGCGATGTAGAACACTATCTGCCACTGTGTTCTAGTGTCCTACAAGTAATAAGTAGTTCAAATGTTGGATTTTTAATAAATTACATAGTTTATTAAAATTCATATGTGAACTAGAAGTGCTTTATTGTTTGCACGCGCTTTCACATGCACATGTTCATTTGAATGTAGACCCGTTTAAAATGAGGTTAAATCTTTCACTCCTAGATAGTGAAACCTCTCTAAAACGGTCATCCTGGGAGGTCCCCAGGGTGTCCAGCTGAGAGGTTTCACTGTAAATCAGGCAATAGAGGAAGGCATGTGTGACATATCAAGAAGTGGGATGAAAGGAAACAGAAATTATAACAAAATTTTGAAGAACAACAGACACACAGACGGACAGACAGACACTGACGACAGCGGTGGTATGGCATAAGCACCCCTTTCTTCTGAAGGCAAGCTAAAAATGTTTTTAATTCCTATAACAAATTTATGCACTTAATGTGCATATACGTGTACTAATAAAGACAACGATTCTGGGCCCGTTTTACTAATTGTCGCACTACATGTACAGATAAGTTTGTAAGAGCAAAATTGAAATTTATAAATACCTTCGAATTGACAGCCGATGTTTGTATTAAACTCTTTCATGGATGTGTTCACATTTAATGATGTGTACATACAAAATCTTCATACAGACAGTTGTATCATACAAAGATGAGTGAAACATGCCACAGAAGCTTACATGTTTGCTGGTGAGAACGCCCACGATGGCCGGTCCCACAAACCCAGGTATGGTGGCCCACGAGTTGGACAGGCCCATCAACACCCCTGAAATAAATGTACATGTTTTTATATTTACGTATTTCACCCCTAAGTATAGTCCGCAGACGATAACTTGCTTGGTCACCAAGTCTTATGTAGTCGAGGGGTTAGAGTGACAGATATCAATGACGGCGGTCCTGAGTTCGAATTCGAGTTTTTCATACGTACATATAGATATATTTTTATTATATTTGTTTGTTTTGTGTGTGTTGCCCTCACACATGACATTAATTACATGTAGAAGGTTAGTCTCGCTTTGAAGATAGCTAATAACTAAATGCACCTTTCATTTGTGTCCATCATTTGAACTGCAGTCAGGGATTCCGCTGGCGATCGCCACTTTCGCAATTGGCGATAAAAATTACAATTTTTTAAAAAAAAATCGCCAATTGTTTATTTTTATCCTATTGGTTATTCCTTTTTTTTCTTTTTTTTTTGAAGTGGCGATTTTTTTATTTTCCCCAGCGGAATCCCTGTGCAGCATATGAAGAACTTGGAAGTATGTTATAGCCGATCATGTCACATTGGGGTCATATAGCAATAGTGATAACCCTCGCCGTTTCACCTATTTCCCTCTCCAGCAACCAGTCATAAAAAGAACACAATAATATTGACAAAAAAGTATTAAATGTGTTTTGTGAGGTTCGAACTCTCGTCTAGATTGAATGAAAAAAGATCTGCAAAATTGTGGATATTCTACCGCTTCGATACCATTAAGCCACATTACATGTCTAGTTGTTATCACTAACTTACACTATTATAAAGGCATGCATGCACATGCACTCCATCATGTATTTATTATACACGCAAACGAGGCTATGATATGATAATACACATGATTTACCTATTTTTGGACTCATCGATTGACCTTCAGCAACTTATTATCGTCTGTCATTTATAACTGGAATGGATTTTTATATGTTACTTTCCAGACCAATCCAATAGTCACAAAATGTTTGTTACTTTGTTGGAGTTTAATGGCCTATCAACAGCTAAGGTCATTTAAGGCCGGGTCAATGGGTTTAGTACTAAATCCCATATATTACCTGTACAAGTACATGCACAAAATCGAAACTGAATATTTTGCAATAAAAAAAATATATATTCAGCCCTGAAATCAGAATAATCCTGATCTGATGCCAGGTCCTCGCCACACCAGAATCACTTGGCCCCCTCCCAAAAGCAGTAGAATCAGTAATAATCTTACTACTTTTATAATGGGCAATAACCCAATTTAACTACCAGGTAACAAAAGAGCCGAATATAGAAACGTACCCGATGGCCAAACCAGGCAAATCATGATTCCTATAAGGAGGAAGCCATACCGTTAATTTACGCCGACACGTTCGCCCGACCAACCACCCACCGTCACAAAATGATTTTCTGACTACCGTAGTCCATTTATGAAAAGGGGATGTTTTTGCTGTGAAAAATATGAAAATTGCATGCAACAAGTGCCGATCCTGACAAGATGGCTCGTCACGAGCCGACTCATCTGGATATGCACTGTTTGCCAATACCGCTATACAGGCCTGTGTTGTTTATAGGGATAACCTGTATGGATGGGGGGAAAATCCCAAAATCAGAACTGAATATTTATATACAAAATAAAAATCAGCCCTGAAATTATAAAGTAACCTGATCTATTGTCAGGTCCTCACCACACCAGATTCACTTAGACCCGCTCTCTAAAAGTAATAGGATAAGTGCTAGTCATACTACTCTTATAATTGGTATAAGGGGATTCAACTCTCACACACCAAAAAGACAAAAATGTACCTGAGGGCCAAACAAGGGATAATGGGATTCGTTTAAACTACCCCTTGCATGCTCTCAACCAGCAACCTCTGCTTATTCGATAAATAAAATCTAAAATTTGTCTTGATTTTCTATAATATTTATACTTGTTGACTAATTTCATAAGAAACTTGGCTCAGCTGCTTTCTTATGAAATCAATAAAGTCATCTAATAAATATGAGACACGCCATATGATTTTGCGATATCTCATGAAAAATATTTATAAAATTTACCATAGTTTCCGTAAATGATGTCGAAAGTTGACAAAATTTCATTGTCAAATGCGGAATTGAATTCTGCATTGGCTATGAACATTTTGTCACCTTTCGATGTCATTTATATATTTCATGAAACATCGCACATGTTCTCAGGTACATATATCATATCGTTAAATCATGTAAGATCTATATTTCACAACTGGGCACACAAGTTGTAAACATGAAATGAGACATGCCATGTGATTTTGTACCTTCAGACATCTGCGTAATTGCATGCAATACGTTTACAAAATTTACAATATTTTCCGTAAATTGCGTCAAAAGTAGACAACATTTTCAGAGTACATGTAATCTGAAAATTTTGTCAACTTTTAACTTTATTCATGAAAAATATTGCAAATTTTGTATTAAACGTATTTAATGAAATTACACAGATGTCCGAAGGTACAAAATCACATGGCATGTCTCAAGTGTACCTACCTGCGAAGTTCGGTGAGAGGTCTATATGGTTGACCTGGAAACCACCCATCGTGATTCCCGCGGTTCCCAGGGCCAACGTGAGGATGGCAACCACGGAGATGTGGTTACACCCGGCAAACTGGACACATATCAAACAGACGCCGGGAGCCACCAACCCTGTAACATCAGTGATCTAGTAGACAAGGGGCCGCTTTCAACAAAATTGCTTTAAGTTTGCTTATCTAGCAAAGTATACTTTCGGGGAGCAATTTTCAATTTATACATATATTCACTAACAATTTTAATTATGAAATAAAATAGTTTCTAATCAAAACAATGGTTGTGGTAATGTAATAAATAAAGCATATGAACAACTAAATATAAACAGCCAATTGCTTTATGTGAAATAATGTATTTCATTAAAGATAAATAATTACTCCCTCAAATATACTTTAACTCTTAGACCGCTATCTTATTTATTTTGCCATTGGAAATGATTCTGAAGTGCTGTCAAACCATGTTGTTATTGAGAAATAAGGCAAGATATAAAAGCAACAGCAGACGACAATTGTTGTGAGTAGCGGTCTAAGGGTTAATAGCTAGATAGATCAAGGAGAAGAATTCACATAAGCTCTGTGAGCTTGTTTTCTACTCCTTATTACAGAGGTCATCTGTGATAAATATGAATGCTATATTTAGCAAAACTAGCATTCACAACGCTAGTTATTTTTTAAATAATACATTTTTTTCTTTCTCATAGGGTCATATTATGTTCCGAAAACCAATACAAATCTACCGTTAAATGCTCTTTTACCAACTGTTTTGCTCACATTTCACCCACATCTGTAGCCGATTTCATCAAAATTGCAAAGTATACTTATCTAGCAAAGTATACTTTGAGGGAGTATTCATTTATTTTTGACGAAATGCATTATTTCATATAGAATTTCATTATTTCATATTTGATGATTAAAAGTGTGCAGAATTATTATACTGAATTTATTACATTATAATGTAATAAATTCAGTATAATAAAAATTAATAAATTTATCCTTAAATTGAAAATTACTCCCTCAAAGTATACTTTGCTAGATAAGTATACTTTGAAATGTTGGTGAAATAGGCTACTGGGACTGAAACCGGTATTTGTTGAGAAACAAGACAACATTGAAGAAGCACAAAAAGAGCAGACAACAGAATTAATTTTCCATTCACATTCAGCTTATCAATGACATACCAAATCCTGTTAGCATTTTGCGAGTGTTGGTAGTTGTCAGTATGCCCCTACTCCGGAGGTAATCGGCCAAAATCCCCGAGATATTCTGACCAATCCAACAGCCCAGGTATGGGAGGGCCGACAAAAACCCATTCTGAAACAAAAACCACATTCTCAAAGCAGACAATACTCTAGACAATACAGGCTCAGGACTGATGGTGGAGTATACATATGCGCCAATATTTCAGACGATGAAAGCCAGTATTTACTACTAAAGCGGATAATTTTTCATTACGGTCAAGGTTGCATTTAACCTCATCACAAGACAAATCAACAGCTTTGATAATAAAAAAAAATAGTTTTCATTTGTAAACTGTTCTAAATCTGTAAATAAACTGCAAATAAAAGAGAACTAGAAAATGTGTTCATAGAACACGGATGCCCCACATATCGCTTTGATAATAAACGAGGCAAAATTCCAAGTCCAAAAGGGGAGATAATGCAAGATCCAGGGGTCGAATCAAAAATCAAAATAAACTTTGTGCATCTACTCATCATAAGGAAGCTACACACCAAGTTTCATGTGTGTAGTAGCTATTACGGTTTAAAAGTTTTACGAGTCACAAGGCAAAATTGCCAAATTCTAAGTCGAAAAAGGGGGAGATAATCCATGACAGGGGTTAAATCAAAATTGAAATAACCTTTACGCATTATAAGGAAGCTGCATACCAAGTTTCAGGTCAGTAGCTAGTACGGTTTAAAAGTTTTATGACTTCGGTTGGTGACGGACGGACGACGGACGGACAGATGGAAGGATGGACGGACGAACAAGGGTAACACTAAATGTCTCCTCCACTATCGCTGAGCTGAGAGAAAATCACAGCAGTATAATGATATGGAAAATAATTACCAGATGGCCGCGGCCCGCATGTTGAGTCCGCCGAGGCATTTGATGGTCTCGGAGTGTATTTATTTGAAGTTTGAATTAGGGTTGTGGCGATATCAGGTATGTAAAAGCTTTAATGCAAATTTTAAAGTCATTTGACCATAAATCTTAGGCATGTGGGCTGCATGGGTGGGCTATAGAATGAAAATATGGATGATAATAAAGAATTGTTTGAAGTTTGAAGTAAATCAGAGTAAGTGTTGTGGAGATATGAGGTGTGTAAAAACTTTAAAACAAATTTCAAAGTCATTTAACCTTGACCTTGGGAATGTGGACCACATGGGCAGGCTATAGAATGAAAATATGGATGATGAATAAGAAGTATTGGATGTTGGAAGTAAATCATAAGTGTTGTGGAGATATAAGGTACAGTGTATGTAAAAACTTTAACACAAATTTCAAAGTCATTTGACCTTGGGCATGTGGACCACATGGGCAGGCTATGGAATGAAAATATGGATGATGAGTAATGGAAGTTGGATGTAAATTGGAGTCACAATTGTGGAGATATAAGATATGTAAAAACTTTAACGCAGATTTTATAATAACGCAAACTTCTAAGTCTTTTAGCCTTGACTTTGGGGCACAGGGGCCGCATGAGTGGGACACAGAATGAACATATGGATGATGCCCAATAAGCATACGAAGATTCAAGCAAATCTGACTTACGGATACAGAGATAGTAGGTATGTGAACATTTTAATGCAAATTTTGACAGAAACTTTAACGCAAACTTCTAAGGCATTTGACCTTGATCTTGGGGCACAGGGGCCGCATGAATGGGACACAAAATGAATATATGGATAATGACCAATGAGCATACGAAGATTCAAGCAAATCGGACTTACGGATACAGAGATAGTAAGTATGTGAAAACATTTGACAAAAATTAACGCAAACTCATCATTTGTCCTTGAACGTGGGCACAGGGGCCGCATTCATATGAGTGAGATACAACATGAATATATGGATGATGACTAATAAGCATATGAAGTTTCAAGTCAATGTGACGTAGGACTGCAGAGATATAAGGTATCTAATGTCATTGTGATCACTATGTCTCACTTTCCGCAAGCGGGCTCGACAAAAACTATTCTATGAGATTAGCACACATACATGGGAACTGAGGCAAATTGGCGAGGTCACATCTTCTAGGAAGGTTCAAGCCCATTTTATGCTGTGTATTCAACAAATTTGGACTTAACTAGAGCAAGTGAGCAGAGGCTCATGGATACCTCCGGCCGCCGCCTGGACTGACAAAAAACAATTTTAAAGCAAATATTTAAAAAACTTTAATGCAAAAGTAATTCGACCTTGACCTTCGACATGCAGGCCGCATGCGTGTGGTATAGAATGAAAATATGGATGATGATAAGGAAGTATATGAAGCCTGAAGTCAATCCGACTTACTGTTGCAGAGATAATGGGTATCCAAAAACATTAACGCAAATCTTATACGCACAAATTTCTAAGAAATTTGACCTTCACCTTGGTCATGAAGGCCACATAGGTGTGGTATGGAATGAAAATATGGATGATTCTAAGGAAGTATATGAAATTGCAAGTCAATCTGACTTACTGTTGCAGAGATAATGGGTACCCGAAAACTTTAATGCAAATTTTACGGATGAAAACTGTACACCCCTCGAGAGACTTCATATGCCGGGGACATAACTACAATGTATATGGCATTTTATGGATAACATGTTAAGATTAATATTCAGGATTAGTAATTTCATGTATGTTCGAAGCGTGAATAATGCAGGCATACAGACATAATGTCCATTTATTACAATTGTGCATTATGATTCTTTAATACACCGAAGGATTAAACGGACACTGCCACAACCAGTATTGTGCAATAATTTTTGTTTTAAATATATTGTATTTTATTCAAATAGATTATTTTTATATCATTGAATACCATAAAGTTAAAAGTACATTGTATTACGTGTTGGATTTTAGTCCATACCGTGGCCATGTTAAACTTGAGCACATTCTTCATGTAGGTGGGCAGCGTCGTGAGCATTGTGTAGAAGCCCCAGTTGTTACAGAAGTGGGCGACACAGATCGCCCATACGGGCGCCGACGTCAACATTGCCCGCCACGGAGTAGCCAGGTCCTACAATACATGTGGCTGTGACTGGAGAAATGGGGCTGACAGGTTTTGTGATCAGTGTAGATCCAGATCAGACTGTGCGTATGCAGTCTGATCAGGATCTGCACTGTTCGTCATTTCATCAATGAAACGCCCATCATGCTTCTATCAAGCAATTTAAATGGCTATAATTCCAGCACAAAAATATTTACACAATTCCCTAACATTTGATTGGCCAGTAGCAAGTCTGTCCAAAATTTATATCCCAGTAAACTCTCATGCCAAACTACTTTCCGTAACCGTGAGGCGCAGTTAAAAAATAATTCTTAAGAAAACGGAAAATAAACACATTTTCTTGATGAATTTATTTCAAATGCTGGAATTATAAGGAATGAATGGCCTTTTTGCGGAATTTATCGGGGATATAAACTTGGAAAAGTCGCGGGAATACTGGACGAGGCCTTCCGGCCTTCGTCCAGTATTCCCGCGACTTTTTAAAGTTTATACCCCGATAAATTCCGCAAAAAGGCCATTCATTCCTATAATGAGACTACAGGAATGTGCTATTTGATCAATTGCTACACTGGTCACTAATCCTGACTGGAGAAATGGGGCTTATGGGATTTGTGACCAGTGTAGCTCCAGATCAAATAGCACACTCCTGTAGCCTGATAACGAACTATGTTGTTTGGTAGAAGCACGATGAGTTTCATTGATGGAGCAGCGATCAGTGCAGATGCTGATCAGACGGTGCGGATGCACAGGCTGATCTGGATCTACACTGATCGCAAAACCAATAAGCCCCATTTCTCCGCTCATAGTCACATACATGTATACGAGTATGAACTTTCTGATCATGCTTTCTGTCTATCCTCTAAATGAGGCAGTTTGATTGACTGAGCTGCCTCAACGAATCCAACCTCCTTATTTTGAGTATGTGCTCTGAAAATGTTATATAAGCATGAGTACAAAAAGTCCAAGCTGTTACAGCAACTTTTTCTACCATCAGTTTCATGCATGTAGCTACACACCTGAAAAGGTTTAACATCCCAGCCACAACTACAGATGTGGTCTTGGCTTCAAGACTCAACTGACAGACCAGTGGGATGGAAATGGGAGACAGTGGATGCAGGTCACCAACAAATACTCAGAACACTTTTCTGTTTACAAATGTCTATTGCAGATATACTTTTGTTCTTTGTCAGCCTTGTTAAAACCACAGGTTGAAGTAACGGAAGAAGGTATATACAAATGTACATACATTAAATACATATATACATAAAAGCACCAATAAGTGATAAAAAAAATAAGCTAACCTTTTTTTTTTACTCCATCTTATAACACATTACCAAGGTCCCTATGTTTTTAATGGGCCGTACTGTGACGGCCTCGAGACATCGGACACTCACGAAACAGTCAACTGATTTATAGCATTGTCGCCTATTGCAGAAGTTGAGTAAATGTTAGCCCTCTGCAATGATATATTTCCTGATGCACTATGTCAACGCGTATTTATGACCCTTGGTCCGTTACTTCAACCTGTGGTTAAAACCTTCCAATATTGCTCCACTATGTATTATGAATGAAGGTATTTTACCACACGTCGACCCCGACCTCATAGTCAACATATTAAGACAACAGAACATCAAATGATCAAAATGACAATATAGTTTTAATGTAATAAGTGGATGCCAACCACTGAGTCAATGTATTAAGAAAACAGAGAACTTCAAAAAACATTATAATTTTAATATACCTAATAAGTATACCATAAATTAAAGACAATTAAAGACAATGTTGTATACCTCTTTGATGCCGACGCCAGATTCGATGTATTCGCGTTCCTCCGTGGAAATATGTGGATGTTCGGCTGGCGTATTGCGGACCAGCAACATCCAGAACACAAACCAAATACACGCCAACGTGCCTGTGTATACAATTACGTAGCTACAATAATTCGCCTACGATATGTCATCTAGGGGAGGGGAGAATATCGCAGTGAGGTAGCAATTTTGTTTCTAACAATTACGGTGCACTCAAGAGTTTTTCCACAAATATGATATTTTGTGCAAATCGCTAAAACAGTTGTAGATCCTTTGGCTAAAGTGAGCCGAAAATTAATTTCAAGATTTCTTCCCCATATAGTCACAAGGTCATGGTTGGTGTGTTCTCAAATTTCAAATTATTTTGTAACTTCTCAAATGTACTTGGTGTGTTCTCATTTCTTATAATTTCTATTTGCTTTCATAGAAATTGTTCAGTTCCACACCAGCATACAGTGATTTACTGTGATTCTGGAGGGATTTCTTGCCTTGAAGGAAACATTTCCTCCTAGACGTTCGCGAGACGTCAATGACGTCACGTTTTTACTTCATTTTCAACGTTATAAGCTGGTCTAAGAACAAATTTATTCCACTATCATTTTGAAATACCAGATTTATTTCCCTTGACATATGTAAATCCGGCAAAGAAACTCGTGCTCCGCACTCGTTTCTTTATCGGATTTTGAGATGTCTCGGGGGAACTGAATCTGGTATTTCAAAATGGTAGTTGAATAAATTCTATATAATTTTTACTCCAAATGCGTTATTTTGTGCACATTTCTACAACACTTGTAAAATCAATAGACTCGATTCTGATCACGTGACGTGTACTGCAGCCCCGGAATATGTATGTGTAAATCAATGTTTGACTGGGGCAGATTATCAAAGTACAGTAAGTACTGCATATATGCTCAAATCGCATGATATTTCCAACGGAAATGTAACAATAACATTCTGTTTGAACCCCAAGGCCGTAGGCAATTTTCTAGTTTTACTGATAGTGACTCTCAGTGGTATCAGCCTATCAGGCTATTTTCATATGCGAATGAGGCATGATATTTTTTAATTATTATACTAATTAAATGTGTCACCTGAAAAAATAATATTTTCGACAGATTATAAAGTCTGATCATTGCACATCAAAAAATAAATACAGCCAATAAATAGTAGGCCTAATATAAGCAGCCTGCGGTCTTGGGTTCAAACAGTTCGCGAGTGCCACGGCAAACGATTACCCACGGTTGGACATTGTCAAACCTTATAGTGATTTATGCTAAGAAATGAGCATTTAAAACATTGTTCTTATGTTGTAAAGAAGTCGACTTGTTCATGCTCAACCATCAAAATGAAATCATATGGCAATGTCATGTGACATTGCTCAACCAATGAAACATTTGTGGAAGTAAGTAATTTTTAAATCCAGATTTACCATGACACATTGATACAATGCCCGATAAAACATCTTCACAGAATCCTGTCCAGATTATCAAAGTTTCTGAACATATATTGGTAATGCCAACTCGCAATCAAGCAATTTGATGGTCTGAGCCTGAGCTGTAGATCAGCTCAGACTCAGCCAATCAAGCAGCTTTATTTCAAGCACAATATTCAAGTATTTTGAAATATAGAAATTTACAAATATTGGCAAGATTAGTGCAGGCGGTAGTGTAATATTGGTCAGCATGTAACGTATCTGGCACATGGGTAGATAGTTGTCCGATAAAACTTATCCCAGACTCCTTAACTCTTTGCATGCTGGGAAACTTGTGGGCTATAAATAGTTCAAAACTAGCGGACAAAAATATTTTCTTGTATTTCTCCCCGTAATTATCATGAATATGTCTTGAAATTTCATTAGAATCGAGTCCTCAAGACATATTTACAGAGAGAAATAAAACATATACTCCTAATTTGTTTGGCGGATATTTTCACCGCTAGCATGCAAAGAGTTAAACTGAAGTAATTATTTCAGATGATACAGGTTGGCTGCACCTTTGACATTCAAAGTCACATTTAGTAAAAACTTACCAAAGACATAGAAGACAGATGGCCAGCCACCAGCAAACCCGTAGTCACACAAGAGGCCAGATATGGGCATAGAGAACACCGTCCCCATCTGGGCGCCTGCAATATGAACACGTTATAAACATCCCTCAGAGCTCCAGATAAGCTGCGTAATTGCTTAAATACCCAATTAAAATTGCCAAAAACCCAATTGAAATCAGTAGCGAGTATCAAAAAGCAATACAAATTTTATGGTACCTTTATCATGTTGCAGAAAACAATAAACAGACCACAAATATAGCATATTTTTCTTATTTACCATGAAAACATCTTGGTACATTATTTCATTAGAATTGTGTCCAATTGTGTTTTCATTTCGAAGCAAACTATTCAATAATTGCTGTCTGTTAATGTGTAGACAGTAGTGTGATTTTATTTTACCAATTGAAATTTTGAAATACCCAATGCTTTAGAAATGATAGAGTGACAATACTCAATTACTAATTCCTTATCTGGAGCCCTGATCCCTCATGTCAAAAAGATTGGGGATTGAATGTCACATGTTTTATCATCAGAACATTGTTTGTAATAGTTACAGTTCACATATTGAAGTTTTAATAAGTTAGTGAAAAGTGAAAGTGAAACAGAGCTCCAGATAAGCTTTGTGTCTAAAGCGTACTATACCCCCCGATTTCAAAATCATTGCGTATTTTACTTTTACAAATGGATTATTGATTTTCTTCATTACTAAATAGGGAAAAAATTATAAAACAAGAGGGCCATGATGGCCCTAATTCGATCACCTGACTCCATGAACACCAGAGGAGAATGTGACATTTGAGTTCATGTGTTCTAAAAAAAATGTGCTATTTTTAGATGGTGGTCATCTTGGATTAAGCGATGACTCTCATTTTACCAAATCTGAAAATGCTTCACCCAAGGATCTTAACTTACTATGAAGTTTGGCCAGCATAGGCCATGTGGTTCCTGAGAAAAAGATGTTCAAAATCTTGAATAAATGGACCTTTTGGAGGCCATCATGGCTGACATAATCATCCGATTCCAACAAATATTGCACCAGAGCAATCGCCTCATCGATACCTTCAATTTGATATATGACATGAGCATATTTGGTCAAAAATAAAATTTGACTCCACGGGCCACGCCCATTTTTGACCCTGGGGTCACCATTTTAACACCTTTGAAAGAGCATTCTACGTCGATCATTCCTACCAAGTTTCGTTGAAATCCGGCTGGCAGTTCATGAGAAGATTTTTTAAGAATTTGTGCTATTTGTAGACGGCGGCCATCTTGGATTAGCGACTACCTCCGTTTTAACAAATCTGAAAAGGTTTCACCCATGGACCATAACTGTGAAGTTTGGCCACCATGGGCCAAGCGGTTCGTGTGAAGAAGAATTTTGAAATCTCTAATAAAAGAACAACCTTTTGACCTTTTGGCGGCCATCTTGGATGACATGACCATCCAATTTCGACAAAAAATGCACCAGAGTGATCGCCTCGTTGATACCTTCGATTTGATATATGACATGACCATATTCGGTCAAAAATAAAATTTGACCCCAATTTGATCCCACGGGCCACGCCCATTTTTGAACCCGGGGTCACCAGTTTAACATCTTTGAAAGAGCATTGTACATCGATCATTCCTACCAAGTTTTGTCGAAATCCGGTTGGTGGTTCTTGAGAAGAAGATTTTTGAAGAATTTGTGCTCTTTTTAGACGGCAGCCATCTTGGATTACGTAATGACGTCATTTTAACAATTTTACCTAAGGACCATGACCATGAAGTTTGGTGACTATAGGCCCAATGGTTATCGAGGAGAAGACGTTTGAAAATGTTCACGGACACATTGCGGTAACAATAGCTCACATGAGCTTCGCTCAGGTGAGCTAAAAACATAACAAATTTAAACATTCACTTATTTCAGCTGCAAAACGCAAACACTGTTTGCTTTTTGCAGCTCAACTAAGTGAATTTTCAACTTTATGACAGTATTTTCACTACTCAATTTGAAAATCAATGCGTATTTTCACATTGCTGTGCGTATTTAGTACTCCCACTTTTTATAATCAATACGTATTGAGCTAAAATAATTGAATAAAATACGCCAATACGCACCTTATCTGGAGCTCTGGTGAATGGGTTTAACGACCTAGCAACAGCTAAGGTCATATAGAGACGGTAATAATATGTGAACTATAACTGTTATTACTTGGCCCGCCACAACACACGCGCATGTTCGTTTGAAATGTAGCACCACCCGCAACGCAATTTCAAATTATGATACTATTACATGACTGGCAGTTTGACACCAAATCGATCATGCACACGCGTTACATGGTGCACGTCGTTAGGAATTATGTCAACAACCTCTGGTTTAAATATAACTGTACGTATTGAAACATTTAATGATTAATTTAATATATATTGCTGAAAGTGTTGTGATATGCGATTAATTGAGACAAAATGTTGTGCTTTCGTTAGTGTGGTTAACAGCTAATACATGTACATGTTATACCCACTTATTGTTTGCCCCAATTACGACCAATGAAAACTCAGCATATCATCTCAATTAATCGCATATTGTGACGCTGGCATCAATATCTATTAAATTGTTCATTAAATGTTGCAGATATGGACAGTGCTATATTTATAACTGGTGTTACGCTTTGTTGTCATCACTTCAAGAGACGCACACAATGTTACCACCCATACACATGCTCACTTCGGTATCACACCGCGAGACACATAATAGTATACCGATTCTGAACTTTAGACAGGGCTGGGCAAACAATAAGTAAGTTATAGTTCACTTATTAAATTTGTAATAAACTAATTTCTTAAAGATTCAATATGTCAACTATAAGTATTACATGTTAAGCCAGTGAGCTTTAGAGCATTGTCAGATATCATAGAGATAACTTTGTCAAGCCTTTGCAAGCACCATAAAATCCACTTTCACAACCTTGAGTTCATATGAGACACGCAATGTGATTTTGTACCTTCGGACATCTGATTAATTTCATGAAATACGTTTACAAATTTACAAAATATAATTCCGCATGTACTCTGAAAATGTTGTCAACTTTTGCCTTTATTTATGAAATATATTGTAAATTTTGTAAACGTATTTATTGAAATTACGCAGATGTGGTACAAAATCACATTGTGCGTTACATATGAAAATGGTACCTGCGTAACAGAATCCTGCCAACTTTGACCTTTCCCAGAGAGGCCCCCATTTTCCCCACATTGCGTGCATGGCTGGAAATGTGACGCCCTGAAATAAACCGCCATACCATACAGATGACACAACTGGTCAATTCACTCTCACATATGAGACACGCTATGTGATTTTGTACCTACGGACATCACTGATATTTCATGAATATATTTACAGAAAATGGGATATTTTCCGTAAATTACTTCAGAAGTTGACACAAATTTCAGAGTACATGCGAAATATAATTCCGCATGTACTCTGAAATGTTTGTCAACTTTCGACTTCATTTATGGAAAATTTGTAAATGTATTTCATGAAATAACGCAGTTTTCAGAAGGTACAAAATCGCATGGCGTGTCTCGTATGTGGCTGTGACTAGAATGGGGCATATGGGAGTTATGATCAGTGTAGATCTTGATCAAATATCACACTCCTTTAGCGTGATTGCAATCTATATTGCTGGTTAGAAGATTGACAAGTGTTTCATTGATGGAATGACAAACAGTGCAGATCCTGAACAGACTGCGGATGCACAGGCTGCTCTGGATCTACACTGGTCGGAAAACCCATAAGCCCCATTTCTCCAGTCACAGCCATATATAGGGCATATGGGCAGCGGCTGAGAAACGGAATCTTGCTATGTGTGTGACTAAAGTAGCACCAGTTTAGCCTGTGGCTGATACAAGGCAAGCCATGTGATTTGGTATGTAAGAAGATGTGCGATATCTCATGAAAAATATTTATAAAATTTACGATATTTTCCGGAAATGAAGTCCACAGTTGACGAAAAGTTCCATGCATATGCGGAATCCTATTCCGCATCTTCTCAATTTTCGTCAACTTTTGACGTCATTTAAATAAACTATCACTGTTTCTGAAACTGTTTTTCAATAAATAGCGCACATCTTCTTAGGTGCAAAATGACATGGCTCGTCTCACATAGGCAAATATGTAGACAAATTTATATTTGCAAAGATACAATATATATGACAGAGAATTTACAATCCGAAGATAAAGATAGTTATGTTGGTGATGTCACTCTGGTATAATTGATAGTTTTATACGCATTCAATTATCAACATGGCCATATACAAATGGAAATACATCTGTTTGGAAGGTGCATGGAAAATACAACACTGAAATGTGACTATGACAGGAGAAAATGGGGTTTATGGCCTTTGTGACCAGTGTAACTACCGCTCAGCCTGTGGAACCGCTGATGAACAAGCTGATTTGGGTCGCAAAGGCAAACACTCTGCAGCCACATATTGCCACTGGTAAATAGCCTAGTACCTTGTTTCACAATTTGAAGATGAAATTTCCAATTGAAATAAACATGTTCTCAGAGTAATTTTTCTATCTATCTTCAAATACAGCAACACCTTTTGCGAGGAGTATGTGCAGGTGCGCTGTCAGTGCAAAAGCATTTGATTTGTTCAGCATGCTGTTGGCATTGCATTAAATTATTAATGGTTTAGTAATTTTTCATACAGATGACAATATATCATTTTTATGAAAATACATGTAGGTGAAAATTCCCAATTCCATTTGTATTGGCCATGTCCAAGCTTGTCAAGAAAAAAAATGCGTCTGTCGAACGCGGATGCCACCTGCAGCATATTTGAGAAACTGTGACAAAGTGGTTAACTGAAAAGTGTGACGGACGGACGGACGGACGGATGGACAGACGGACGGTCCAAACACTATATGCCACCCGTTTCTTCGAAACCCGGTGGCATAAAAACCCTGATTATCTGAACAAATAAAAATTTGGCCGATTCTGAAGTCCTAGTAATACCTCTCCAATCCCCTCAATGACCCTCACAGCTATGAGAGTCCCCATGCTGAGCCTCGCAGCCACCGGAGTGATCAGGGTAAGAACAGCTGTGCACAGTACACCAAATCCGAACAGGTATTTCCCACCAAATTTCTCCGCCAGCCAACCACCCGGGATTTGGGTGACAATGTAGCCGTAGAAAAACGATCCAAGAATAAGACCTTGTTGATTGGTATCCCAGCCGAATTCTCCAATTTTCTGGAATGTAAAGTGATACATGCATATAATTCCAGCATAAAAATATTTACACAATTCCCTAACATTTGATTGGCCCGTACCCAGTCTCTGTCCAAAATTTATATCCCAGTAAACTCTCACGCCGAACTACTTTCCGTAACCTTGAGGCGCAGTTAAAATAATTCTTAAGAAAACGGAAAATAAAAACATTTTCTTGATTAATTTATTTAAAATGCTGGAATTATAAGAATTGAATGGCATTTTTGTGGAATTTATCGGGGATATAAACTTGGAAAAGTCGCAGGAATACTGGACGAGGCCTTTCGGCCTTCGTCCAGTATTCCCGCGACTTTTCCAAGTTTATACCCCGATAAATTCCACAAAAAGGCCATTCATTCCTATAATAAATAACAATAGTAGCCAGAGCTCCAGTTAAGATGCGTAATTTGACCAAATATTGAGGTATTTTTCTTAGTTCTTCACCAAAAATGTAAAGTTGGGAGTTCTTTAGAATCGTCTCAAGGAGACGATTCTAAAGCACTCCCAACTTGCCATTTTTGTTGAAGAAAAAACAAAACTCCCCCCAAAGTTGATCAAATTATGCACCTTAACTGGAGCTCTGGAAGCAACACAAAATAGATGCAGTATCCATAATAGGAGCTAATTTTAGTTGCAAAAAAAAAAGAAAGCAATTTGTAACAACTTCCAAGTGTAGTGCTTTATTCTAGGATAGCCGGAGTAGCCATTTCACTAATATTTCAGAAATGGACATTTTGGCTACGAACAATATAAAACATTATTGGAAAAAGTAGTTTTCACAAATATTGGAGGAAATGTTCGAAAGTATGTATTGTCTTTTTTCCCATTATCATTTCAGTTTGGCTACTAATTTCAAAGTCATAGAATTAAATTTGTTTATTGGATATATATGTACATATATACATGTACATGTACACTTCAATTTGATCACATTATCAATGGTTGATTGAAATCTATTTTCTGATTGATTTAATTTGCGTTTAATGGCCTATCAACAGCTAAAGTCATTTAAAGCTGGGCCATCGTGTTCGTCTATTTTCTGATTAACCCTTTTAAAGGTACATGCCCACTCAGTAGGCACAAAATGTTCTTTATATCCAAGACATCATCAGAGACATTTTCTGGCAAAATAAACATTCACTAACAATTACCACACGTATTGATTGGAATTATTATACATTTTATATCAGACGTAAATTTCCAGACTGATATCAGGGACGATAACCGTGTTTCCTTAAAATGTGAACGGACAGTACTATTTATTCCCTGTATTTATTTTTTGATGTGCAATGATCATACTTTATAATGGCGAAAATATTATTTTTTCAGGAGACGAATAATTAAAAAAAATACCATGCCTCATTTGCATATGAAAATAGCCGGTTACCACTGCGAGTCACTATCAGTAAAATAAATATTACTAAATGATTATATCTATTTAGCGGGCTCTCGTAATATTTAGAACTGGTGGAATAGTGACAAAATTATACACTTATTTAATTCCTATAAAAAACATTTTATGACTACTGAGTGGGTATGTACCTTTAACACTACAGATTTCTATAGCGGTGTTTGCAAAAAGTGTAGATCCAGATGAGCCAGCTCGTGACGAGCCGTCTCATCAGGATCTGCACTTTTTGCAAGTAATTTCATATTTTCTTAGAAAAAAACACCCCCTTTTTATATATTGACTTGTCTGAAAATCATTGTGTGGCAATTGGTAGGAAAATTAACATACATGTACATGTATCACAGTCCATTCCAGTTATTTTGAGTTGAAATGGTTAAAGGCACCCAGATGAGGTCTCAGATTATCAATTAGTGTTTTTTTCACTTCATTGACTACCTATATAAACCAGATTTGTCAGTAAGTGAAGGCTTATGGAATACCTCCTGCGTGGGCCCTGACGCCAAGTCCTTGACTTTGAGGTATGCATATACGGGGGTCACAAATTTGTCACAGAATGATGGAGGATCACCATGTGAATTCTTGTGTGTAAAATGTCAAGAGGTTCTGTGAAAGTAAACAGAAATTATGCGGCATTTACCTGTTATGTTAAGTTTTGAGAATGCACCATGTCTGTGACCCTGACCTTGGGACTAGCGGGGGTCAGAGGGCCATGGATCATCAGAGGAATGCATGATGCAATATCAATAAGTTCTGTGAAAGTAAACAGAAATTATCAGACATTTACCAGCTATGTTATCTTTTGAGAACGCTCTAAGTGTGTGACCTTGACCTGGGGACTAACGACGATGGGATGGTTTTGGAGTTGGTGAAAGAAAACAGAAATTGTAAGACATTTATAATTAATTTATTTCTTACTTATTTTTTCTCAATATTTTCTGTGCATATCCGAGTCCCAGTGCCTTTAAAATGAATAATTCCACAATTTTGATACTTACCACAGTTTCATTAGCAGCATTCACGTCGGGACATTCATCGCCTGATACATTCTTGTCGTCTGCCGTTGAATTCACCATGGCAACCATAGCAACACTCAGATTCACCCGTAGACAGTAAACATTGAAAAATCCAAAAAATGCCAACACTGCTAGCAAGTGCCTGTAGCCCCATCCTGAAAGTTAAACATTAGACTGCGGGAAACAACAATAATATTGTTGTCTGCTGTTGTTTCATATTGTGTCTTTTTTGGCAATAAAACATGGTGACAACACTTTAGAATCATTTCCAATTGAAAATAAAATATAAACAGCAGACGACAATATTTAATTCAACATTGGTCAGAAGATTATCATTCGGAAATCCATACGCTATGATCTAAAGAATAGGAGGGTATACTTGTCTTAACGATGAATCTGAATCAGGATACATATCTGAATAATGAATGGATTTGATTTATTGGTATTTAATCACCTATCAACAGATACAATCATTAAAGGCTGGGCCAACGGGTTCGATCCCGTATTTAACCTGCTGCATTGGCAGGAAAATCAGAACGGAATATTTACATCGAAAAAAAGATATATTCAGCCCTAATTTAACATTAGAACAACTTGACATGGTGCCAGGTCCATACCACACCAGTCACTTGGGCCATTCCCCTAAAAATAATATGATTAGGCCACTTTTTTTTTATTACTTGGTTTACGGATTTCTTTTTTTTTAAATGGGTCCGAGGTCGAAATAAAAATAAAAATAAAATATTTTCTTTTTCTTTTTTTTTTGTTGTTTCCAAAAATTATGGTCGGAGGGGAAAAAAAACCCAAATATTAAAAGACTAACTTTCGAGATATTTATTCTCTCCAAAAATTCTTTGCTGTTTTAAAACCACTGTAAATCAATTAAATCATCATACTGATGGTCTAAATAGCTTTGTAAATGAACAGAAGACCATAATATTAAGAGGGGTATTTGAAGAATTATATTTCGTATTTCTTCATAAAAATATATGTTATGGGTAATCATTAGAATCAACTCATGGAGGTGATTATAACGAGTACCCACATGTTTCCACAGAGAAATCCAAAAAATATTATGAAATTTAATACAAAATTTTGCGCTCAGTTCCTCTTCCGATCATACAATTCAGGGCATAAATGTCATTGACACACAGCATAATAACACAGAGCCGCCAGTTTGAAGATCGCCTATACTAACGTACCATTATAGTCTATCACATCGCCATATTTGTCAATGTTTAATAATAGCGATCATTTCCGTAAATGAAATAGGAAGTAAAATTTTCAGAGCAAATGCGGTATGAAATTCCACATTTGCTTTAGAAATTTTGCCAACTTTGGACATCAGTTACAGAAAGCATCGCCCATTTTCAGAATTGTTTTCCGAGAAACATGGCGGTGTGAAAATATATTTATCCCGTCAACACAGTGAGTGTGCCGTGAAACATTTTTGATATCCTGTCAATACGACCTACTCACTGCGTATGAATATGTGCGGTTGCTGGGGTTATTTCTTTGCATTTTAAAGCTATTTGTAATGTTGACGGGATAAATAGAATAGTAGGTTAGTGCCATGAATGGGAAAAATATCTGGCGTGGCTCGGAAACGGGATGTGCTCGGCAGAGCCTCGCCCATCCCGTTTCACGGCACTAACCTACTATTTATTCTCTATCTATTTTCCGGCGAGACGGTTCAAATGAGTGGTCACAACATATACTTCTGATGAGAAATAAAGAAATTCTTGAGCCTTGCCGGATATTTTTTCCCATTCACGGCACTAACCTACTATTCTCTATATTGGTACATTAATAGTATAGTCGACAAAGATAAACTTCGAATTAAATTCCCTCAAAACGTGGACGGGTGTGTCGGCAGGTGTTTTTGTGGATTTGTTATTATCGTCCGTGTCCGATGATCGGATCGTGTCGATAGCCACATCGGTCCAGTCTCCGATGAGTCTATGTAAAGCATCGCCGACGGATTCGATCGTCTCGCGTGCCCCGGACAATACAGCTGCGATTCTTCGTTGAATCAACAAAGCAGCACACTTTAACTTTAAAATAAAACACGCCACCCGCGCCTTCCGCCATGTTGTTGTTGCGGATGGACGCTTGACTGTCATCAAGTCGATAGACGCTTCAGGTGATCGAGTCCCTAAAACACGTAAAATCGCGGAGTGGCGAAATGGTACTCGCTAAATTCCGATATATTTCGAGACGCGTTAATGTCAAAACGTTCGAATTGTTCAACCCTCACGTTTATCAAGACTAGCATAGACTCGCTCGTTCATCATATTTACGAGGAATTCTCGAAAAAAAAATTATTGTTTCATCACAATTTAGGTCGGCGGAAATAAAAAACGAACACAACCGATCCGTAAACCAAGTAATTAAAAAAAAGTGGCCTTAGGCATAAACAAACCATGTCTCCAGTCGTGACTCCGGTAAGGATGAATCCCAGTGTTAAATTACCAGGGATTCCGCTGGGGAAAATAAAAAAATTGCCACATCAAAAAGAAAAAAAAAGAAAAAAAAAAGGAATAACCAATGGGATAAAAATAAACAATTGGCGATAAAAAAATACAATTTTCAAAAAAAAATAATGATTTTTGTTTTCTTCGAAAATTAAGTTTTTATTGCCAATTGTTTATTTTTATCGCCAATTGCGAAAGTGGCGATCGCCAGCGGAATCCCTGAATTACCCATCGCATGCTCCAACCATCCACACCAGAATAGTGAATGGAATTCACATCTGGGGTGAAGTTGCCTGGTGTAATGTATTCAGAATGCATGGCACATTGTCTTTCAGTGCTGAATGTTGCTCTTTATTGTAGTTTTCTTTAATAATAAATTTCAGCATATCCACAAAACCATTTTCAACACCACTGTGACCAGTGTGTATTAATTACAATTAGGCAACACAGTATGTGTTGCCTAATTGTAACTAGAAATGGACGCTTGTCGACAAGCGCTGTGTATCCCCCTCCCCAGATACACAAGTAGTTTGAAAAAAGGGTGTTCGAGTTATGCTCCGGAGACAAAATCAGTGACGGAAAAACAAAGGGAGATAACTAAAAAATTAGAGATGCAAGAGTTGTCATTCTTGCGTGACACACCTTTAGAGTCGTGGTCTATGCACGTGTGAAATTTCATGAAAATATTCCAAAGGGTGTTCGAGTTATGCTCCGGACACGAAATCAGTGCACAAAACAACAAAGGGAGATAACTAAGAAATTAACGACGCAAGAGTTGTCATTCTTACGTGCAACACACCTTTGGGTCGTCTTCTATGCATTTGTGAATAAACTAGAAAATGTGTTTATAGAACACGGATGTCCCACATATCGCTTTGATAATAAATGAGGCCAAATTCCAAGTCAAAATTTTCTTTTACCTGAGCGTTAAAGTTTTGAAGCACCAAGTATGTGACCTTGACCCTGGGCTTGGCGGGGGCAGGACGAACGTGGATTTGGCACAGGGCGGTAGAGGACCATTAGAGCAATGCATATGTGAAATATGAAGCTGATCCGTGAAAGAAAACAGAAATTATAAGATATTTACCTGAGCGTTAAAGTTTTTGAAGCACTAAGTATGTGATCTGAACCCTGGGCTTGGCGGGGGCAGGACGAACGTGGATTTGGCACAGGGCGGTAGAGGACCATTAGAGCAATGTGTATATGAAATATGAAGGAGATCGGTCGAAGGATGAAGAAATTATGAGACATTTACCTGAATGTTAAAGTTTTGTCGGACGGACGGACGGGACGACGGGAGGACGGGACGCACGTTCCTACGAATGAATACTTGTTGGGTTTTAACTCTATAAAAATACCCAACAAGAGTACCCAACACTATCCTAACCCTACCCAATAAGATCCCCGTACGCTTACAACAAGTACCCATTCGTGGTGGGGCATAAAAATATTCCAAAGGGTGTTCGAGTTATGCTCTGGATACAAAATCAGAGCACGAAACAACAAAGGGAGATAAGTAAACAAGAATTCCGCAGAATCAAATGCCTCGCCTTGTCCAGCCTTGACCTCGAGCCTGGGCCCGAAAGCAATTTTCATTGGCCCGAACATATTATACAATTATTGACTAGTGAGCCATAGAATATCAATTATATTCTATGGCTAACTAGTCAATAATTCTTTTATTATATGATAATAGTCTGTATATAGCACTTACGACCTTATGCTACTAGACATAAATTGAAAAAGAATTTGCCAAAAAAAATGAAAAAAAAAAATGGAAAAAAAAAGTTTAAAAATTAAAAATAATAATGCTTGCTACTGGAGCCCAGAATTTTTTTTTAATAGTCCTATATTTATCTACATATATCTGAACAGGTCCACATAGTGCTACAATATTTTCAACACAGTCTACGGAAATGTAATATACAAAAAAAAATTAAAAAAAAATAATGCTCGCTACTGGAGCCCAGAATTTTCGTTAATAGTCCTATATTTATCTACATATATCTGCACAGGTCCACATACTGCCACAATATTGTCAACACAGTTTACGGAAATGTAATAATGTACCTGTATAAATTACCTGTAATAAGTTAGTGGTCAGTTAAAAAATTGAAAAAGAATGTAAAAAAAAAAAAATGGAAAAAAAAATTAAATTTAAAAAAAAAAAATAATGCTCCCTACTGGAGCCCAGAATGTTTTTTAATAGTCCTATATTTATCTACATATCATATATGCACAGGTCCACATATTGCCACAATATTTTCAACACAGTTTACGGAAATGTAATATAATCATTTACCTGTATAAATTACCTGTAAGTGGTCAGTGGTCAGTTGCACATGCTAGCACATGCACAGGTGAATAGTCTGTATATAGCACTTACGACCTTATGCTACTAGACAACAAGAAACGAGGCAAAGCCACGAAGGCCAGGTTTTTTCCAAGCATAGACACTTGGATAACATAATTATACCCACTTTTTGTAGACTAGATGGCCGTGGCCTGCATGTCGCGCCTTGGGGCGAGGCATGGACACCAAAAAAATAGATATAGTAGATGGAAAAACTTTAACGAAAAAACTTTAACCGGACACACGGACGTACGAACGGAAGGACGGACGGACGTACACCAAAATGCCGACGATATCGCGCTTTCCGCAAGCGGATGCGACAATGATGATAAACACCCATGTGAAGTATCAAGGTAATGGGTGAAGCAGTTGCAGAGATATAGTACACAAAAAAACTTTAACCAAAAAACTTAACCAAAAAGCTTAACCAAAAACTTTAACCAAAAAACTTAACCAAAAAAACTAAACCAAAAACTTTAACCGGACGTACGTACGTTAACGTACGTACGCCAAAGTGCCGACTATATCGCGCTTTCCGCAAGCGGGCACGACAAAAACTTTAACAAAAAAATTCAAAGTAATTTGACCTTGACATTGGGCACAGGGGCCGCACGGTTGGGGGTTAGAATGAAAATATGGATGATGATAAACACCCATGTGAAGTTTCAAGGTCTTGGGTGAAGCAGTTGCAGAGATATAGTATAACGAAAAAGTTTTAAGCAAAAAATTTAACAAGACGTACGTTAAAAAGTTAACGTTGTAAATGGCTAAGTCAATTACGTAGAAATAATAGGTGAAGGTAAAACAAGAAACGAGGCAAAGCCACGAAGGCCAGGTTTTTTCCAAGCATGGACACTTGGATAACATAATTATACCCACTTTTTGTAGACTAGATGGCCGTGGCCTGCATGTCGCGCCTTGGGGCGAGGCATGGACACTAAAAAAATAGATATAGTAGATGGAAAAAGTTTAACGAAAAAACTTTAACCAGACACATGGACGTACGGACGGACGGACGTATGCCAAAATGCCGACGATATCGTGCTTTCCGCAAGCGGGTGCGACAATGATGATAAACACTCATGTGAAGTATCAAGGTAATGGGTGAAGCAGTTGCAGAGATATAGTACACGAAAACTTTAACATTGTAAACGCGAAAACTTAACATTGAAAATGGCTAAGTCGACTGCGCGGAAAAAATGGGTCAAGTTAAAAAACAAGAGGGCCATGATGGCCCTAATTCGCTCACCTGACTCCATGAACACCAGAGGAGAATGTGACATTGAGTTCATGTGTTTTAAAAAAAATTGTGCTATTTTTAAATGGCGGTCATCTTGGATTAAGCGATGACTCATTGTACCGAATTTGAAAATGCTTCACCCAAGGATCTTAACTTCCTATGAAGTTTGGCCAGCATCGGCCATGTGGTTCCTGAGAAAAAGACGTCCAAAATCTCGAATAAATGGACCTTTTGGCGGCCATCATGGATGTTATAATCATCCGATTCCGACAAAAATAAAATTTGACCCAACGGGCCACGCCCATTTTTGACCCCGGGGTCACCATTTTCACAACTTTGAAAGAGCATTGTAAATCGATCAGTTCTACCAAGTTTAGTCGAAATCCGGCCAGCAGTTCATGAGAAGAAGATTTTTTAAGAATTTATGCTATTTTTAGACGGCGGCCACCTTGGATTAGCGATGACCTCCATTTTAACAAATCTGAAAATAAAAGGCTTCACCCATGGACCATAACTTTTAAGTTTGGCTACCATGGGCCAAGCGGTTCATGTGAAGAAGAATTTTGAAATCTCTAATAAAAGAAAGACCTTTTGACATTTCGGCGGCCATCTTGGATGACATAACAATCCGATTTCGACAAAAAATGTACCAGAGTGATCGCCTCATTGATACCTTCGATTTGATATATAACATGACTATATTCGGTCAAAAATAAAATTTGACCCCAATTTGACCCCACGAGCCACGCCCATTTTTGACCCCGGGGTCACCATTTTAACAACTTTGAAAGACCATTATACATCGATCATTCCTACCAAGTTTCGTCGAAATCCGGCTAGCGGTTCATGAGAAGATTTTTTAAGAATTTATGCGATTTCTAGACGGCGGCCATCTTGGATTAGCGATGACCTCCATTTTAACAAATCTGAAAAGGTTTCACACATGGACCATAAATTTTAAGTTTGGTTACCATGGGCCAAACGGTTCATGTGAAGAAGAATTTTGAAATCTCTAATAAAAGAACGTTATGACATTTCGGCGGCCATCTTGGATGACATAACAATCCGATTTCGACAAAAAATGTACCAGAGTGATCGCCTCTTTGATATCTTCGATTTGATATATAACATGACCATATTCGGTCAAAAATAAAATTTGATCTCAATTTGACCCAACGGGCCACGCCCATTTTTGACCCCGGGGTCATCATTTTAACAACTTTGAAAGAGCATTGTACATCGATCATTCTTACCAAGTTTCATCGAAATCCGGCTAGCGGTTCATGAGAAGAAGATTTTTTAAGAATTTATGCTATTTTTAGACAGCGGCCATCTTGGATTAGCGATGACCTCCATTTTAACAAATCTGAAAAGGCTTCACCCATGGACCATAACTTTTAAGTTTGGCTACCATGGGCCAAGCGGTTCATGTGAAGAAGAATTTTGAAATCTCTAATAAAAGAACGTTATGACATTTCGGCGGCCATCTTGGATGACATAACAATCCGATTTCGACAAAAAATGTACCAGAGTGATCGCCTCTTTCATACCTTCGATTTGATATGTAACATGACCATATTCGGTCAAAAATAAAATTTGACCACAATTTGACCCCACGGGCCACGCCCATTTTTGACCCCGGGGTCACCATTTTAACAACTTTGAAAGAGCATTGTACATCGATCATTCCTACCAAGTTTCATCGAAATCCCGCAAGCGGTTCATGAGAAGAAGATTTTTTAAGAATTTATGCTATTTTTAGACGGCGGCCATCTTGGATTAGCGATGACCTCCATTTTAACAAATCTGCAAAGGCTTCACCCATGGACCATAACTTTTAAGTTTGGCTACCATGGGCCAAACGGTTCATGTGAAGAAGAATTTTGAAATCTCTAATAAAAGAACGACCTTTTGACCTTTCTTAGTTGACCATCTTGGTTGACATAACCATCCGATTTCGACAAAAAATGCACTAGAGTGATCGCCTCATTGATACCTTTGATTTGATATATGACATGGCCATATTCGGTCAAAAATAAAATTTGACCCCAATTTAACCCCACGGGCCACGCCCATTTTTGACCCCGGGGTCACCATTTTAACAACTTTGAAAGAGCATTGTACATCGATCATTCCTACCAAGTTTTGTTGAAATCCGGTTAGCGGTTCTTGAGATAAAGATTTTTGAAGAATTTGTGCTATTTTTAGACGGCGGCCATCTTGGATTACGTAATGACGTCATTTTACCAATTTTGTAATCCCCCTACCTAAGGACCATGACCATGAAGTTTGGTAACTATAGGCCCAATGGTTACCGAGGAGAAGACGTTTGAAAATGTTCACAGACGACGACGGACGACAGACACATTGCGGTAACAATAGCTCACATGAGCTTCGCTCAGGTGAGCTAAAAAGTAACATGTTGGATAGTGATATGTGGTGGGCACCCCTTGATTATGAAGCTGTGAAAGTTTGGTGGTCCTAGATGGTACAGTACCAAAGAAATGGACTTAAACACGAAAACTTAACATTCAAAACGCGAAAACTTAACATTGAAAATGGCTAAGTCGACTGCGCTGAAAAAATGGGTCAAGCTAAAAAAAAAGTAACATGTTGGATAGTGACATGTGGTGGGCACCCCTTGATTAGAATGTGAAAAGTTTGGTGGTCCTAGGTGGTACAGTACCAAAGAAATGGACTCAAACACGAAAACTTAACATTGATTGTGGATGCCGCCCGCCTGCCCGCCCGCCCGCCCGGCTTTCGCCAATCCAATAGCCTGGATTTTTTTTCAAAAAACCTGGCTAAAAATTGAAAAAGAATTTGAAAAAAAAAATGAAAAAAAAAAGTTTAAAAATTAAAAATAATAATGCTTGCTACTGGAGCCCAGATTTTTTTTTAATAGTCCTATATTTATCTACATATATCTGCACAGGTCCACATAATGCCACAATATTTTCACGGAAATGTAATATCCAATGTAGTAATTTACCTGTATAAATTACCTGTGGTCAAGAGTGGTCAAGACTGGACATTTGCACATGCTAGCACATGCACAGGTGAATGGTTCTCCCAGTCTCTATTGTTCTCTCTACAGGTAAGGTGTACAGAGCACACGAGAAAAGGTGTACAGAGCAGACGAGAAAACGGGTCTTCATGCATTATTGTCCAGTTTGTAGAGTGCGCAAAACAAAAAAGGGAGATAACTGAAAAATTAACTACGCAAGAGTTGTCATTCTTGTGCGCGACACACCTCCGGGTCGTGGTCTATGCATGTGTGAAGTTTCATGAAAATATTCCAAAGGGTGGTCGAGTTATGCTCCGGACAGGAAATCAGTGCGCGAAAACAAAAAAGGGAGATAACTAAAAAATTAGCTATGCAAGAGTTGTCATTCTTGTGCACGACACACCTTCGGTTCGTGGTCTAATTGAATGTGTGAAGTTTCATAAAAATATTCCAAAGGGTGGTCGAGTTATGGTCAATCAGTGCGCGAAACAAAAAAGGGAGATAACTCAAAAATTAGCTATGCAAGAGTTGTCATTCTTGTGCGCGACACACCTTCGGGTCGTGGTCTGCATGTGTGAAGTTTCATGAAAATATTCCAAAGGGTGGTGGAGTTATGCTCCAGACACGAAATCAGTGCGAGAAACAAAAAAGGGAGATAACTCAAAAATTAGCTATGCTCTTGTGCGCGACACACCTTCGGGTCGTGGTCTATGCATGTGTGAAGTTTCATGAAAATATTCCAAAGGGTGTTCGAGTTATGCTCCGGACAAGAAGTGTCTGCGGCGGAAGCGGACGCGGCCCGCTGTCAAATCCGACGGAGTCCGGGGGATACAATTAATACACACTGGTGTTGAAAAACTGTAAACAAAGGCCCAGTTTTCACTTCCCATGCACCAGTACATTAATTTCCCATTTACAGTGGAACCTCACTAAACAAAGACCCTGCGAGTCGTGGTGTCCAGTTTCGAGAGATTCCACTGTAATTCAGGTACATTGTACATATTAAAGCATGAAAACATAGGTGGGTCACTGTGTGTGCTTGGACATCATGAAAATGTATTATTAGTGTCACAATCAAAAATAAGGTTAACCCTTGCAATTCAGAATTAAATATTGTCGTCTGCTGTTTATTATTTTTTCTCATCAAAAACATGGTTCGACAACACTTTAGAATCATTACCCATGGAAATGAGTATAAGAGCTGTCAAACCATGTTTATATTGAGAAAGGAGACAAAATATCAAACAACAGCAGACGACACTTTTCGGTTCCCACCTTCTACGGGTTAACACACCAAATCTTTCTGTATGTCCAGTTTAGACAGGTTAATTCTGTATAATTTCTGGCTGTGACTGGAGAAATGGGGCTTACGTGATTTGTGACCTGATAAAATAGCACACTCGTGTAGCCTGTTAACGATATATATTGCTCGTTAGAAGCAGGTGTTTCATGATGGAATGGCAAGCAGTGCATATTCTGAGGTACAGGAACGGGTCTCCAACGATTCTAATGTGTCCCCATACTTATACAGAGAGTAAGGAATATAATGGAAGTGCTTAAATCAACTACCAGTGGTTACAAATCGAACGTTTCTGAGACAATATCATGCATTTTGCACATTTTATTTAAACCGACACATAGAGGAATGTTTTTACCCCGTAACAAGACCGTTCCCAAGTAAATCAGTCATTAATTGGCTAAAATATTTGTTTCATGCACAGGAATTAGATGTGGTTGACCTACTCATCAATTTACCTGTCCTGTACAAAGCCCCATACAATTCATATAGAAACTAGATGGCCGCGGCCTGCATGTCGCGCATTGTGGCGAGGCATGGACACTAAAAAGAAAGATATAGTATAACGAAAAACTTTAACAAAAAAACTTAATCAAAAACTTTAACCTGACACACGTACGTACGTACGTACGTACGTACGCCAAAGTGCCGACTATATCGCGCTTTCCGCAAGCGGGCGTGAAAAAAACTTTAACCAAAAACTTCAAAGTAATTTGACCTTGACATTGGGCACAGGGTAGAATGAAAATATAGTGGACAAGGGCCTACAAGAATGACGTTATGACAGTTTCAAGGTAATGGGCAAAGCAGTTGCAGGGATATAGTATAACAAAAAACTTTAACCAAAAAACTTAATCAAAAACTTTAACCAACAAACTTAAACCAAAAAACTTAACCAAAAAACTTAACCAAAAACTTCAAAGTAATTTGACCTTGACATTGGGCACAGGGGCCGCACGGGAGGGGGTAGAATGAAAATATAGATGATGATAAACACCCATGTGAAGTTTCAAGGTAATGGGCAAAGCAGTTGCAGAGATATAGTATAACGAAAAACTTTAAAGGCCCTGAACGGCTCAGTATTACAATTTCCCGATTTTTTCAAACACAAAAACATGTTTGGCAACTGATTTAGTACACAAAACTAACATATACTGCCTAATAGATACATCTCAAGTCTTGAGATTTACATCTTAATCGCAAAGTGAAGACAACAAAAACTTGTTTAGTGTACAACTCAGTGCAAAATATCAATATTGACAAATTAATTCCCGTAACCCAACGGCTTCGGCTCAGAAGCGAGTCGATAAACTCCGGCTATCGGAATTCATCGGCCGTGAATCAGGGAGTTGGGCAGTTGACCCGAGCTTCTATCGGAAAATCGATCGGACTTTGAACACGAACCTGCTGTTTGTTTATCAACAAATATTGATATTTTCATTGACTACAAACTCATTTTTGTACCAAAATGAATGCAAACAGTTTCAAAGTGTGTGTAAATAGAAACCTGTTGGATTTATGTGTGGGAAAACCCAATAGGAGGCCAAATTCGGCAACTTGAGCCGTATTGGGGCTTTAACCAAAAAACTTAACCAAAAACTTTAACCAAAAAACTTTACCAAAAACTTAAACCAAAAAAGTTAACCAAAAACTTCAAAGTAATTTGACCTTGACATTGGGCACAGGTGCCGCACGGGAGTGGGGTAAAATGAAAATATAGATGATGATACACACCCATGTGAAGTTTCAAGGTAATGGGCAAAGCAGTGGCAGAGGATATAGTATAACAAAAAACTTTAACCAAAAAACTTAACCAAAAACTTAACCAAAAAACTTAATCAAAAACTTCAAAGTAATTTGACCTTGGGCACAGGGGCCGCACGGGAGGTGGTTAGAATGAAAATATAGATGATGATAAACACCCATGTGAAGTTTCAAGGTAATGGGCAAAGCAGTTGCAGAGATATAGTATAACAAAAAACTTTAAGCAAAAAACTTAACCAAAAACTTTAAGCAAAAAACTTAACCAAAAACTTTAACCAAAGAACTTAACCAAAAAACTTCAAAGTAATTTGACCTTGACATTGGGCACACCCACACGGGAGGGGGGTAAATGAAAATATAGATGATGATAAACACCATGTGAAGTTTCAAGGTAATGGGCAAAGCAGTTGCAGAGATAGTATAACGAAAAACTTTAACCAAAAAACTTAACCAAAAACTTAACCAAAAACTTGAACCAAAAACTTTGCCAAAAAACATTAACCAAAAATTCAAAGTAATTTGACCTTGACATTGACACAGGGGCCGCACGGGAGGGGGGTAGAATGAAAATATGATGATGATAAACACCCTGTGAATTTCAAGGAATGGGCAAAGCAGTTGCAGAGATATAGTATAACGAAAAACTTTAACCAAAAAACTTAACCAAAAACTTTAACCAAAAAACTTAACCAAAAACTTCAAAGTAATTTGACCTTGACATTGAGCACAGGGGCCGCACGGGAGGGGGGTAGAATGAAAATATAGATGATGATAAACACCCATGTGAAGTTTCAAGGTAATGGGCAAAGCAGTTGCAGAGATATAGTATAACTAAAAAATTTAACCAAAAAACTTAACCAAAAATCTTAACCAAAAACTTTAACTAAAAAACTTAACCAAAAACTTTAACCAAAGAACTTAACCAAAAACTTCAAAGTAATTTGACCTTGACATTGGGCACAGGGGCCGCACGGGAGGGGGTAGAATGAAAATATAGATGATGATAAACATCCATGTGAAGTTTCAAGGTAATGGGCAAAGCAGTTGCAGAGATATAGTATAACGAAAAACTTTAACCAAAAAACTTAACCAAAAAACTTAACCAAAAACATTAACCAAAAACTTAAAAGTAATTTTTGACATTGGGCACAGGGGCCGGGCCGCACGGGAGGGGGGTAGAATGAAAATACAGATGATGATAAACACCCATGTGAAGTTTCAAGGTAATGGGCAAAGCAGTTGCAGAGATATAGTATAACGAAAAACTTTAACCAAAAAACTTAACCAAAAACTTTAACCAAAGAACTTAACCAAAAACTTTAACCAAAAAACTTAACCAAACAACTTAACCAAAAACTTTAACCGGACACACGTACGACTATATCGCGCTTTCCGCAAGCGGGCGCGACAAAAATTGTCATACGCATTTATTTCTTGAAATTTACAAATCACACATTTTTCTTGACTGCCATCCCCTTGTATATGTTATTAGGCAAGAAAGAGTAAAGACGATCGCCACTACAACGCCTATTTAAATAGTAATCTCTTTAAGTTTTGTTTGACCCATATTTCAAGGCATTGACGTCATTGACCGGAACTGGGGACTGGTTCTGTAATTTTGTTCCTTTGTTGAATGTATATGTTCTTCCTGTCATTGAGAGCACAATCACCCATTTCAAAGTCGTACGCAAGCAAATGGTATCAAGTTATATCGGCATACCTAACACTCGGATAAACCAACAACGATTTCTTTGGAACAGCAAATGGCAATAATAATTTACAAGAGAAATAACTCCACATTTATTGAGAAATAACTAAGTCTATATCGTGGCATCGTTTGCCACTAATAATGCTAACAGAAGCACCAGCCCCTGCTATTGCTTAGAAGAAGGGGCAAACTAATTCACATAATATTATAAAAGGGCATTTTAATTTGTTGCACTACCCCAGTGACGAGCTTGTTTTAAAATATAAAGCAATTAAGTTACCAAATAACTGGTACTAATGATTAAACTGTATGTATGGTCCCTGCAAAGAAACAGAAACCCATTAGAAAATAATGACATAAAAATCGCATGAAACAAGCACAGAAGGTGAACAGAGATGATTTTAGTCGTCAACGAGGCAGTATGGTGCATTGTATGATTAGCGATACACATAGGGACATGTTTAAATGGCGAAAGGGCCGCTAAACCCAGCAACAGCTCGCGGCACTCCCTGTGTATACCTCTGCAGTGTTGTGACAAGCTGGCACGGCCCTACTGTATACAATCCATATTGTCACATGATGGTCCAACCTGGTGGTGGTTTATCATGCTGCTTATTTCTACTCATTTCGCCTATTTGTCTACGAAAGAATAAATAAAGTACACATGAGCCGCACTGCAAAACTATACGGACGGTAGAGGTTTTGTAGAGCTATGTTTCCACAACAATGACTTTCTTGTGTGTGACTGTCATTATATAAGAAAATTAATAATTTTGAGGCTTTAAGATATCACTCAAATGTAAATACTCGATTCTATGATCAGCCTATGGGGAAACATTAGAATCGTTGAGACCAGTTCCTGTGTCCTGAGCAGTCTCACAGGCACTTTGTAGTATGAACGACAAAACGCTCTTTACATCATAATTTTACTCTGATATTAAATATCTAGAAAGTAGGACACTCGCCATCTTTTCAAACAACGGAAGTGAATTAATTACTTTGGGCCTGGTTCGCTAATTCAGTAATTGTAACGCGCGTGAAGGCCGGGACAAGCAGGGTCCCGGCCTTCTCGCGTGTTACAATTACTGAATCAGCGAGCAATGCCCAAGGTACACAGGTATCACTTCCGTTGGTTGAAAATATGGCGAGTGTCCTACCTTATAGATATTTAATATCAGAGTAAAATTGGGTACTGATAGGCGACCCATTTCCGGCCAAAAATTACGTTTTTTTCGCAATAATTTTAAACGTTTACATCAGACCATGATTTTTCTCACATTAAGAAATACGTCGGCTCACCTTACATAGAATAACATAAAATTCATTAGTATAGTGGGAGGTAACTGCTGACAATGGGGCCTGAAAAGGGGTAATTAAAAGGCCAAATAAAATACAGGAGACCCATTTTTCCGGACACTAGGATGGACACTAGGATGGATACTAGGATTTTCCGCGATATTTACTTTTTGTTAAGCTAAAACTGCAAAATTACAGTGAAAGTAATTAATACTGTATGGTATTGATCAAATGATAGCAATTATTGCATGTATTACTTCGAAGATACTGTTAATTCCTTTATTCTGTACGCTTTGCCTCTTTTCAACACAAGCGCTCGGTCCCGATAATCAAGTTCCACGTCATACAGGTGTCAACAGAAGTTGGCATGTATGAAAACAGTTCAATTTAATAGTTTTATTAATTTTTCTAGGAAATCTTCACACCCGACAACTGGAAATGACCACCTTAATGACCAGGAACAAAAATACTGTATGAAAATGCAGAATTAAGCGTTTACAAGGGTGTCCGGGAAAATGGGTTATGACGAAAAATGGGTCGCCTACCAGTATTGTCGTTCATTCCACAAAGTGCCTGTGAGCAGTCTATGCAGATGCACATGCTGATGCTCTACACTCATCGAAACACTCAAAAACCCAATTTCTGCAGAAAAAATTAAGCACAATGGACTGCTAAATAGTCTCTAAAGCACTCTCGAAAGCATGTACTTGATTTATTTCGGAGCAACGTTTACAGTGGACGAGTTGGACAGTGGACGAGTTGATCTCACCTGGAGGAGGGGCGTTATTTATTGGTGTTCCTGACTGCGGATCATTTATCAGGTGTTCTTTCTCTCCCACCTTCATCTTGATCGGTTGTGTACCTTACATTCGTAGATATAAAGCAGATATGGATCATATGTCGTTGCGAACGTCAAAATGTGCGCTTTCAGAAACAAAGAGAAAACAAGTTGGTCCCCGGTTCCAAATTGCACTCAATTACTTACATGTCCAAGAGCAACACAATGAACCAGGAACCAGTGACCAGCTGACACGATTTAACCACCACGACTATCAATATAAGGTTTGATCATGTCCAGCCGTGTACAAACGTTTGTTGTGGCCCGAGGGAACTGTTTGAACCACAAGGCCGCAGCAGGCCGCGGGTTCAAACAGTTCCCGAGGGCCACAGCAAACGTTTGCACACGGCTGGACATGATCAAACGTTATTGTTACATTTCCAACAAAAAACTGATGTAATTTGAGCATTATATTCAGTATTTTCAGTACTTTTGTAAATGGTCCCATCCAAGTAGATAATTTTCGGTATGCATATTCCGGGGCCGCGTCATGAAGTAGTGACGTCATGAAGGCACTTCGGCGTAGTGACGTCATGAAGGCACTTGGTCTGCGCGCGGCCCCGGAATGAGCATTGCCTAAAGCCATGTGCAAACAGCACGCGCTATTTGTTTGCAACGGAAACCATGTAACAATTTCCAATTTCACATGTAGAACTACGGGAGTATCTCCGCGGGGGTGCATTGTTCTTCGTGGGATGAGCAACTTGAACAATACAAACACACTCATATATACATATATTAGTAACTATCAGTTTCAAAGTGTTATTTCTGCATACGCAGATTTTAGCATATATTATGCATCAGTCAATGTGAATCCCCGCACCCCCCCTCCGGGGGAGGGGCGGGGCTTTACCGGGGCATACACCGGGGCTTTTACCTTTCATGATGCCCCGCAGTGCGGGGACTTTACCGGGGCTTTTACAAATGGGCCGGGACACACCCCGGGGGCTTTACCGGGGTTTTACCCGGGCTTTACCTGGGCATACCCCGGGGCTTAACATTTCATGATGCCCCGCAGTGCGGGGCTTTTACCGGGGCTTTCACAGCAGCGAAAATATAAGCCCCGCTATTCCCCCGGAGGGGGGGTGCGGGGACTTACATTGACTGATGCATTATAGTACACAACTGTTAATTGACAGGAGTTTGTCGTCATGATGGAATGCCATAATTATAAAACCAGTTAATGATGTTCAATATACCTGCATTTGCATGGCGTTTAATTGCAATATATTAAAGTCATATCATACAAAAAGTATACATTTTTGAAATCAGAAAAGAATGGAGGTTTAGAAAATGCAAAAAGAAAATCCGTGATTTTCACCCAACTGGTCCCTTAATTTTCCCTTGACGGGTCACATAATTATGTCATTTGTCACTCAGGCCCGTAGCCAGACCTGAAGAAGGGGGGGGGGTCGTTTCGATGGCCCAAGGGGCCTGAGGTATCTAGGCGGGGAGGGGGGTCTAAAAAAGTGGACCTCGAGGCTAAAAAAGTGGACCTCGAGGCTGGGTCGATGGGGGGGGGGCGGTTTGGTTCCGCCCCCCCCCTCCCCCCCCCCCCCCCCCCCCCCCCCCCCCCCCCCCCCCCCCCCCCCCCCCCCCCCCATCTCCCCCCCTGCTCCCCCCCCCCCCCCCCCCCCCCCCCCCCCCCCCCCCCCCCCCCCCCCCCCCCCCCCCTCCCCCTGGCTACGGGCCTGTCACTGGTGCTGTACTTACTCCGCGCCGGCGTAACATGTTCCACGTAGAAATATGTGCCGAATTCCGGATGAATTCCCATTCACATTGGTGCTGCACTCCGCGCCGACCATAGACATAGAATATATATATTCTATATTCTATGTCTATGGCGCCGACGTAAAATGTTTCACGCCGAAATACGCCTATATATATATATATATATAGTAACCAGTGCAGAATCTTGCGCCGGTTACTAGATGAAACATACATTTTGCGATAGCTCTAAGTATAGATGAGTGACATCTCGACAGGAAACCTGTGCTATCCACGGAAACTAAGTCCAGATGATATCAAACTGCCCTGCTCCAAAGTGTATTCCTATATACCAAGGCAGGGGAGCAGCGTATACAATCAGTGTGGGTGGATTAATAAACGAGGATTTGGAACAGAATAGCTTGTATTTTGAAATGATTAATCATAAATGTTTTCTCGTAGCTGTCAGTATAAGACTGCAGATACGATTTTATATACAACCAGGCATGTGCTTTTAAAAAACTAACAGTACAAGAGGAGACATATTACCCGATAAACTAAACAACCATGAAACGACGTACCTACTGTACATAATGATGAACATGGGTGTTGTATCTTGGAGCCTTGCCCATATCACAGATCAGTATGCATACGTTGAGACGTGGCATATGTGAGATGGTGATATTTTAGGAAGAAAGATAATTAATCTATTACTAAATATCCCTGTTAGCGGGAATACATGTTAGTGGGAATTAATCCCTTAGACTGTCAGTGACCCATTTTGACAGCTGGTTCCAACGTTGTTTGGCGGTGTTACGGTTTGCGACTAATAGGCGGGAAGAAAGTACATGAATTGGACATGTGTGTATCGGTTCTCGTTGCGGTGGTTGGTATAAGAGCATGTTCATAGACTGATAACTTGTAAATATAGTTTTAGTGATGTTTATAGGTGGTCAGATAATGCAATGTCTATCGCTAGTTTGACATGTTTAAAGTGGGTTGTGTGTCCCGATACGGGTTGCTTGAGCCGATGAAACGATCGCTTGTGGGCGGCCATTTCTTGGTTAGAATCCCGGTTCGGGAGATACATGGCTCTGAACATGTTGTACGGCATATGACGGCATAATACATAGTAAATACATGGTTAGTGCCGTCGAATATAAAATATATTCGGTTGAACCTTAGACAGCTTTATTGGGGCGAGCTTTAGCGAGCCACTACAAAGTTGTCGTGGCGAAACAGAATATATTTTATATTCGACGGCACTAATCATGTATTTAATTTATACCGCAAACATAATTGTTGAACGTGCGTGACGTCATTTGTTGACGTCATTCCATCGCAATACGTCACAAATCTAATGACGTCATTCAAAGCAAAATGGCGGCGTCCACGTTAGGTAGATTCGGTATTGTATCTGATTAAATCTCCGATTTATCTACGATGAGCTACAATACTGGCTGGTTTTAGACTACACAGTTGTCATAATTAATAAGCATTACAATCATAATGGACATAGCCATGTCGTTGGTTTGGTTAAATTGGTGGAACGTAGATGAAATACAGATGCAAACCAGTTGTAAAACCACACCTCAAATAACATACACAATAATAAATACAAATGTTCAGGAGGTATGTTCATGATTAAAAAATACAAGTACACAGTTAACCATGTATCATGACATCTAATTACCAAGTTTATGAGTTATCGTGAACCGTGCTCTCTTTATTGAAAAGGTCAGTCCGTTTATAAGCTAGGCTTAACACAGTACTCAACAATGTAATACGGTTACCACTAGCAACACCGATATACCAGTAGCCTATTTCACCAACATTGCAAAGTATTCTTTTCTATCAAAGTATACTTTGAGGGAGAAATTTAATATTTTAGGATACATTTATTAATTTTTATTATACTGAATTTATTACATTATCACAGCCATTTTGGCTGTGATAATGTAATAAATTCAGTATAATAATTCTGCATACCTTTAATCATCAACTATATGCAGTCGTTAGTTCTATATGAAATAACGCATTTCAGGAAAAATAAATGATTACTCCCTCAAAGTATACTTTGCTAGAAAAGTATACTTTGCAATGTTGGTGAAATCGGCTACTGAATATGTCATCTATTGGATTACCGGACCAGTATATAGTAAATACATGGTTAGTGCCTTAGAATATAAAATATATTCGGTTGAGCCTTAGACAGCTTTATTGGGGCGAGCTTTAGCTAAGGCACTAACTATGTATTTACTTTATACCGCAACACATTTTACGTGTACGTCACGTTGATTTATGACGTAACGTCAAGTTGTCTGACTGACGTCATTACGGCCGTCTTGGATGAGGAGGACAAGGAGCAGTACGGAAAACATTTTATTTGATAAATTCGCCCCAAAATCATGCTAGCTACTTTGGAAATGATCCAAATAAGAAAACAACAGCTAGTGTGTTCAAATCGGTCCGGTAATTCTGAAATTATTACGAAAAATCGATTTGAAGTGGGACAGTTTTGACAAGGTGGAGGAGCTCGAGAAGCTGGTCGGAAAACAACTTTTTTTTAGAAATTCACTCCGAAACCCGACTAGATAGCTTGGAAATGGTCTAATTAAGAAAACAAGAGTTAGTTTGTTCAAATCGGTCCGGTAATTATGAAATTATTGCGAAAAATCGATTTGAAGTGGGACGGTTTTGACAAGGTGGAGGAGCTCGAGAAGCTGGTCGACGAAAAACAACTTTTTTTTAGAAATTCACTCCGAAACCCGGCTAGATAGCTTGGAAATGGTCTAACTAAGAGTTAGTTTGTGAAAATCGATCCAGTAATTCTTAAATTATTCCAACACTATTGAGGTGAAGTGAGACACTTTTTCCGAGAGGTCAAAGTTGAGAAAATAAAGCTAGTACGGCTGGTACCCGGTTACATTGTAATTATATGCAAACTGAGCACCAAAACAAAAGTGCCAGTTTATTATGCTACTTTGATGTATATATACGGTTATTAGCGATTATAGATGATGTTTATTCGGCCACCTTTATTAGGTTACTTCAGACGCTGGTTGCGGTATAAATAGTAAATACATGGTTAGTGTCGTCGAATATAAAATATATTCGGTTGAGCCTTAGACAGCTTTATTGGGGCGAGCTTTAGCGAGTCCCTATAAAGTTGTCAGGGCGAAACCGAATATATTTTATATTCGACGGCACTAATCATGTATTTAATTTATACCGCATACTAAACTTAATTGTTGAACGTGCGTGACGTCATCTGTTGACGTCGTTCCCTCGCCATACGTCACAAATCTAACGACGTGATTCAAAGCAAAATGGTAGATTCGGTATTGTATCTGATTTAATCTCCTGATTTATTTACGATGAGCTTCAAGAATGGCTGCTTTTAGACTACACAGTTGTCATAATAAGCATTACAATCATAATGGACATATCCATGTCGTTGGTTACATCGCATATACTGTAAAAATGGACAAAATTCAGCTGAACCGACAGCGATTTCGATTTTAAAATTCGCCGCCATCTTGAATTTGCTTTTGAGACTGACCAATCAGAGGCCACGGTTAGGGGTCAAAGGCTAAACAAATAAAGGAAAAAACGGCACTTCATGTATATTAGGCTACTTCAGGTATATTAGGTTACTTCAGATATAAACAACATTTATTCAACCCCCTTTATGATGCTACATGGAGCAATGGTTGCGGTATAAAGTCCGTTACCAAGACTATCAGTCACTACTGCTGAATTCACTCTCATGTGGTATTTATTCAGATACAAAATCATCCGAGAGTGAATTAATCATTCATTCCCTTGGTTACATCTGAAAGTGCTATAATGACTAGTGACATGGCTTAACTGCAATCATCATCAGACTGTGTACGCCATTAGGTTCAAACACAGGATGGTCTAGAGTGTGTTTATTAAAACGGTAGTGTATATAATGATTACAAATAAATACATGTGGTCGTATATCTCATTTGCTCTACGAGTTATAGATCTATAAATGCGAGCAGTCCACCCGTGTGTTCCAAATTGCCATTGGCACATGCACTGTTTATATTCATAAATTGTATTCATGGCAATGTGCTTCACCCGCTGATTAACGCTATTATAGTATGGAACTGAACGCCATAAAACACGCTCGCACACGTGGCCGCGCTGATATTACAAGTTGCAATTATTTTTACATGCGATGTATGAGTGCAGTTGATAGCAAAGGTGGCCATGTTGAATGTTTGCTTTATATCATGTCCATGCATACATTATATGTTCAGAGAGTCCGGACACTTTTATGGACAGTGTTGGGTACGATGTTGCCTGGTCAACTGTTTGCACATAAAGTGCACAATGATACACCAAGCAGAGAAAATTGTACCAAAATGTCACAAACAACACATTTTGCATCCGTATGCCCTTACCCTATAGTTATTATGGTCGACCATAACATAATGTAAGATCCCCCTCCTGTGAAAGCCCTTAGAGATCAGACTACATGTAATTAGGAAGATTTTTTTCTGATAGTGATGCCATTTGCAAATGGTTTATTTGTACCATTTCAGTTTGTCCAAATATTGCACAACACAATTCTATGGACACCATTTAATTCTGCAAACTACATAATACTACACTTTTGGTTAACAATCATGATAAATACTGAAGAGTGACAAACATAAATCATGATCCAGATTACTGATCGAAAATGCTCTGGTTAATTGAGAAACATAGATGCTAATAGTTTAGCTTTTGGTATATTTTGCTGTAACGGCAGAGGAATAACAAATAGTTAATGCTGGCCTAATCTGTACTGGGCTTTGGTGGAACCTCCGGCGGATCTTTCGAACTTTCTGATGTTTCCGGTTTTATATCTGGTACGTCGTCATGGTCTTTGCCGCGTGCGCCGTGCTTCAATGTGCGCGTGAATTCGCTGTAGTCAAAGCGGCCCTCCTCAATAGGAGCACCGTGGAATAAATCATCCACCATCTCCTCTGACCAACGATCGCCCATGGTCATCAGGCACTCTCGGAGATATTCTTCGGGCAAAAAACCTGAAGGTTAAACATTCACACTGTGGAATTAAATTGTCGTCTGCCGTTTATTGTTCTCATCAAAAATATGGTTTGACAACATTTTAGATTCTAATCATGTTTTCATTGAGAAATAATATACAATATTATATAGCAGCAGACGACAATTTACGTTTCCCACATTCTCAGGGTTGATACATGTGTTTACAGATGTGACTCGGAGCCAGGAGCGCGAAACCTAAAGTGTAAAGTCTGATTTAGAAATCAGTTCGTATTTCAAACGTGAACTTTAACAACAAAAGTGTGATCAACAAACATGTTTCTAAGATGAATTATGGTACAGTTAAATTGTTCAATCATTAACTGTGACCATATATCGCGTTTATACAAAGATTAGACCGAATTTCAAATTCCCATATCTCACATATTACTAATTATGTACATATGAATCTCAATGTAACTACATGCTCAACTTCGGTGAGACGGGACCAACTGAATTGAGTAAGTTCTGATTTGAGTGCTGAAGAAAGAACAGCGGGCCTATACCTGTATGGCGTGGATCAAAACAGGCAAATGCGTTTTTTATCACATCTTCAGGATCCGTGCCGTTGAGTTTATCACCGAAGAGCGTGAGGAACATGGTGAAGTTGATTGGTCCCGGCGCCTCGCTGATCATCTTTTCGAGGTAGTCGTCGGACGGATCCTTGCCGAGCGACACCATCACGTCCTGCAGATCGTCTCGGTCCACGTAGCCGTCCCGGTTCTGGTCGATCATGTTGAACGCCTCCTGTCAGTGAGACATAGAGAATACCAGGCTAGTGTTTCGATTCGGCTTATATTTAAGAGTGGAAATTGGCTCGAACAGCTTCCATACCCGGTCCATATACAAGTGTCTTTTGATATCGTATTTATCTAACTTGGCTATTAAACACGTAGGAATTCCTCGACGAGTAGAGGAATCCATACGCGTTTCCTATCCGTGTCTCCCCGAGGAATTCCTACGCGCGTCTTGGCCTTGTCTCGCCGAGGAACTCTTACCGTTTCCGAACCAAGCCTGATAAACTTGACATCAAGCCACTAGCCTAGTATTGTATTTATCATGACATAATAGTTTATAGCTTAAACCATACTAGCTGGCTCTTTAGTGCAATAGTAATCACAAACATACAAGCAATATGACAATTATGTAAACACTAAATAGCAGTTTCGTAAATAGACAGTTGCAATGATATGTGGAGGGAGAGAGCGTGGTTTATATGGAAAATACAGAAAACACTTAAATGTATATACTTATACCAAATGCAATGCAGCATATATTGACACTCGTTTTAACTTTTATTTTACTACGCACAATCGTTGTTATTCTATTATGTGGGCACAAAAAAAACGCATTTGTCGGCGCAATTATGTCATCTATCTATGTCCTTCTCTCCCAAGGGTTGGGTGGGATGTACGCCAACCGCACCTTAAATTCTTGTATCTGTGCCTGGTTGAACATGGCGAATACATTTGACGTCAGACGCTGTATGCGCCCTCCCTTCTTTCGACGCGACCTAGTAGCCGACATCTTTCTGAAAATAATTTGATGCTGTGACTGGAGAAATGGGGCTTATGGGATTTGTAACATGTGTAGCTCATGATCAAACAGCACACTCCTGTAGCCTGTCTGATAACAATCTATATTGCTTCTAAGAAGCATGACATGCGTTTCATTGATGGAATGGTGAACAGTGCAGATCCTGATCAGACTGTGCGGATGCACATGCTGATCTGGATCTACACTGGTCACAAATGCAAGAAGCCCCATTTCTACAGTCACAATAAGCGGATGGACGACTGCAATTGTGCGGCATTTATGGCCAGTCTAATTCCTCACCTGCTAGCACACTCATACAGATTGATATAGACATGATAGATGTTTACATATATATTCTGTTTGTTAGAAGCATGTCCAATATTTATCTGACTGCATTGCAACATGTGCAAACCCCTTTCAGAATGCGCGGACCGACACATTTTAACAGATATGATTTCTAAATAATATTCCAGCAAATAACTACGACGTATATACTCATGATAATAAAATAACAAAGAAGATGAAAACAGAAGACGCATTAAACGTATGGCCCGGATGACCAAGAATAGATGATATAACTGATAATTCAACACGTTAATATGATACCGTACGCGTGTTTTAGGTTACATGTATCAAACATATACTCACCTTATTTGTGTAATATATTGCACGTAAAATATTAACACAGGACGCTCCTTCCTCCAAAATGGTTTCCTCAGTATTCCGCAGTCTGTGTATACATGTAGTGATGAGTAACTTTGTCTGGTTTCCCGCTCTGAGCACAGCAGACGATAACTACAGCGTGTGTTTCAACACTGCTCCGTGACTACGGGAGCCAGAGCTGCTAATGAGCCCATATCGGCTTCTACTAGACTTGCTACCGAACACACGAACATCTGGTGTATGTATGTATGTTTCCTACAATCAGAATTCAAGACATGCGAAGTGAAGTTTCATGCTGATACACAATCGCCTGCGTTAATCTCCACTAACATGTATGGCACGCCGTTTTACTATTTATTCAGAGTAAAAGATATCTCTTTGAGTCAATAAGATATCTGTTTCAATCAACAATATTTCTCTTTCTGACAAACATATATCTATTTCAGTCAATAAGATATCTGTTTGTCAGAAAGAGATATATTGTTGATTGAAAGAGATATCGTCTTGAATGAAAGAGATATCTTATTGACTCAAAGAGATATCTGTAACTCTGAAATAGATATCTCTATGATAATATATAACAATATAGATATCTGTTTCAGAGTTACAGATATCTCTTTCAGTCAATAAGATATCTCTTTCAGTCAATAAGATATCTATTTGAGTCAATAAGATATCTCTGTAGATTCAATGAAACAGATATCTACTTCTATGAATAAGATATCTTATATATCCAAACAGATATATTGTTGTATGAAACAGATATCTTCTATGGTGAAAGAGATATCTTGTTAAATCAACTAGATATCTATTTAAATGTTTCATATAGATATCTGTTTGATCGACTACTTAACAGTAACTGTTGCTCCCTGCAAGTCATATAATTATTGTCCAATCAGAAAATAGTAAATAGATAAGTTGATTGTGTGGTCCATCAGCGGGATAGTGGACATATTTTCCTGGTAGGGAGAATTCATTTATAAATACAATTAAAACATGAAACGAAACAGATATCTTATTGAAAGGCTTCAAATAGATATCTCTTTCATCAAACTATATATCTTGTTGACTCAAAGAGATATCTTGTTGACTCAAAGAGATATCTTGAACTGTCAAATAGATATCCTGTTGAGTCAAAGTGATATCTTTATTAAATTCTTAGATAGATATCTCTTTTGAAATACTATATATATATATATATCTTCACAATAAAAGATATCTCTTTCCTTCAATAAGATATCTTAATGAGCCAAATAGATATATATTCTATTCTTTTCAAACAGATATCTCTTTCCGAGAAGTAGATATCTTGTATGATGAAATAGATATCTCTTTGAGTCAACAAGATATCTCTTTCTCACAATAATATATCTCTTTCAATCAATAAGATATCTCTGAGTCAATAAGATATCTCTTTCAGTAAATAAGATATCTTCTTCCGTCAATAAGATATCTCTTTGACTGAGGAAGATATATGTTACTTATAAAGATATCTTGTTCATGTACTAGATATCTTATTGACTGAAATATATATATGTTTGTCTGAAAGAGATCTCTGTTGATTGAAATGAAAGAGATATCTGTTGATTGAAAGAGATATATTATTGACTCAAAGAGATATATTTTACTCTGAATCGATAGTAAAATGGCGTGCCATAAATATGCCATGTCTCTATATCATGTTTAACTTCTATTTTTCATTATCTGACTTTTATCATTTATTATTTACTTTGCTATAGTAACGGTAGTAAAGCCATACTGTAGTGCTATGCCTAGCGTTAAACTTCCGAAAATGTCATTGCTTCTAAACATATATTGGCAATCTCGAAACACAATCAGGCATTTGAAAATAAAACAATTGGCAACTATTGGCAAGATTAGCGCAGGTGGTAGTGTACTTATGATTGTGGCTCGGCACCAGCAAATTGTATTTTGTGTGTGTTTTGGGGTGTGTGGTCGATGGTCACATATGCAACATCAAAGTACTGAAAGTACTGAACATAGGGTACTACAAGATTAAACTAGATTGATTGATTGATTGATATATTGTTGGTGTTGCAGTTTCATTAACCCTTAAAGATACATGCCCACTCAGTAGATACAAAATGTTCTTTACATCAGAGACATCATCTGAGACATTTCCTGGCAAAATAAACATTCATGCGCCATTATCCCACGTACTGATTGGCATTATTATACATTTTATATCAGACGTAAATTTACACACTGATATCAGGGGCGATAACCGTGTTTGCTTAAAATGTTAACGGACATTACTATTGAATCTCTGTATTTATTTTATGATGTGCAATGATCATACTTTAAAATCTGTCGAAAATATTATTTTTTTCAGGTGATGCATTTCTTTAGTATAAATAATTAAAAAATATCATGCCTCATTTGCATATGAAAATAGCCTGATACCACCGCGCGTCACTATCAGTAAAATAAATATTACTAAATGAGTATATCTGTATAGCGGGCACTTGTAACGTTTTATAACTGGTGGAATAGTGACAGAGTTATACACTTATTTAATTCCTATAAATGACATTTTGGGCTTACTGAGTGGGCATGTACCTTTAAAGCGCTGGAAACGACAATTGTCGTCTGCTGTTTTAAATATTTTTATATTTTCTCCTCAAAAACATACTGAGACGATTCTACTGCGCTGCCAAAACAGGTTTTTAAAGAGATTAAAATATACAAAATGAGCAGACGGCAATTTCATTTTTCAGCGTTTTAATGGTTAAGGGGTAAACTATTGATATGGCACAACTTGAAGTACAGTATGCACTGCTACAGTATGTACCAAAACATTCAACAACATTACAGATTATGCATAGCAATATCAGAAAGATACGGTAACACATATACAAGACATCATCAATTCAAATATACAGATTCCAGATATCTATGATCATTATAGATATATTGAAAACTGATTGAAGAGCAATAGTTACAATAATTCCGCCACGGAAGCGGTGTCGCGCCTGAAAATGCCTTATCGGTACATCGCCAAGTTTACTTCTGTTTTGTGAATGAAATAGTTGGCACCGGATCGAGTATATTAAAACATACAAATGACGTCATTGGGGAAATCGCTGACAAAATTTTCAATGTATGGAAGCCCAAACTTGTTAGATTTGTTTTTGTCGTATTTCAGTACTTGCATTAATATGGGTATTAATATAGGCTGGATGTGTTATACTGTCATTAATTTCTTCACTGACTGTAATTAAGTTATCACCTTAAATACTGACTTATTGACCCCCTTCCCTGAACGTAGAATTGACACTCATGTTGGCGTGTATTGGCCACCATAGACAAATGTCAATCAGGCCGAATTCGGGAATGTCACTAAAATCCGCTGTAAATCCATCGATAGAGAGAGAGAATGAGGATTAAACATCAGTTAGACCTACACGTGCGAGTTTTGTTTCGCACAGGTGTCGGGTGAGTTTAAAAATAGGCTGTCGGAAGGTCAAACTTGATGTAGTTTGTGTGTTACACGCGTCGCTTGTTGCGGAGAGTATTCGGAGGGGAGTTAACTCTGTTACTAAATTTAGCGATGACCGCACGATTTGTGCCGCAAATGGGGGCAAATCACGCGCAACAAAATAATCCGATGTATTTTTGTACGTAGAACATCCGTTGTTGATATTGTGCAGTGCAAGTAGTTTTTCATAATATTATTTTCAATTAGCGGTTGCGTATGACAGTTAAACGTTGAGTAACACAATGCATTTTGTTGTTATGGTTACTCCAAGATATCACTACCTATCATCGCATCGAGGGGGGTCTGGGGCGTGGCTAACTGTCGGAGGCGATGCCAATACATAGGTATACCCCCTATGTAATGATTTAGCGGAGACGTTTCAGTGCTGTGGATGGACCTTTTTGAGCGCCATATTGTTGTTGTTGTTGTTGTTGTATATCTTCTGCCATAAATGACACACCTCTTCTGAGTATAACAGGGTGTTATTTACTCTGTACAGCGGCACAGGCAGACGAGTCGGACATAGGACCCATAAATGGCTCATTTGAAAAACGTTACCCCATTTATCAGGTCCTATGTCCGAGTCTTCCACCTGTGTACAGCGGTAGTAGTTGTTGCACAAAGTCTATTAGGCACAGTAAATGTTCCCATCACCATATATACAGGTTTAGACGCGACTTGACAAAAACTAGATGAGAGTCTATATATACGGGTGTGTGCCGGCGTGTTCCCCTCAGTTTCTTACGTACGTGGTACAAGTGACAATTAACTTTTTATATCGTTTTGCATGAAGTGCAAATACCAGTCGTTTTGAGTGGAATTCTATGTCTCTGATGTTTATGGTTTCGGCTTGTATTAACGCTGTACAGTCCAGTAGTACTTGAGTTAATGTGTTATGGTTAGACGTGTCAAGCTGCAATCCACATCACGCATTTAACACACAGTTCAGTATCGGTTGTCTGCTAGCACCGAGTTCAGGGCATACCAGCAAGAAATCTTCGATCGTTTCATCTTCTGTTTTGCACAGGATACATCTGGGGTCCGGCGAGTACTGGTTGAACGCAGCTCGATTGACTTGCAGGATATACGTTCCCGTCACCAGTTTCATCTTTGTATGTATGCGTGTTATTTCTCGTTCACTGGAGCACCATCACTACTTTTTGAAGCAATGGGTGTCACTTCCCAGGTTCATAGATATTTACGTTGAGGTATTTCAAGCTGGAATTAATATTGTACTGAATTTTCTGTAATTCTTTTCTTCCAGAAGTTATATTTTATTGTACTATTGACAGTCTTTTTCCAATGTAGTTTTGATGGTGGATTATTCAGTAGCTCCAAAGGATCTATCATTTCATATTTCAACATTATCGTTTTCACCATTTATGAACCAGCTATTACTGCACAGGCTTTTAACATTCATTTGTCTAGACGGCAAATGTTTCCATACAAAGGCAGTGCCCTTTTATGTATTGTTGCATAGAACAGATTAAATTCGTATGACGCAGTAAAAATAAACGTGAAGTCCCGTTGTTGTTTTTAATTCACCAATCAGTAATCAGTTACACTTTATTAAACCATCTCAATCTATATAATCAACTAACCAACATGTCAATCAATCATTCATTCATTCATCCATTCATATTCATTAATTAATTAATTAATTAATTAATTAATTAATTAATTAATTCATTCATTCATTCATTCATTCATTCATTCATTCATTCATTCATTCATTCCATTCCATTCATTCATTCATTCATTCATTCATTCATTCATTCATATTAATTAATTAATTAATTAATTCATTCATTCATTCATTCATTCATTCATTCATCATTCATTCATTCATCATTCATTCATTCTTTCATTCATTAATTCATTCATTAATTCATGCATTCATTCATTCTCATTAATTAATTAATTAATTAATTAATTAATTAATTAATCAATTCATTCATTCATTCATTCATTCCATTCCATTCCATTCCATTCCATTCCATTCCATTCATTCATTCATTCATACATTCTTAATTCATTCATTCATTCATTCATTCATTCATTCATTCATTCATTCTATTCATTCGTTCGTTCGTTCGTTCGTTCGTTCGTTCGTTTTCGTTCGTTCGTTCGTTCGTTCGTTCGTTCGTTCGTTCGTTCGTTCGTTCGTTCGTCCATTCATTCATTTAATGCTCCTATCAATGTGTTGACACACCGGGGGTGGGGTGGGGGAGGGCCGACTCACTCACTCAGCGACTCAGCGACTCACTAACTCCCTCACTCAATTAATCAACCATGCAATCAACCAATTGACCAAATAAATTAACCCATCACTTATTAATCCATCACTTAATTATTACGCAAACGTAATGAATTAATCATCATGCAACCATTCATTCAATCAATTAATACATTTTTGATCGAACCATGTAATGGTTGTTGATAATTGAATAACCGTGATATAATCAATCAATCAATCAAGTAATCAAATCAAATCAAATCAACATAAAACAATGGATAACGTAACACAATATTGAATATATTATATTCAGCCTTGGGGCGACACGCCTACCTGGTCGAACGAGATGTAGGGCGAAACAAGGCCCATGAAAACACACATATTTTGATGACGTCATACCATAATACACAAATGGCCTCTCAGCAAAGAACCACCGCAGGATCTTGGGGAATGGCAAAAAAGAAAGTACAGGTGCGTTATGACAAATAGTCCGCATGTGCAATATGTTTCTGCCTTTCGAAAAGGCAAACATGACAGTATGGTTAAATTCATGCATGCTACCTCTTGTAACCGAATAGACCATTGTGTTGCTACCTGAATTCGTGTAGCACCTGTTTCCGTGCTACTGTTCATGTTTGTATGTTTGACCTGGTGAATGATTGATGGTGTCACTTGACATAATGTCGTGGCAATATATTTGAATAACACGGCGCCAATAACACCAATGTGACCAGTATGGATTAAGGTATTAGTCGTAATAAAATTTCTAGATTCCGCAGCGAGACGTTAGAAACCAGCAGTCCGAGGACTCGGAATAATCGTGGCCTAAGAATAAGAATTGTGCAATAAGAAGTGGCTATATACGAGTTATTAACAAGTAAATATTATAATATTGTCATTTATATGCCTATTATGGTTGCAGCGGTCTGGCTTTACCATGTAAACCAAATAAAAGTGTGAAATTTATGTATGTCATAGTTGATACGGACCTGTTAAAAATAATGATACACATTCACATTACACATGCATATTGTGCTGAGATATCTCATTGTGATGCACCTCTTGCATATGAATGTTCGCAGGACCAAAAGTTAAAAGCCATTTGTCGTTATAATTATGTCTGTGTCACATTAATTTATATACTTGTAGGTGTCGTTTGTAATTCGAGATGAAATAGAGCGGCACCACCGGTCTGGGGTGAATGCGTTACAGTATGATTCCGTGTTGAACCGGTTGTACTCAGCTGGCCGGGACTCAATTATCAGGATATGGAACACCAGGGCCACCAATAAGGTACAGTGGAACCCCAATAAAATGGACACCTGACATGCAGATCTCCATATACGGCTCTCATTGGTGTATTTTCCCAGAAGTGGGAATACAAACTAAACACAGCAACTTGAAAATACTCATTGATTTTCAAATTGAGGAGTAAATATCCACTAATATACAGGGGTCATACCAGTTATCCGGACAATCAGTTTGCCGAATTGTAATTATAGACCCCCCCTGCAATTATTTCTGTATCCACCCCTGACACTGGTTTACAGGCGATAAAATTATGATTTCAAGGTGAGATCAGAAGGTATAAGATGATTATACGTTTGTCCGGATAACTGATTGTCGATGATAATTTTGGGGCAATCTGACCCAATTTTAAGTGAGAAAGATGGCACAGTTGTGTAGGAATAGTAGTTTCAAGCGCTCAGTGATATTAATTTCTTCATTGCGTAAATTCTTAAAATGTCTGCTCCAAAGCGCACAGCCGACGAATCTGGGTCTTTTTTATCGAAAGACATTCATCACTGATTACAGCGAGACATGGCCCCATTTGGTCCTGTGAAAGTGCGGTGATGAATTTGCGTCTTGCAAGCAGTGTAATTGTGATTTTTCGGTTGGTCATGGTGGCCGAAACGAGGCTTTGAAAAATTACTTTATAGTAAGTACTGATTTGTGTTCCGGAAAACATGTGGTGTTCCTGAAAATAGCCCATTTTTCTCTCCATGTTCCTCATGTGACCGACATGGGGTTGGCAGCTCTGCCGTAGCTGCTATTTTAAGAAATATATCGTAAAAAACAGCCGTTTTTATCCGATAATCTGGAGGATCACTGTGGTTGAAAATTTCCAATATTACGGCTTGAAATTTTAATTGCTTTTTGCAGCTGGGGATTTTCAATTTTGTTTATTTTTTTTCTCAGTTACTCCCAACATTTGTATGTTATATCGGAAAAACATGTGACTAATTCAATACACCATTTATACATAGAGAGTGCTTTCATTAACAAGAATTGGACTTAAGTACCGTAATTACCTTAAATATTCGGACACCAATATGTGAGCAAACAGTGTAGACCCAGACCAGCCTGCTCCTGAAGGAGCAGTCTGATCAGGGTCTGCACTATTTGCCATTTTCACATAATGCTTTGGAGGCCTCATTGGACAACATAATCAACTTGATAAATGTTTAGGACACTTATAACAATTGGTTTTGGTGTCCGAATATTTAAGGTAATTACGGTACTCCCTGAAAATGACCACAAAATTGCTGAAATTCTCAATCTATATAAAAATAATTCTGAAAGTTTCTAAAAAAAAATAATAAAAAATACCTCTTGAAAATCAATTTTAATGAAAAGCACCGCTTAGATCACCCAAATGACACTTTGTAAACGACAATGCTGTTGAATGAATGTGAATCCCTAATAAATCGATCAAATAAAAACAGCACCATTTGCTTTTCCTGATTACAAAGCTGAGAAACATACTACAACTGTTCCGTATCGTTTCAGGACCCGTTTATATTGTCCATGGAGCACCACACAGACTGGGTGAACGATGTTGTACTGTGTTGTGGAGGCAGGACTTGTAAGTTATAACATGGTGTTGCTGTTTTTATCAAATATACATTTTTGGCTGCATGAGTTTTCATAATCAATGATCGCTGTTCAATTAGTTAAACACATACTATTGCGTCGTAAGTAATAACATGACTCTGTATAGGCTGTAACACTGCTATGAATGGTTATAGGAATGAAGAAGTGTTATGTTTCTGCAACTACATCGGTCACACATGACATTGTCCAATTTCTCCAGTCACAGGTCAGTAGCCTATTTCACCAACAGTGCAAAGTATACGTACCTAGCAAAATATACTTTGAGGGTAATTTGATGAAATCGGCTACTGGTGCTAGGCTGATCATAGATGCCAGATGCCCCATTTTTAGTAACAAATCAGGAGCTAGATTTGCCACATGTGTCGCAGATCGGGAGCTAGACTGGCCGCAGATGCCAGAAGCCCCATTTTTTTCAATCACAGATGAGGAACTACACTGTCGGCAGACGTCATAAGCCTTATTTATCGCATTACACACCAGGAGGTAGACTAACCAATAAGCTCAATAAGCCATAGTGGCTGTAACTGGAGAAATGGGGCTTACGTTATTTTTACCAGTGCAGCATCTGATCAAATAGACACTCATGTTGGATCAATTAGACTCTCCTGTAGCTTGGTAACGGTCTACATTGCTTGTTAGAAGCATGACAGGTGTTTCATTGATGGAATGGCGACCAGTGCAGATCCTGATCAGACTGTGCGGATGCACAGGCTGAGCTGGATCTGCACTGGTCGCAAAACCCATAAGTCCCCATTCTCCAGTCACAGCCACATATCAGGAGACATGCCACATTTGCCATAAATGCCATTATATAACTCAAGGTCGTATGCCAGGTTGACTACGAAAATCATAAACTTCTGTTCTGTAATCACGGTTACATATTATTATTCCAACAATGCTGATACTTGAGAAAACACTGTACAAACTAATAATTTTAAAATCAGTAACTTTTTCCCTTCCAGTGATATCCGCGTCGTCAGATACCACAGTTAAGGTGTGGAATGCCCACAAAGGTTTCTGTATGTCGACACTGCGCACGCACAAGGTAAAGTTTCGCTCTATGCTAAAAATACTGGATGTCGGACATGCACAGAACATTAATAATCAAAGTACTGAAAGTACTGAATATGCATTGCAGCAGATGGTGTTTGCTGTCCAGCACATGATGCCGTCCAGCACACGGTGCCATTCATCGACAGCAATTTGGATGTGAACATTCCGAAATGTTATGTTAATCAGTAGAATGGCCCATTTATTGAGGTTACACAGCATACACTTTTCTTTGTGGTAAATGTTCCCTGTAAACTTACTCCTTGTTGGATTGTGTTTGGCGTATAGGCAACTTTGAAAACAAACAATATGTACAGTGGGAACCGCACTGATCACGTAATCATGCGCTGGATAACCCGTTTAGTGAGGTTCCACGGTACAGGCTATTGTTTTTGTTCCCTAGAAACCTACTCGTCGTATCATACCGCTAGTACAGCGTTTTACATTTATAATGGTAGAAAACGTTTGAAATGGCAATAACAGTGCAGCGGGAAAATCACTAACCGTGTCACAATGGCCCGTTTGGTGAGGTTTCACTGTACACACTATTCATTTTTAAAGTTACGTCAACATAATATACTCACACTACAGTGGGTTACATTGTATAAACCGTTAATTAAAAATATCAATACATACAGCGGGGGGAGAGCTATCCGGATCATCAACAGTTGGATGGCCCGTTTAGTGAGGTTTCACACTATTTTGTTTCTATTATACAACTGGAAATGACAACAACAATAATAATAATGAAAATAAAATCAGAATCAAAAATACTGACGCACTGGCCAAGAATCGAACCCGGGTCGCCAGCGTGGCAGTCCGATGGTTTTACCCCTCGGCCACGGTTTGCTCTTTGCAGGAGACGAAGTACATCTCGGGATTTTGTTAATGGGCAACAAAATAGTTCCACATATTGTTATAAAATAGAGCGTAATATACACAATGAGAATCTCGGTTGTTTAATTCTTCAAATAAGTATATTGCACAGGTTATTTTCAACACATTGGTGTCAATGTGAAATTTAAAAACAGGTCGTTGAAAATATTCATCTGTATCTACGCAAAAAGTAGTCCTTCGATCTGGTTCACACGAATAAAACTATAACACAGGATGTAAACTTCGAAAGAAAGTAAGATTTTTGTCGAGCCCGCTTGCGGAAAACGAGACAGTGATCAAAATGACGTCCGGCTGTCCGTGCGTCCGTCTGTCCGAAATCTGCATTAAAGTTTTTAAAAATGCGGGCTCGACATGCGGGCTGCGGCCATCTGGTTTAACTATAGATTTGCATCGTGTTTGTGAAAACAATTGTACAATCACCTGAAAAAATATTGGGATTAGTAAAAAAAAATACTAGATGATCTAACTAACGGATTGGTAGGCATCAACCATTTTCTACATACTTCCAAATGTTGATATCTCCTTATCGTTAGTGAGATCATTATCAAACATCATCAACAGCTTACTCACATTGATTTCTAACCACCCAATTTCATTCGGGTGACCTTGGTGACTGTGGCCTTTGTGTCGACTACTTTGGATATATGTTCAATATCTCCCTGATTCGTTTGTTGGATCATTACCAAACTTCATCAACAGCATCTTCACATTGGTGGCCATCCACCCAGTGTCATTCATTTGACTTTGACCTTGGCGACCTTGAACTTTGTGTCACTAATTCCTGATCAGTTCGTCCAAACTTCATTGATAAACTTTGTCACATTGTGACCTTGACCTTTATGGGTGAGACACTCGCCAGCGATCGCCTTGTGAGTTTCACTTGATGGTTACATTGAATCGTGATTACAAAGCACAGTAAAATGTTATTGGTAGCTAATATGTGGCCATGACTGGAGAAGTGGGGCTTATGGGTGTTGCTCCTGATCAGCCTGTGCATCCGCACAGTGTGATCAGGATCTGCACTGTTCGCCATTCCCTCGGTGTAGATCCAGATCAGCCCTTGCATCCACAGTCTGATCAGGATCTGCACTGTTCGGCATTACATCAATTATAAACACCCGTTGTGCTTCTAACAAGCAATATAGATCGTTATCAGGCTACAGGAGTGTTATTTGATCAGGAGCTACACTGGTCACAAATCCCATAAGCCCCATTTCTCCAGTCACAGACATTTATGTCTGAATGAAAGTGGAATCTCTTCGAGACTATAAACCATACATCAACCAGACTGGTTGGGACTCCCAGGATGTCTGGTTTAGAGAGGTTTCACTATATACTTATTTCAGGATTACGTTAAAGCGCTAGCGTATGCCCGAGACAAAGAGCAAGTGGCGTCGGCCGGCCTGGATAGATCTATATTCCTGTGGGATGTGAACACATTGACGGCACTCACAGCCTCCAACAATACAGTTACAAGTGAGTTCTAAAAGCTTCTATGCAAGGATGACTGGTGCTGCCCTCGCACCGCCGTAAAATGTGTCACATTAAAGTAGGCATCGGATTCCTGATGAATTCCCATTCAGCTACATGCAGAAGATACTGCATAAACACATTTTCATATAGTAACAGTCTCAGAATATTTGCGCCGGATACTAGACGAAAATGCATTTATGTGATAGCTCTAAGATGCATCAATGGCATCAATGGGGATAGCCAACTTAGTCAAATCCATTGCTCCACTGCCCGGGACAACTTGAAACAGTTGTTGGGCAAGTTGAATACCCAAGTCACTTGCATAGCTTGGAAATCTAAAAGTTTCTAAATTTTCCTTCTTTCTTCCAGTGAATTAAAATTGTTTCTAAGTGTCATGATTCTCTCATAGTCATATACTTTTCCATTTGTTCTGATGATATATGAATATTCAGAAAACGTTGATGTTGGTAGTTCGGCTACCCCTGCTGTTGTGGTGTTGTGATGGTTGAGTCTACAGCCTGGCCATGAAATAGTATGGGATGGTCATGATTTCCCGCATTTTTTTCAGTGATGCATGTAGTTACTTCCACAGCTTCAGATAAGCTTGTATCTAAAGATTATTATATCCCTGATTTTAAATTCAGTTGTTTTGGTTTTTTTATACGCCCGTTTGAAAAACGGGACATATTATGTATTCATCTTGTACGGGCAGGTGGGCGGGCACAGCTTGTCCACGCAATAACTAGAGTACTACTTAATGGATTGTAACCAAATTTGGTATACATGTTCATCACGGCAAGCCGAAGAAGCCTATTGAATTTCTGATGACTTATCTCCCCTTGGCGGCCATTTTTATTTTTTGCACTCTGTATCCTTGTCCACGCAATAACTCAAGTTCTACTTCACCGCTCGTAACAAAATTTGGTATACATGTTTATCACGGCAAGACGAAGAAGCCTATTGATTTTGAAAAATTTCCGTTGGCTTATCTCCCCTTGGCGGCCATTTTTAATTTTCGCACTCTGTATCCTTGTCCACGCAACAACTCAAATTCTACTTCACCGATCGAAACCAAATTCGGTATACATGTTTAGCATGGCAAGACAAAGAAGCCTATTGATTTTGAAAAATTTCCGATACTTATCTCCCCTTGGCAGCCAATTTTAGCTCGACTATTCAAATAGTTGTATATGGAATACTCCTGGCCCTACACCCACCATACTTGGACAACTTCATCTCCTAGTGATGTACAACCCCTGACCTATATTTGACCTTGACCAACATTTAACCTTGAATTACTTAGTTAATTCCCCTTGGTTAAGGTTTTTAGTCAACCTTGGTTAAGGTTTTTAGTCAAGCTTGTACATGGAATACTGTTGTGCATACAGACACCATACTTGGACAACCTTTTCTCATAGGGATGTACATCAATAACCCCTGATCTATATTTGACCTTGACCTACATTTCTTCTTGAATTACTTAGTTAATTCCCCTTGGTTAAGGTTTTTAGTCAAGCTTGTAGATGGAATACTCCTGGCCCTACACCAACCATACTTGGACAACTTCATCTCCTAGTCATGTACATCAACAACCCCTGACCTATATTTGAACTTGACCTACATTTAATCTTGAATTACTTAGTTAATTCCCCTTGGTTAGGGTTTGTAGTCAAGCTTGTACATGGAATACTATTGTGCATACAGACCCCATACTTGGACAACATTTTCTCATAGCGATGTACATCAATAACCCCTGATCTATATTTGACCTTGACCTACATTTCCTCTTGAATTACTTAGTTAATTCCCCTTGGTTAAGGTTTTTAGTCAAGCTTGTATATGGAATACTCCTGGGCCTACAGCAACCATACTTGGAAAACTTCATCTCCTAGTGATGTACATCAATAACCCCTGACCTATATCTGACATTGACCTACATTTAACCTTGAATTACTTACTTAATTTCCCTTGGTTAAGGTTTTTAGTCAACCTTTGTTAAGGTTTTTATGCAGGCCGTGGCTACCTTCTTTGTCAAGCTATGTGTACATCGACAACCCTCGTAGTCGAACTATGCTGTTCTCCTACAGCTCTTGTTAATTTTCGCACTCTGTATCCTTGTCCACGCAATAACTCAAGTTCTACTTGACCGATCATAACCAAATTCGGTATACATGTTTATCACGGCAAGACGAAGAAGCCTATTGATTTTGGCAGCCATTTTTTATTTTCGCACTCTGTATCCTTGTCCACGCAATAACTCAAGTTCTACTTGACCGATCCTAACCAAATTTGGTTTACATGTTTATCACGTCAAGATGAGTTATCTCCCCTTGCCTCGACGGGCGTATATTGTGACCTTCGGCACTCTTGTTTGCAAATGAATGACCTCATTTATCACATGATTTTACAAAACAAATGTTGGGAATAAACAATAAATAGCCAATACAGTTGAACATTCACTTATTTGAGCTGCAAAAAGGAAACAGTGTTTGCTTTTTGCAGCTCATATAAGTACATTTTCAACTTTATTAGAACATTTTTACGTTTGAAAATCAATACATACATGTACTTTCAAATTGTAGCGCTTTTTTTTGTACTCCCTCTTTTGAACATTGGCATATTCAGCTGAAATAAATGCATAAAATACACCAATAAGCACCTTATCTGGAGTTCTGTACCATCCTTCAGCTTCCAGTCTGAATGGGAACAAAGACTTGATCTACGGCATGAACTGTCGGGGCCTGTGATCATGTTTCCCGCCTTTTTTCAATGTTTTCTTTAGCCTCCAGTCTAAATGGGAACAAAGACTCGATCTACAGCCTGGCGATGAACCAGTCGGGGACGGTGATTGTGTCCGGCTCCACAGAAAAGGTCCTGCGAGTCTGGGATCCAAGGACGTGTCAGAAACTCATGAAGTTAAAGGGTCACTCGGACAATGTGAAGGCCCTTGTGTTGAATAAAGATGGCACACAGGTGTGTATAAGGCATACAAAATTAGCGTCTCTGGTTATCAAACTTTCTGAGTTCGTACTTTATTTTGATGTTCTTAATTTGTAAGTTTGTTTGGTCGAGACTGAGCTTTACTACAGTTTTATACCTAGTCTGCTGTGATCGTGCCCGATAGTATGTGGTCGGGTATAAGTCGGGTAGAGGTCGAGATAAGGTCGGGCTGGTCGTGTTGATCGGGGTAGACATCGGGAAGGGGTTGGGAAGGTCGAGTAGAAGTCGGCAAGTGGTCTTGAAGTGGTCTGGAAGGGTCTTGAGTTGATCTAGTATGGTCCACTACAGGTCTGGCAGAGGTCCCCTTCCGTCGTGTAGACCCCCGAATTTGGCCGGTCGGGGAGATCAAGGTACTCAGATCGGCGGTGAGAACAGGGCATAATCTCGGTTCATCAAATTGTCTGATTTTAAATACAAATTTGGAGAATGTGCAGGCTGAATGCATATGAGGACTGGCCAAGTTACTATCAGCACTATTGTATAGATGTGTGCAGGTGACTGGAGAAAGTATTATATAATCAAGGCCTAGAACTTGGTGTGCCTCAATTTCACCATCACCAGTTTCAAGTAATATTTTCTATTTCTCATAAAATCCCATTATTCCTACTGCCTACATAGAGCTACGGCACACCTTCATAAAACCCCAATCAATCAACTGTCTGTTTTGTATTTCAGTGTTTATCAGGCAGTTCAGATGGCATGATTCGCCTCTGGTCACTGGGACAACAGCGATGTGTGGCAACATTCCGCGTCCACGACGAAGGCGTCTGGGCATTACAGGTATACATCAAGAATAAAACACTATTCAATATTTGCAATTTATTAATTCTTTTTGCATGCTAGCGGTGAAAATAGCGGCCAAACGAATTAGGAGTATATGTTTTATTTCTCTCTGTAGATATGTCTTGAAATTTCATTAGAATTGAGTCCTCAGGACTCAATTCTAATGAAATTCCAAGATATATTCATGATATTTACGGGGAGAAATACAAGAAAATATGATGAATTTTTGTCCGCAAGTTTTGAACTATTTATAGCTCACAAGTTTCCCAGCATGCAAAGAGTTAAAGGCACTGGGTCTCGGATATGTGCAGAAAGTGATGAAATGGATAAAATATTTTATATATACATGTAGATTGGTATCATTGAACTTAATTGTACATACGAGTTCTCATCCATGGAACAAGCGTATCTCATGATTTTTGTATCAGTACTTTTTCTCGGGTCTCCAGTGCAATCGACTACGAATCGATTATTCTGAGCAATGTTCCACTTTCCACCATATTGTTATATTGGCGTTTGAGAAATACAATAAACACATTTTAGTTTATAGCTAATAAATTCTCAAAAGTCAATAATTTGTTGTTTGTTCCTATACTGAAATAATGGCAATCATCTGTTTGATGTACACAGGCGAATGATGCCTTCACGATGGTGTATTCTGCGGGCAGGGACCGGCGAGTCTGGGCCACAGATATCCGCAATACAGATTTCCGCGCTCTCGTCTGTGAGGAAAAAGAGCCAATTTTAAAGGTATTAACCCTTTCACCCCTAATTGCCTGGAATGGACTGTGATATATTAATTGTCCTACCAATCCAATCATCATAAAATGATTTTCAGACTAGTCCATTTATGAAAAGGGGGTGTTTTAGTTCTAAAAAATTACTTAAATCACGAGCCGGCTCATCTGGATCAACACTGTTTGCCAATACCACTATACAGGCATGTAGTGTTGAAAGGGTTAAAGCGACTATCTGTAATTCATCCTTGAACAAAAACATATTGCAGAATGATTTAGTATGCAAAGGTAAAAAATGTCTACACTAAAGATTATGAAGTCTCTGGAGTGCATATTGCCAAATGGTTGTGGGTATTTTATGCTGACACTTTTGAAAATAAATGCATATTCAGCTAAAATAAATGTGTAGAATTCATCAATTCACCCTTATCTGGAGCTCTGCCAATCAATAATCATCAGGGTGTCGCCATCTTCACCGTGTAACTATTGCTATTATTGTATGGCAGTTGGAGCTAACGCACGCGGAGCAGCCGTCGTTGTGGGTCGCCACCACCAACTCCAGTATAAAGAATTTTGTACGTATATCGGGGATGGGTTGTGGCCTAGGGGTTATGACATTGGACTTCAATACCAGTGGTTGTGAGTTCAGTTCAATCCTCACCCTAGGCGTGAAAAATACTTACATAGTATTTCTATCCAACTGGTCTGTCGGATGTGACTTTAAACTGTGGTCCCGTCTCCATATGACTTGGCTGTTGCCGGGACGTTAAAACCATTCACTTTGACCTTTTTCGTATGTATAACTCTAACCCAGACACCGAATAAACCTTGCTGATGGGTCATTTATCTCTGATGATTATATGTGACTGGAGAAATGGGGCTTATGGGTTTTGCGACCAGTGTAGATCCAGATCAGGCTGTGCATCCGCACAGTCTGATCAGGATCTGCACTGTTCGCCATTCCATCAATGAAACACACATCATGCTTATAACAAGCAATATAGAATGTTAAGAAGCTACAGTAAACTATGTGATCAGGATATACATTTATCTCTGATGATTATATGTGGCTGTGACTGGAGAAATGGGGCTTATGGTGTTTGTGACCAGTGCAGCTCCTGATCAAATAGCACACTCTTGTAGCCTGATAGCGATCTCTATTGCTTGCTAGAAGCACAACGGTTGTTTATAATTGATGTAATGGCGAACAGTGCAGATCCTGATCAGACTGTGGATGCAAGGGCTGATCTGGATCTACACTGGTAGCAAAACCAATAAGCCCCATTTCTCCAGTAATAGCCACAAATCACGTAAACATGTCTTGGAGTGATAGTATACCTCAATTACATTGGAACCTCTCTACAGCGGACACCCTGGTGACCTCCCAGGGTGTTCGTTTGGAGAGGTTCCACTGTACTACAGTGAAACCTCTCTAAATTGGACAGCCTGGGAGGTCCCCAGGGTGTCTGCCTTAGAGAGGTTTCACTGTAAATCAGACATTTGATCATTCTGAGCCATAGTTGTATTTTATGCGATCAGCAACAGACATTATTATATACCTTCATATTTGCCCCATTGATTTTGCATTGTTGCTACCCACCAATAAATTGCCGTATTGTACACTGTCAAGCAGTCGTATTGTCGCCGAACTACGTCGGTCGCCTGTGTCGTTAAGCTGATCACGAATAAGGAAATGTCCCAATCCAAGGCCCATAAAACTGACATCAGCACCAAAAGATGTCTGTTATGAAATATAGCCTGTATAGGATAATACGATAACGTTACATGCCAAATACAGTTGTTGACGACAAAGATCGTTTTAATTCCTAAATTATGTTGATCCGATGTACCATCATGTGGCCTCGTGCTTCATAGTTTTTCCAGACGATTATAAACGTTTTGTGGAATTAACAATAATCATTGACATGGTTGGCAAATAAAACATGTGTTAAATAAACTTACGTGTTTAACTTGAACTTTAAGTATGGCTTTTTATCCAAATTGAACACCTTTTCCCCGGTTGTGTCTGTAGTGATGTCAGCCATCTTGGTTTTCGTGTATTGTATCGATTCAGGTGCGCGAAATGACGTTCTCAAGTTAGTATTCCTACACACTACAATTTGCATAAACTGAAGCCATCACAGGCACTCGGATTGTTCAACAAAAATAATAGAAAACCGCATTTCATCACACTATCGGTTTATTTAATGATTAGGATGCATGTTTTGTTGAACGGGTATATAATAAATTATCACCAATGCTCATCAAAAATAAGATCACATGTGTATTCTTGGTGTTCTGTTTGGAGAGATTCCACTAAACTACCATGGCAGGGGAATTTGTATTTAATAGATGTTTCAGGATCTGTGATTATAAAACCCATGGTTAGTCTATCTAAGTTACCAATCAAATGTTGGGAATTCAATATCGACATTCGCCAACGGTATTGCTGATTTTCCACCATGCCAAATGGAATAGAACATAAAGGCTTGTCGTTCTGTATGTCTGTTCCATTTTTCCATTCGTATGGCGCTGGCGGTTGATTTGGAGCATGCGAGGGGTAAATTTAACGATGGGTTTAACCTTACCGGAATTCGAATGCCCTGGTTTGGCCGTCAGAATCAGCGTTTGTGACAATAATACCACACTTGCAAGGCGTATTCAGTGATTATCATTCAGCTCTTGGCCATGTCCTGATATTTGTCTGAAATAGTCTCTCATTTACATGTGTAGCTGCGACTGGAGAAATGGAGCTTATGGGTTTTGCGACCAGTGTAGATCCAGATCAGCCTGTGCATCCGCACAGTCTGATCAGGATCTGCACTGTTCGCAATTCCATCAATGAAACACACGTCATGCTTATAACAAGCAATATAGAAAGTTAAGCTACAGTAGTAAGCTATGTGATCAGGAGCTACACTGGCCACAAATCCCATAAGCCCCATTTCTCCAGTCACAGCCACATATGTTCATGCATGTTATTTTCTTTTCAGTCTGTGAAGCATGTCCATAAACAGTTGACCTCCAGCCTGGAAACCGTGTCCCTACCTCCTATATGCACACAGCCAGACTTTGTCATTAAAGGTAATATCTAGATGATACTCACAGTTTTATTCTGGGGTGGTAGTGTACTGGAGTTTGATTGTGTGTTCATGTGTGTGTCCACTCAAATATATACAAAACATTAACACACATTCATTCCTCAGACGGTCCTCTATTATGTCATGACTAATCTACAACACTCTCAGACCTCCGGTAGTCCCAAGGTCAAGCTCATAGACTTGGTATGTTGTCAAATTAATGTTGCAGGTAAATTATTATTATTGACCGTGTATGCCGCAAACATTTTCATGTCTGAGCCATAAACTGAATACCCCTTGGCCCACTTTCATTAAACTTCACACATGCGTGCTCCAGATAAGCTGCGTATTTGCGTAAATACCCAATTAAAATTGCCAAAAACCCAATTGAAATCAGAAATATTGAGTATCAAAAAGCAATAACAAATTTGTGAGTACCTTTATCATGCTACAGAAAACAAACAGACCACAAATATAGCATATTTTTCTTATTTTCCATGAAAACACATCTTGGTATTTCATTAGAAATGCCAAGACATGTTTTCATTTCGAAGCAAACTATTCAATAATTGCTGTTGATGTGTAAACAGTAGTGTGATTTTATTTTACCCAATTAAAATATTGAAATACCCAATTGCTTCAAATATGATGGAGTGAAAATACTGAATTACTAATTCCTTATCTGGAGCCCTCCACATGCATTGACCATGGCCCAAAGGTGGGTTGCATGGAAGAATGATATCTCTTGCCTAACTAATGTTTATGCCCCACCATGATAGTCCTATCCCAATTTTGCATTGTAACTCGTAAAACTTGTAAACCGTACCAGCTACAGATCAAAAACTGAGTATGTAGCTTTTTTATTAGCTCACCTGAGCGAAGCTCATGTGAGCTATTGTTACCGCAATGTGTCCGTCGTCCGTCGTTGTCCGTGAACATTTTCAAACGTCTTCTCCTCGGTAACCATTGGGCCTATAGTCACCAAACTTCATGGTCATGGTCCTTAGGTAGTGGGATTACAAAATTGTTAAAATGACGTCATTACGTAATCCAAGATGGCCGCCGTCTAAAAATAGCACAAATTCTTCAAAAATCTTCTCAAGAACTGCCTACCGGATTTCGACAAAACTTGGTAGGAATGATCAATGTACAATACTCTTTCAAAGTTGTTAAAATGGTGACCCCGGGGTCAAAAATGGACGTGGCCTGTGGGGTCAAATTGAGGTCAAATTTTATTTGTTACCGAATATGGTCGTGTTATATATCAAATCGAAGGTACCAACGAGGCGATCACTCTGGTGCATTTTTTGTCGAAATCAGATGGTTATGTCATCCAAGATGGCCGCCGAAAGGTCAAACGGTCGTTCTTTTATTAGAGTTCAAAATTCTTCCTCACATGAACCGCTTGGCCAATGGTAGCCAAACTTAAAAGTTATGGTCCATGGGTGAAGCCTTTTCAAATTTGTTAAAATGGAGGTCATCGCTAATCCAAGATGGCCGCCGTCTAAAAATAGCATAAATTATTAAAAAATATTCTTCTCGTGAACTGGCAGCCGGATTTCAACGAATCTTGGCAGGAATGATCGATGTACAATGCTCTTTCAAAGTTGTTAAAATGTTGACCCCGGGGTGAAAAATGGGCGTGGCCCGTGGGGTCAAATTGTCGAAATTGGATGTTAATGTCATCCAAGATGGCCGCCGAAAGATCAAAAGGTTGTTCTATTATTAGAGATTTCAAAATTCTTCTTCATGCAAATCACTTGGCCCATTGTGGCAAAACTTCTCAGTTATGGTCCATGGGTGAAGCCTTTTCAGATTTGTTAAAACGTCGCTAATCCAAGATGCCCGCCGTCTAAAAATAGCATAAATTCTTCTCATGAACCGCTGGCCGGATTTCGACGAAACTTGGTAGGAATGATCGATGTAGAATGCTCTTTCAAAGATGTTAAAATGGTGACCCCGGGGTTAAAAATGGGTGTGGCCCATGGGGTCAAATTGGGGTCAAATTTAATTTTTGACCGAATATGGTCATGTCTCTATCAAATCGAAGATATCAAAGAGGCGATCGCTCTGGTACATTTTTTGTCGAAATCGGATGGTCATGTCATCCAAGATGGCCACCGAAAGGTCAAAAGGTCGTTCTTTTATTAGAGATTTCAAAATTCTTCTTCACACAAACCTCTTGACCCATGGTGGCCAAACTAACTTCACAGTTATGGTCCTTGGGTGAAGCCTTTTCAGATTTGTTAAAACGGAGGTCATCACTAATTCAAGATGGCCGCCGTCTAAAAATAGCACAAATTCTTAAAAAATCTTCTCATGAACCGCCAGCCGGATTTCGACGAAACTTGGTAGGAATGATCGATGTAGAATGCTCTTTCAAAGTTGTTAAAATGGTCACCCCGGGGTCAAAAATGGGTGTGGCCCGTGGGGTCGAATTTTATTTTTTACCAAATATGCTCATGTCATATATCAAATTGAAGGTATCAATGAGGCGATTGCTCTGGTGCAATATTTATGTCATCCATGATGGCCTCCAAAAGGTCCATTTATTCAAGATTTTGAACATATTTTTCTCAGGAACCACATGGCCAATGAGATTTGGTAAAATGAGAGTCATCGCTTAATCCAAGATGACCGCCATCTAAAAATAGCACAATTTTAAACACATGAACTCAATGTCACATTCTCCTCTGGTGTTCATGGAGTCAGGTGAGCGAATTAGGGCCATCATGGCCCTCTTGTTATGAGAAGATGCGCAAAGCTTATTTCAATTTTTTATTAGACTCGTGGGTCATGGATTATCTCCCCCTTTGCGACTTAGAAGTTCACCATTTTGCCTTGTAACTTGTAAAACTTCTAAACCGTAATAGCTGGAGTCTTGATGCTTGGTATGTAGCTTCTTTATAGTGTGTAAATGCAAAAAGTAAATTTCTGTTTTTGCTTTGACACTGATCCATGGATTACCTCCCCTTGTCAGACTTGTAATTTTGCCTCGTTTACTATCAAAGCAATATGTGGGGCATCCGTGTTCTATGAACACATTTTCTAGTTTTACTTATCCCCTTTGTTTTTTTTCACACACTTACTGCTTGTCTTTTCAGGTGGGTCATCAATACGACAATATTATGTTCTAAATGACAAGCGACACATATTAACCAAGGATACCGAGGACAATGTGGCCTTATGGGATGTCTTAACTGTAAGTTCAACTAGTTGTGCTTAGACATAAATACCCACGTCCTCTGTGTCATATTTTACTTTTTGTGCCCCACCACGATAGTGGAGGGGGCATTTAGTATTAACCGTGTGCGTCTGTTCATCCGTCCCGTCCGTCACAAGGTTAAAGTTTTTGTAAGAGCTTGTATCTTTGGTACTATTAAGCCTACAGCCACCATACTTGCACACAATCATGAGCCAGTGATGTGCACCACAACCCATGGTTAATCAAATGAGCCTTGTGTGACCTTGACCTACAATTGCAATATTTGCATAGTTATGTCACTTGGTTAAACAATTTCTAAGAGCTTGTAATTTCAATATTATTCAGCATACAGCCATCACACTTGCACACTACCATGATCCAGTGATGTGCACTGCAAACAATTGTGAAGCAAATGACCTTCATACGACCTTGATGTATAGTTGCCAATAATTACATAGCTATTTCCCTTGGTTAAAGTTTTTGTTACAGCTTCTATCTCATAACACCTTTAAATTATAATAGCTGGAGACTTGATACTTGGTATATAGCTTCCTATTAATGTGTTTATGCTCAAATTTAATTTAATTTTTTTATTCAACCCCAGTGTCATGGATTATCTCCCCCCATTTTGGGCTTAGAATTTCACCATTTTGCCTTGTAACTTGTAAAACTTTTAAACCGTAACAGCCGCTGGCTTGATACTTGGTACATAGCTTCCTTTTGCTGTGTAAATTTTTATGCCCCACCACGATATTGGAGGGGGCATTTAGTTTTACCCTCATCCCGTCTGTCCGTCCTTCCGTCCGTCACCAACCTTTTACAAACCTGAAACGTAGCTTCCTTCAGATTAGTAGATGCGCAAAGTTTATTTCAATTTTTGATTCGACCCCGGGTTTATCTCCCCCTTTTTGACTTGGAATTTGCCAATTTTGGCTTGTAAGTCATAACACTTTTAAACTGTACTAGCTACAGACCTGAAACTTGGTATGTCACTTTCTTATGATGAGTAGATGCGCAAAGTTTATTTCGATTTTTTATTCGAACCTGCGGTCATGGATTATCTCCCCCTTTTCGACTTAGAATTTTCCAATTTAAACTTGTAAGTCATAACACTTTTAAACCGTAATAGCTACATACCTGAAACTTGGTATGTAGCTTCCTTATGATGAGTAGATGCGCAAAGTTTATTTTTTATTTGACCACCGGGTCATGGATTATCTCCCCTTTTTCGACTTGGAATTTTTTAATTTTGTGTAACTTGTAAAACATTTAAACCGTAATAGCTACAGACCTGAAACTTGGCATGTAGCTTCCTTTTGATGAGTAGATGCACAAAGTTTATTTTGATTTTTGATTCGACCCCGGGTCATGGATTATCTCCCCTTTTGGAAATGGAATTTTTCCTCATTTATTATCAAAGCGGTGGTATGTGGGGCATCTGTGTTCTATAAACACATTTTCTAGTTTATTTGACCCTCAGTCATGGATTATCTCCCCCTTTTGTACTTTGAATTTCACCATTTTGGCTTGTAACTTGTAAAACTTCTAAACCGTAATAGCTGGAGGCTTGATATGTGGTATGTATCTTCTATATCATGTGTACTAAGTGAATTTCTATTTTTATGCCCCACCACGATAGTGGAGGTGTGTTACCCTTGTCTGTCGGTCCCATCCGTCCCGTCCGTCGGTCCGTCCATCACGAAACTTTAACGCTCGGGTAAATTTGGCCTCATTTATTATCAAAGCGATATGTGGGGCATCCGTGTTCTATGAACACATTTTATAGTTTATTTGACCCTCAGTCATGGATTATCTCCCCCTTTTGTACTTTGAATTTCACCATTTTGGCTTGTAACTTGTAAAACTTCTAAACCGTAATAGCTGGAGGCTTGATATGTGGTATGTATCTTCTATATCATGTGTACTAAGTGAATTTCTATTTTTATGCCCCACCACGATAGTGGAGGTGTGTTACCCTTGTCTGTCGGTCCCATCCGTCCCGTCCGTCGGTCCGTCCATCACGAAACTTTAACGCTCGGGTAAATTTGGCCTCATTTATTATCAAAGCGATATGTGGGGCATCCGTGTTCTATGAACACATTTTATAGTTGTAAATGGAGAAACAGGGCTTATTGTACACCCGGCAGACAAGGGTATATTGTTTTTGCTTCCATCTGGTCGTCCATCTGTTCATTCGGCTGTACGTCCATACGTAACACATTTTAAACTGTACATTTCGTTATTATGGAATGTTTATGGCCCCTCCACCGATGGTTAGAGAGGTATATACGTGTAGTGTTAGTGGTGTCCGTATGCCCTGTCCATCCCATCCGTCCCATCCGTCACAAACTTAACGCTGTTGCTTCATATTTCACACATTCATTCCCCTAAAGGGCCTCTATCTTGCTGTGAGAAATCCACGATCCTCGGGCCCCAGGTAAACCCAAGGTCAAGGTCATATACTTAATGATTCCAAAACCTTAACACTTGGGTAAATGTATTATAATTATAAAGTTTCATTTCATGTAACTGCTTCATATTTCACACATGCATTCTTCTGATGGTCCTGTAGCATGCTGTGAAAAATTCATGATCCTCTGATCACCAGTAATCCCAAGGTCAAGGTCACCTACTATAATACAATTGTCAGTTTGGAATTTGCAACATGTAGCTAATCTGTATTGCTTTGTTTCTTGTACGAGGTGCAGTCATAAAGTTCTCGGACTTTGCTTATATCTAAAGAACTATTTGGTCAAATCGGTTGTGAAATATGTTATTAGAAAGCTGGTTCATTTGTGGAAACAGTAACATATCGGTTCCATAAAGTAACTCACAAGATTTCGTAGAATAGTCATTTATTCGCAGGCATCTACGTCAGCACGGAGCAGTTTGACGTCGTCTAAGGTTACGTAATGATTTAATAGCATTGTTCATTATTGTTTTCGAAGCGCTGTCTGCAAGCCAAATAAATGTATTCATGGCACATGCGCCATTTATTTAAGTAGCTTTTTCTTGTGCTGTAACTTGTTTCATTGTATGTAAGTATTTTCATCAAATACTTTAAATTAATTTCGATGGAGTGCCACTTACATAGTTACTGTACTTAGAGCATGGTTGGCTACCTGTTGTTTTTGTATATTATAATGTCATTTAATGCTATCAGTCATGGAGTAAGGAGTAAAAACCCGTGCAAATTTCAGCATATATGTATATAAATATACATGTGGCAATATTTTGTCACAGTATCAGAATGCACAAATCTGAGTTGGTCACTATGCAACCAACACTGAAATATATATAATAACTTCGAAACGTTGCTCCGTCCATTGACGCGACGTCATAATTTTTTACTTCAAATTTCATGCACTACCTGTATCCGTGTTACGTAATATGTTTGTTTTCAAACGAACGAAGTCGAAACTGTGTCATTACATAGTTCAGATATTTCTTTGGTGGAAAGAGCAATAAGGTTAGAGTCCTGCATCATATACTCAACTATAGCACATCTATGTAAATCGAAGCACAGGTATTTCATGAAATGTTGGATTTTTCAACTGCTCCGTAGTGGCATTATTTCGTTGCTATAGTTACTCAGCACGTGCAAACGGATTGTCACAAAGTATGTTCTTATTTTCAAATCAATTCAATTTGACCAGATGTAAATGTCCTATAAAGATGAACAATGTGGCCGGTATATTAAATTTGTTCTCAAGAAAGTCCGAGAACTTTATGACTGCACCTCATACATGTATAATTCCAGCACAAAAATATTTACACAATTCCCTAACATTTGATTGGTCCGTAGCAAGTCTCTGTCCAAAGTTTATATCCCAGTAAACTCCCAAGCCGAACTATTTTTCGTAACCGTGAGGCGCAGTTAAAATAATTCTTAAGAAAACTGAAAATAAACACATTTTCTTGATGAATTTATTTCAAATGCTGGAATTATAAGGAATGAATGGCCTTTTTGTGGAATTTATCGGGGATATAAACTTGGAAAAGTCGCGGGAATACTGGACGAAAATTCATTCCACAAAAAGGCCATTCATTCCTATAATATTCCTGTGAGGATATTCAGATATTGCTTATTAGCCCATTCTAGAGATACTTTCAGTACTTTGATTGATCAGGGTGTGGGATCACATGTTTCCGAACAGCGTGACGTCATGTCTTTTATATGTTTACAGTAGATTTCCTTTAATATCTTTGTAATGGAATGACAGATTTTTAGCTCGACTATTCGAAGAATAAGTAGAGCTTATGTTGTCACCCCGGCGTCGGCGTCGGCGACACCGTCACGCCTTGGTTAAGGTTTTTAGTCAAGCTTGTATATGGAATACTACTGGCCCTACACCCACCATACTTGGACAACTTCATCTCCTAGTGATGTACATCAATAACCCCTGATCTATATTTGACCTTCACCTACATTTCTTCTTGAATTACTTAGTTAATTCCCCTTGGTTAAGGTTTTTAGTTAACCTTGGTTAAGGTTTTTAATCAAGCTTGTACATGGAATACTATTGTGCATACAGACACCATACTTGGACAACCTTTTCTCATAGGGATGTACATCAATAACCCCTGGTCTATATTTGACCTTGACCTACATTTCCTCTTCAATTACTTAGTTAATTCCCCTTGGTTATGGTTTTTAGTCAAGCTTGTATATGGAATACTCCTGGCCCTACACCCACCATACTTGGACAACTTCATCTCATAGGGATGTACATCAGTAACCCTTGATCTATATTTGACCTTGACCTACATTTGACCTTGACCTACATTTCCTCTTGAATTACTTACTTAATTCTCTTTCGTTAAGGCTTTTAGTCAAGCTTGTAGATGGAATACTCCTGGCCCTACACCAACCATACTTGGAGAACTTTATCTCCTAGTGATGTACATCAACAACCCCTGACCTATATTTGACTTTGACCTACATTTAACCTCGAATTACTTAGTTAATTCCATTGGTTAAGGTTTTTAGTCAACCTTGGTTAAGGTTTTTAGTCAAGCTTTCTACATGGAATACTATTGTGCATACATACACCATACTTGGACAACCATTTCTCATAGCGATGTACATCAACAACCCCTGACCTATATTTGACTTTGACCTACATTTAACCTCGAATTACTTAGTTAATTCCCCTTGGTTAAGATTTTTAGTCAAGCTTGTATATGGAATACTACTGGCCCTACACCCACCATACTTGGACAACTTCATCTCCTAGTGATGTACATCAACAACCCCTGATATATATTTCACCTTGACCTATATTTCCTCTTCAATTACTTACTTAAGTCACCTTGGTTAAGGTTTTTAGTCAACCTTGGTTAAGGTTTTTACTCAAGCTTGTACATGGAATACTATTGTGCATACAGACACCATACTTGGACAACCTTTTCTCATAGGGATGTACATCAATAACCCCTGATCTATATTTGACCTTCACCTACATTTCCTCTTCAATTACTTAGTTAATTCCCCTTGGTTAAGGTGTTTAGTCAACCTTGTGTCAACCTTGTAGATGGAATACTCCTGGCCCTACACCAACCATACTTGGACAACTTCATCTCCTAGTGATTTACATCAACAACCCCTGACCTATATTTCACATTGACCTATATTTAACCTTGAATTAATTAGTTAATCCCCTTGGTTAAGGTTTTTAGTCAACCTTGGTTAAGGTTTTTAGTCAAGCTTGTATATGGAATACTATTGTGCATACAGACACCATACTTGGATAACTTTTTCTCATAGGGATGTACATCAATAACCCCTGACCTATATTTTACCTTCACCTACATTTAACCTTGAATTACTTGGTTAATGTTTATAGTCAAGCTTGTATATGGAATACTCCTGGGCCTACATCAACCATACTTGGACAACTTCATCTCCTAGTGATGTACATCAATAACCCCTGACCTATATCTGTCATTGACCTACATTTAACCTTGAATTACTTACTTAATTTCCCTTGGTTAAGTTTTTTAGTCAACCTTGGTTAAGGTTTTTATGCAGGCCGCAGCCACCTTGTTTGTCAAGCTATGTGTACATCGACAACCCTCGTAGTCGAGCTATGCTGTTCTCCTACAGCTCTTGTTATGAAATATACCGCAGCAAATGCGGTACACATTGCCCTTTATTGTATAGGCGGCTTTAATCTCATAATTCTGTCGTTTTGACGAAGAGTCGGTTACCGTAAATGTAAATAAAAACTAGAGCATGTGAATGTAAGAAATAAACGGTACTCGATTCTTTGTGAAAGTCATAAATTATTGTAAATAACTTTCAGAGCACCATAAAACACATATGCCATCGTATTTGGTGCACTAGATATCATAAAAATCCATCCGTTTGTTAGGAAGATTTTAAAGAAATGTATTGTAAAAATGATTTCACAGATTACGTTACGCGTCAGAAAATTGGGTTCGGAAACCACGTGATCCCACACCGTGAGCATATCACAGCTGTGTTTCCAAGCTTATCTGATGGGATCTTTACTCGTACAATCCCAATAAGCCCCATTTTGTCATGATGGTTATTTTCCAGGCACACAAAGTTGATGATCTCGGCCGTGTTGACTTAGAAGAGGAAATCAAGAACCACTATAAAATGGTATTCGTACCAAACTGGTTTTCTGTGGATCTCAAAACTGGGGTAAGTATTGGGCATGTTTTTTGTTGGATTCAACCTGTTGATATTGACATGCTATTAAACGCCATTAACTCTTTCAACACTACATACCTCTTTAGAAGTGTTTGAAAACAGTGCAGATCTCTGTAAATAATGTTCATAATTTTTAGAGAAAAAATACCCCCTTATAAATGGACCAATCAGTAAATCATTTTATGACAATCGGATTGGTCCATAAATTAACATAGCACAATCCTTTCCAGTTATTTAGGGTTGGAAGGGTTAAACATTAAAAACAATTGTTTTATTATTCCCTCTATAAATAACAAGCACTAGCTATGTGGTATATGTATGTATACCGTAGGGATCCGCCGTTGACTTTTCTGTGCACCCTTTCAAGCCACAAGATAGGAAGGGTAGATGCACGGCACACCCCACAGAAATTGCATCTGGTTTATAAAACATGCCCATCCCAAAAAAATGTGGGGCTTACTATGTACATAGTGACCAGCATGCTGGCAGTAATTTAGCGGTTGACCGTAGCCTGTTTTTCGTGTGGAGGAAAACTGGAGTGCCCGGAGAAACACCACAGCAAGCTTTCACAGAACAGACAAAAGCGTCCGGATATAACTCGGTACAAGTACCGTGACATAGGTCCAGCTGATCGGGCATTGAATACCCTTAGCAAACAAGCTGCCCACGGGTAGAATCGGAGCACCGAATCATTGCCAGCCCAGCTGCATCATATATATATATTGGTTTGCTTTTGAGGTTCTGTCAATATTCATAGTAATGAGAGCTAGGAAATATTGGCCAGTTCTCACTGTATTATTGACATAGGATTGGCATCAGCTGTTGACAGGCAACAAAAAAAAAAATTAATCTTAATTTGATTCATTCAAGAATAAATTGCAAGAAACCATAGTTTTTTGTTGAGCCCGCTTGCGGATACCCAGACATAGTGATCACAATGACGTTCGGGTGTCCGTGGGTCTGTCCGAAATCTGCGTTAAAGTGTTTAAATACCTTATATCTCTGCAGTCCTAAGTCACATTGACTTGAAACTTCATATGCTTATTAGTCATCATCCATATATTCATGCTGTATCCCACTCATGCGGCCCCTGTGCCCAAGGTCAAATGACTTAGAAGTTTGCGTTAAATTTTTGTCAAAATGTATGTTAATGTTTTCAAATACCTACTATCTCTGTAACCGTAAGTCGGATTTGCTTGAAACATTGTATGCTTATTGGGCATCATCCATATAATCATTCTGTGTCCCACTCATGCGGCCCCTGTGCCCCAAGGTCAAGGCCAAATGACTTAGAAGTTTGCGTTATTATAAAATCTGCGTCAAAGCTTTTACATACCTTATATCTCCACAATTCTGACTCGAATTTACTTCCAACTTCCAATACTTTTCATCATCCATATTTTCATTCCATAGCCTGCCCATGTGGTCTACATGCTGAAGGTCAAGGTCAAATGACTTTGCAATTTGTGTTAAAGTTTTTACTTACCTTATATCTCCACAACACTTACTCCTATTTACTTCCAACATCCAATACTTCTTATTCATAATCCATATTTTCATTCTATAGCCTGCCCATGTGGTCCACATGCCCAAGGTCAAGGTCAAATGACTTTGAAATTTGTGCTAAAGTTTGTACGTATCTTATCCACAACACTTACTCCGATTTACTTCAAACTTCAAATAATTTTTAGCCAGGTTATTTGAAAAAAAATCCAGGCTATTGGATTGGCGAAAGCCGGGAGGGCAGGCGGGCGGCGGGCGGGCGGCGTCCACAATCAATGTTAAGTTTTCGTGTTTGAGTCCATTTCTTTGTTACTGTACCACCTAGGACCACCAAACTTTCACAGCTTCATAATCAAGGGGTGCCCACCACATATCACTATCCAACATGTTACTTTTTTTTTATCTTGACCCATTTTTTCCGCGTAGTCGACTTAGCCATTTTCAATGTTAAGTTTTCGCGTTTACAATGTTAAGTTTTCGTGTTTAAGTCCATTTCTTTGGTACTGTACCACCTAGGACCACCAAACTTTCACAGCTTCATAATCAAGGGGTGCCCACCACATATCACTATCCAACATGTTACTTTTTTTAGCCAGGTTTTTTGAAAAAAAAATCCAGGCTATTGGATTGGCGAAAGCCGGGCGGGCGGGCGGGCGGCGGGCGGGCGGGCGGGCGGCGGGCAGGCGGCGTCCACAATCAATGTTAAGTTTTCGTGTTTAAGTCCATTTCTTTGGTACTGTACCACCTAGGACCACCAAACTTTCACAGCTGCATAACCAAGGGGTGCCTACCACATACAACTATCCAACATGTGACAATTTTTTTACCTTCACCTATTATTTCTACGTAATTGACTTAGCCATTTTCAACGTTAACTTTTTAACGTACGTCTGGTTAAACTTATTATCTCTGCAACTGCTTCACCCAAATTTTACTTGCATACCTCACAATGGGTGTTTAACCAATCCAAATTGTTTTTTTCGCACCCTCAATGTTGGAAATGCCGCGGATCCTGTGCCCAAACAATGTCAAGGTCAAATTACTTTTGAATTTTTTTTGTTTAAAGTTTTTTTCTTGGGGGACTATATCACTGCAAGACTAGCTTCACACCCGGGAAATCACCTTCATGCTTCAAAACATGTTGTTATCATTCAATTGTTAAAGCACTGGCTTGCGGAGGGCGCGAAATCCTTGAAAGTCCCAATGTCAGGTCAAATTACTTTGATTTTTTTTGTTAAAGTTTTTTGTGTTCGTTTACTATTATCCGTCTGCAACCTTGCTTCAAACTCCAATAACCTTGAATTTTTTTTAAACGTCAACATGGGTGTTTAATCCATCATTGGGTCAGACACCTGCTTGCGGAACGCGCGATATCGTCGGCATTTTGGCATACGTCCGTCCGTTCGTCCGTGTGTCCGGTTAAAGTTTTTTGGTTAAACTTTTTCCATCTACTATATCTATTTTTTTAGTGTCCATGCCTCGCCCCAAGGCGCGACATGCAGGCCACGGCCATCTAGTCTACAAAAAGTGTGTATAATTATGTTATCCAAGTGTCTATGCTTGGAAAAAACCTGGCCTTCGTGGCTTTGCCTCGTTTCTTGTTTTTAACTTCACACATTTTTTCCGCGCAGTCAGCTTAGCCATTTTCAATGTTAAGTTTTCGCGTTTACAATGTTAAGTTTTCGTGTTTAAGTCCATTTCTTTGGTACTGTACCACCTAGGACCACCAAACTTTCACAGCTTCATAACCAAGGGGTGCCTACCACATACAACTATCCAACATGTGACAATTTTTTCACCTTCACCAATTATTTCTACGTAATTGACTTAGCCATTTTCAACGTTAACTTTTTAACGTACGTCTGGTTAAAGTTTTTTGGTTAAAACTTTTTCGTTATACTATATCTCTGCAACTGCTTCGCCCATTACCTTGAAACTTCACATGGGTGTTTATCATCATCCATATTTTCATTCTACCCCCCAACCGTGCGGCCCCTGTGCCCAATGTCAAGGTCAAATTACTTTGAATTTTTTTGTTAAAGTTTTTTCGTGTACTATATCTCTGCAACTGCTTCACCAAATACCTTGATACTTCACATGGGTGTTTATCATCATTGTCGCACCTGCTTGCGGAAAGCGCGATCCTGTGCCCAATGTCAAGGTCAAATTACTTTGAATTTTTTTGTTAAACTTTTTTCGTGTACTATATCTCTGCAACTGCTTCACCCAATACCTTGATACTTCACATGGGTGTTTATCATCATTGTCGCACCTGCTTGCGGAAAGCGCGATCCTGTGCCCAATGTCAAGGTCAAATTACTTTGAATTTTTTTGTTAAACTTTTTTCGTGTACTATATCTCTGCAACTGCTTCACCCAATACCTTGATACTTCACATGGGTGTTTATCATCATTGTCACACCTGCTTGGGGAAAGCGCGATCCTGTGCCCAATGTCAAGGTCAAATTACTTTGAATTTTTTTGTTAAAGTTTTTTCGTGTACTATATCTCTGCAACTGCTTCACCCAATACCTTGATACTTCACATGGGTGTTTATCATCATTGTCGCACCTGCTTGCGGAAAGCGCGATCCTGTGCCCAATGTCAAGGTCAAATTACTTTGAATTTTTTTGTTAAAGTTTTTTCGTGTACTATATCTCTGCAACTGCTTCACCCAATACCTTGATACTTCACATGGGTGTTTATCATCATTGTCGCACCTGCTTGCGGAAAGCGCGATCCTGTGCCCAATGTCAAGGTCAAATTACTTTGAATTTTTTTGTTAAAGTTTTTTCGTGTACTATATCTCTGCAACTGCTTCACCCAATACCTTGATACTTCACATGGGTGTTTATCATCATTGTCGCACCTGCTTGCGGAAAGCGCGATCCTGTGCCCAATGTCAAGGTCAAATTACTTTGAATTTTTTTGTTAAAGTTTTTTCGTGTACTATATCTCTGCAACTGCTTCACCCAATGCCTTGATACTTCACATGGGTGTTTATCATCATTGTCGTACCTGCTTGCGGAAAGCGCGATCCTGTGCCCAATGTCAAGGTCAAATTACTTTGAATTCTTTTGTTAAAGTTTTTTCGTGTACTATATCTCTGCAACTGCTTCACCCAATACCTTCATACTTCACATGTGTGTTTATCATCATTGTCACACCTGCTTGCGGAAAGCGCAATCCTGTGCCCTATGTCAAGTTCAAATTACTTTAAAAAAATTTGTTAAAGTTTTTTCGTGTACTATATCTCTGCAACTGCTTCACCCAATACCTTGATACTTCACATGGGTGTTTATCATCATTGTCACACCTGCTTGCGGAACGCGCGATATCGTCGGCATTTTGGCATACGTCCGTCCGTTCGTCCGTGTGTCCGGTTAAAGTTTTTTGGTTAAACTTTTTCCATCTACTATATCTATTTTTTTAGTGTCCATGCCTCGCCCCAAGGCGCGACATGCAGGCCACGGCCATCTAGTCTACAAAAAGTGGGTATAATTATGTTATCCAAGTGTCTATGCTTGGAAAAAACCTGGCCTTCGTGGCTTTGCCTCGTTTCTTGTTTATTATCATCTATATTTTCATTCTATAGCCCACCCATGCAGCCCACATGCCTAAGAGCAAGGTCAAATTACTTTAACATTTGCGTTAAAGCTTTTACATACCTTATATCGCCACAACCCTTAATTCAAACTTCAAATAAATACTCTCTGAGACCATCAAATGCTTCGGCGGGCTCGACATGCGGGCCGCTCCATCTGGTGTTTTGCAGTTATTAACCATACACCTGGGTATTTTGTAGTTATTACCATACACCTGGATTAACCATACACCTGATGTTTTGCATTTATTAACCATAACCATACACCTGAATGTTTTGCAGATATTAACTATACACCTGGATTAACCATACACCTGACTGTTTTGCAGTTATTAACCATACACCTGGATGTTTTGCAGTTATTAACCATACACCTGGATGTTTTACCATACACCTGAATGTTTTGCAGTTATTAACTATACACCTGGATTAACCATACACCTGACTGTTTTGCAGTTATTAACCATAAACCTGAATGTTTTGCAGTTATTAACCATACACCTGGATGTTTTGCAGTTATTAACCATAAACCTGGATGTTTTGCAGTTATTAACCATACACCTGGATGTTTTGCAGTTATTAACAATACACCTGTATTAACCATACACCTGAATGTTTTGCAATTATTAACCATACACCTGGATTAACCATACACCTGGATGTTTCGCAGTTATTAACCATACACCTGGATGTTTTGCAGTTATTAACCGTACACCTGGATGTTTTGCAGTTATTAACCATACACCTGGATTAACCATACACCTGGATGTTTCACAGTTATTAACCATACACCTGGATGTTTTGCAGTTATTAACCAGACATCTGGATTAACCATACACCTGAATGTTTTGCAGTTATTAACCATACACCTGAATGTTTTGCAGTTATTAACCATACACATGGATGTTTTACCAGACACCTGACTGTTTTGCAGTTATTAACCATACACCTGGATTAACCATACACCTGGATGTTTTGCAGCTATTAACCATACACCTGGATGTTTTGCAGCTATTAACCATACACCTGGATGTTTTGCAGTTATTAACCATACATCTGGATTAACCATACACCTGAATGTTTTGCAGCTATTAACCCTACACCTGAATGTTTTGCAGCTATTAACCATACACCTGAATGTTTTGCAGCTATTAACCATACACCTGGATGTTTTGCAATTTATTCACTCTGGATAAAAATTTCGATTACCTACTGGATGTTGCAGCTATTAACCATACACCTGGAGGTTTAGTTTTGCCAATATTACATTACACCTGGATGGTTTGCAGTTATTAACCATACACCTGGATGTTTTGCAATTATTAACCATACACCTGGATGGTTTGCAGTTATTAACCATACATCTGGATTAACCATACACCAGGATGTTTTGCAGTTATTAACCATACACCTGGATGTTTTGCAGCTATTAACCATACACCTGGATGAGACCGATTGTTTTGCTGCCTGGGTCTCTGCCAAGGAGTTAGGTCTGCAGTTTCCCCCGGATGTTCCTGATACAAAATGTATGTACAATGGCCATGTAGTATGTCGCTGTGATGGGAAATATGGGGCCTTGTGGGATTTCTGACCAATGTTGCTCCTGTTCTAGCACAGTTTTACTGGAATTCCGATGTTTGCAATTGATGTAAATCTGGATGAGACAGCATCTGGATCTGCATCGTTTGTGAATGTTTTCTGATTCCTTGTGCGAAATTGCCCAATTTCTAATAGTGGAAACATTCAGAAAATTAATATGGAAGGGTCCATTGAAGATATTGAGGGAGAATGTGAATGGTAATTGAACGATAGGGTTTATGATCCTTTAAAACCGGAATCCCAATATCACTGGTTTGGCCCTCATTTACATTTTTTACTTTTTGTTGAATCTGGTTATACCCATTATAAATGTAGTAGGTTAATACTAATCCTATTATTTTAGGGTACGGGGCTAAGTGACTCTGATGTGGTGAGGACCTGGCACCAGATCAGAATTTCAGGGCTGAATCTATTTTTTACGTATTCAGTTCTGATTTTGATATTTCCCCGCATCCGTACAGGTAAAATGCTCATAGCTGTGTAGACAGGCCATTCAACACCATTAAAACAATGAGTCTGATGGGTCAGAATTTGAAAGTGATTTAACCCTTTTAACACTACAGACCTATTTAGCAGTGTTTGTAATAATAATCTGGATATGCTGGCTCATGACGAGCCGTCTCATGAGGATCTGCACTTTTTGCAAGTAATTATTACAGAGGGAAAATCCCTTACAAATGGACTAGTCTCAAAATAATTTGTTGACAATTGGATTGGTCCTTAAATTAACATATCACAGCCCAGTCCAGTTATTTCTGGTTGAAAGGGTTAACTAATATCAGCCTGTGTCTGTATTTCAGTGAACATAGGCCAGCAACTGCTGCAGTCACTGCTGGACAAGTGGCTCTCGACTCACAACTTCTCAAACCAAGGTATGTCTACACTGTTCTGCTAATTGGAGATTTACCATAGTTGCTATTTAAATCATTTAAAAGTTTATTTAAATTTTGATGAATACCAAACTTGAAGTCATTTACGGCCACACTCATACCACTCATTTTTAGCCAGGTTTTTTGAAAAAAAATCCAGGCTATTGGATTGGCGAAAGCCGGGCCGGCGGGCGGGCGGGCGGCGTCCACAATCAATGTTAAGTTTTCGTGTTTGAGTCCATTTCTTTCTTACTGTACCACCTAGGACCACCAAACTTTTCTTTACAGCTTCATAAATCAAGGGGTGCCCACCACATATCACTATCCAACATGTTACTTTTTTTTTAACTTGACCCATTTTTTCCGCGCAATCGACTTAGCCATTTTCAATGTTAAGTTTTCGCTTTTTGTTTTCAATGTTAAGTTTTCGTGTTTAAGTCCATTTCTTTGGTACTGTACCATCTAGGACCACCAAACTTTCACAGCTTCATAATCAAGGGGTGCCCACCACATATCACTATCCAACATGTTACTTTTTTTTTTAACTTCACCCATTTTTTCCGCGCAATCGACTTAGCCATTTTCAATGTTAAGTTTTCGCGTTTACAATGTTAAGTTTTCGTGTTTAAGTCCATTTCTTTGGTACTGTACCACCTAGGACCACCAAACTTTCACAGCTTCATAACCAAGGAGTGCCTACCACATACAACTATCCAACATGTGAACATTTGTTTATCTTCACCTATTATTTCTACGTAATTGACTTAGCCATTTTCGACGTTAACTTTTTAACGTACGTCTGGTTAAATTTTTTGGTTAAAACTTTTTCGTTATACTATATCTCTGCAACTGCTTCGCCCATTACCTTGAAACTTCACATGGGTGTTTATCATCGTCCATATTTTCATTCTAACCCCCAACCGTGCGGCCCCTGTGCGCAATGTCAAGGTCAAATTACTTTGAATTTATTTGTTAAAGTTTTTTCGTGTACTATATCTCTGCAACTGCTTCACCCATTACCTTCATACTTCACATGGGTGTTTATCATCATTGTCGCACCCGCTTGCGGAAAGCGCGATATCGTCAGCATTTTCGCATCCGTCCGTCCGTACGTCCGTGTGTCCGGTTAAAGTTTTTTCGTTAAAGTTTTTCCATCTACTATATCTATTTTTTTAGTGTCCATGCCTCGCCCCAAGGCGTGACATGCAGGCCACGGCCATCTAGTCTACAAAAAGTTGGTATAATTATGTTATCCAAGTGTCCATGCTTGGAAAAAACCTGGCCTTCGTGGCTTTGCCTCGTTTCTTGTATTTATAATTAATTGCTATTCATCAGATCGTCCACCAGTGTTTCCAATTCATTGTCATACACAACTGCGAAGTGCAAAGTAGTAGTGAACCGACCGTCCGCTTGCTTATCACCGTTTGATTTTTGTCATAGCATTGAAGTAATTTTACTACAGTTCAAGGAAACATGACATTGGTTCATGACTTAAATTCATTATTGATCAAAACTTAAATAAACTTTTAAATAATTTATATAGCAAATTTGGCCATGTCGCACTTTCCAAATATGTTGTTCGACAAAGGTATGTTAAGATGAACAACTGTATATTTTTGCTCTCTGTATATTATTATTAATGATAAAAAATATGAAATGAATTGAAGAAAAAAAGTGTTCTGTAGAACAACGTATTTTCAGTTGCAATTTTCTAATGCTGAAATGTCAAATGTCAATGCTGATTTGTACGTCAGATCTATTTCAATGCTGATTTCCTGATTTACCCCATAAGTTATGCTTATGTGGAGCCCTGATCTTATTGCAGCTGTCTATCTTTGCAAGGGGCACATACCGGTAATCTATAATTGTAAGGCTTCCTTTTCTCAGTCGTATTACACAGAGGCATCTGGTAAAGGTCAGGGGTACCCAAAGTTATTGTTGTTGACGATTCAACTGAGTGGTAACAACATAAACGTTTAATGAGTAATGAGGGAAATTGACAGTAGAAATTTGTATATCGGCTGATATAATATCATCAAACGAGATCTAGCTGAAAATAAAAACAAAATCATGTCTACAGTAGCCTATAGGAAATGCATAGTTCATGTTTATATATAGAGGATATTCCATGGTACATTTTGAATAGTGGGAAATAATACACGAGTGCGTCCGGTTCCGCGTAAGCAACGAGTGAGCGTAGCGAACAAGTTGCTTACACGGACGCCGACTGACACGAGTGTATTATTTCCGCTATTCAAACATGTACGATGGAATGTCCTATTTATTACACTTCCACAGTGGATACATATGCACATTTAGTCTATATTTAGTCTATAATCAATAAATTGTGATGTGCGCATGAATAGTTATACAATGACGTGTTTTCCCGCGTTTTGACGTTACGTTGTGTGACGTCAAATGTGACATCATGTAAACTTTTTTAAATCCAAATTACGCAGCTGTTTCTATGAACCAGATATATTTGAGTGCATGTTTGGAATGTGTTCAATCACATTAACATTCTAGATTAGTCGAGACCCTTTCCAAATGTTCAAATAACTTTATGTTGACTGTAATAAAAATTACACATTTTGCATGGTAGCTCGTGGTTTCCAAGAAAATTACGGGTGTTCCCTTCACGGTGTATTATTTGTAAGGAGTTGATTACGGGTTTTCTCTCACAGCGAAATCCGTGCAAATAATTTGCAAGAGTGTAATAAAATATTATTAATAATCATTACTTTCCTGACCATGTTTTGTATACAGTCAAACCTGTGAACAACGACCGTCAAAGGGAAGTGGCCGTTGTTGACAGGTTGTCGTTGTTCCAAGGGTCAAACATTTTCCCGGTTTCACAAGAAAGTCGGCCATGTATTTAGCATTCTCTTGTAATCCATATGCATGCATAGAAAACGTCTTGGCTGTATATATTTCCACCTGACGATTCGCTATTGCACGATCGTGGAGTGTATCTGCTTTTTTGTCGCGCCCGCTTGCGGAAAGCGCGATATAGTCGGCCGTTTGGCGTACGTACGTACGTACGTACGTACGTGTGTCCGGTTAAAGTTTTTGGTTAAGCTGTAAGGTTAAGTTTTTTGGTTAAAGTTTTTGGTTAAGTTATTTGGTTAAAGTTTTTGGTTAAGTTTTTTGGTTAAGTTGTTTGGTTAAGTTTTTTGGTTAAAGTTTTTGGTTAAATTCTTTGGTTAAAGTTTTTGGTTAAGTTTTTTGGTTAAAGTTTTTGGTTAAAGTTTTTCGTTATACTATATCTCTGCAACTGCTTTGCCCATCACCTTGAAACTTCACATGGGTGTTTATCATCATCTATATTTTCATTCTACCCCCATCCCGTGCGGCCCCTGTGCCCAATGTCAAGGTCAAATTACTTTGAAGTTTTTGGTTAAGTTTTTGGTTAAAGTTTTTGGTTAAGTTTTTTGGTTAAGTTTTTTGGTTAAAGTTTTTCGTTATACTATATCTCTGCAACTGCTTTGCCCATTACCTTGAAACTTCATATGGGTGTTTATCATCATCTATATTTTCATTCTACCCCCTCCTGTGCGGTCCCTGTGCCCAATGTCAAGGTCAAATTACTTTGAAATTTTGGGTTAAGTTCTTTGGTTAAAGTTTTGGGTTAAGTTTTTTGGTTAAAGTTTTTGGTTAAGTTCTTTGGTTAAAGTTTTTGGTTAAGTTTTTTGGTTAAGTTTTTTTATTTTTTGGTTAAGTTTTTCGTTATACTATATCTCTGCAACTGCTTTGCCCATTACCTTGAAACTTCACATGGGTGTTTATCATCATCTATATTTTCATTCTACCCATCTCCCGTGCGGCCCCTCTGCCCAATGTCAAGGTCAAATTACTTTGAAGTTTTTGGTTAAGTTTTTTGGTTAAAGTTTTTGGTTAAGTTTTTTGGTTAAGTTTTTTTGGTTAAAGTTTTTCGTTATACTATATCTCTGCAACTGCTTTGCCCATTACCTTGAAACTTCATATGGGTGTTTATCATCATCTATATTTTCATTCTACCCCCCTCCCGTGCGGCCCCTGTGCCCAATGTCAAGGTCAAATTACTTTGAAGTTTTTGGTTAAGTTCTTTGGTTAAAGTTTTTGGTTAAGTTATTTGGTTAAAGTTTTTGGTTAAGTTCTTTGGTTAAAGTTTTTGGTTAAGTTTTTTGGTTAAAGTTTGTTGTTAAAGTTTTTCGTTATACTATATCTCTGCAACTGCTTTGCCCATTACCTTGAAACTTCACATGGGTGTTTATCATCATCTATATTTTCATTCTACCCCCCTCCCGTGCGGCCCCTGTGCCCAATGTCAAGGTCAAATTACTTTGAAGTTTTTGGTTAAAGTTTTTGGTTAAAGTTTTTGGTTAAAGTTTTTGGTTAAAGTTTTTTGGTTAAAGTTTTTTGTTATACTATATCTCTGCAACTGCTTTGCCCATTACCTTGAAACTTCATATGGGTGTTTATCATCATCTATATTTTCATTCTACCCCCCTCCCGTGTGGCCCCTATGCCCAATGTCCAGGTCAAATTACTTTGAAGTTTTTGGTTAAGTTCTTTGGTTAAAGTTTTTGGTTAAGTTTTTTGGTTAAGTTTTTTGGTTAAAGTTTTTGGTTAAGTTTCTTGGTTAAAGTTTTTCGTTATACTATATCTCTGCAACTGCTTTGCCCATTACCTTCAAACTTCACATGGGTGTTTATCATCATCTATATTTTCATTCTACCCCCTCCCGTGCGGCCCCTGTGCCCAATGTCAAGGTCAAATTACTTTGAAGTTTTTGGTTAATGTTTTTGTCGCGCCCGCTTGCGGAAAGCGTGATATAGTCGGCACTTTGGCGTACATACGTGTGTCCGGTTAAACTTTTTGGTTAAGTTTTTTTGGTTAAGTATTTTGGTTAAAGTTTTTCGTTATACTATATCTCTTTTTTTTAGTGTCCATGCCTCGCCACAAGGCGCGACATGCAGGCCGCGGCCATCTAGTATCAATTAAAAATTGCATGAAAATGGCAAAAATAGTCAATTTATTTTGTTTTGTCATATTGTTGTTATTGTTCTGAACCCAGCCTCGCTTTGGAAATTATATACAAAGGGGAGTAATTATCTTCATGATAAGTATATCCCGCGGCTTGCTTTGGTGCACCATTTAATAGCTTGTAAATATTTCATTGAATGTGTCAAGTCGAGTAACCCACGCGAGATAGGTGTCCAAATTGGCAGAGAACACCAGGCTTATTTGCTTTCTGTCCAATGTATAATATCCTGATCAAGCCCGAATATTTCAGCAGCCTATGACGAATTGGCAACGTCCGCTGACGTAATTACTGATGTTTTTAATTAGAGATTGGCGAGCATTGTAAACCATGGACAGACTACGCGAATCCACTGCCTGCTCTGGCCGCTAATGCAATAAGCCGGGATTTGTCGGAGATCCAGACCCAATTCATATAAACACGTTTGTCGTGTCACTTTAGCCGTGTCGGGTCACTGCTGGTTCCCGGTAGTATTGTTTTGCTAGGCTGCGCATCCAACAGGGTACCAGTCTAGTGTGGACTACGTGACTGACGTCAGCAACAACGTGTATTGATCTTTGATATGGCCTTTTGCCCTGCGGTGTGAAATGTACACTTGACAAGCGCGGTGTGTTCGAAGTCTTGTCACTGTAGACGAAATCAGAATCGTGTAAACACAGTTTGCCAGCTAATGATGGAGTTTTATGACTTACGCGGAATTGCATTATGCCTATTGGAATACACGACACGGAATACATATCGGGAATTACCGTTAATGGAGTCGTGCAATATTTTTCATGGAAAAAGTTTAATGTCGCCAAAAAGACACCGACCATATCGGGCAAGGTAAATGTTTTCAAAAGAGTGTTGTGCCAATGTATGCGAATGTAATCGATGACTAATTGGATACAACCGGTTGCAATTCAAATGATAGCGGCCAGATTGTGATGAAAGGAAAATAGCGATTGTGGTGCTATTTTTTTGCCGACAAAAACTTGACATGGCCGCTGTTCACATACAAAAATGCCATGTGGGAATGAAAATTGCTGGTCGCTGGTCGCAGTTCGGGGGTGGTCGTTATTCCAAGGTCTTATAAAGAACAAAATTGGACAGGGGGATTTTTGACTGGCTGTTGTGGACAGGTGGTCGCTATACAGGTGGTCGTTAACACAGGTTTGACTGTACATATAAATGAATTCTGAGTTCAATAAAAAAAATATATTTTCTGTCAAAACAATGCCGGATGCCCCTGTTACAGATGGTATGAACGAAGTGGAGAACGACATGCATGTGCAGAGCCCCTATTTCCGGGTGGCCGGCTACACGCCCGTCATATTCAGCGAGGTGGGGCGGGGCAAGACCCTGTTCCGTCTGCTGTGTCGAGATGCCGGAGGGGAGACGGAACAAATGTTGTTAAATGAAACAGTACCTGGCTGGGTGATAGACGTCTTAGTCCATGTAAGTACTGTAATAATCCTAATTATTTGGACACCATTTATTCTTGGAAACATATATAAATATATGATTTCCTACAAAAAGAAATATCCCAATGTTTAGGGTTAGTATCGTTGTACTGGTTTATCATGATATATTTGGATACCATTTGTTTTGGGAAACCCCTATTTAATAGGGGTTTCCCAAAACAAACGGTGTCCGAATATTTAGAGTTCTTACATTAAAGCTTGGAAACCAATTTTTGCCATCCCCATTTTCACCTTGTTTTGCTGTCTATGACATAGCTTTACTTTTAGAATGTGAGAAACAAAAATTGTCGTCTGCCGTTGTTTCATATTTTGTCTTCTGTCTCAATTAAAACATGGTTTGACAGCACTTTACAATCAATTCCATTGGAAATGATTCTGAAGTGCTGCTAAACCATGTTTTTTTTTGAGAAAATGGAAAATACAAAATAAACAGCAGACGACAAAATTTAATTCAGCATTGTATGTGTCAAGCGGACACATTGCAGTCTTCTTGAAGTGCCTTCCTCTTTATGTAGCGTATTATAAAAAAATGGAAAAGTTTCTTCATCGTGCCATAGTTGCAATATAACTAACTATATGTACGTTAATATTACGACACCTGATACATGTGAACATCTTTGTACTGGACTGGAGAAATGGGTATTATGGCATTTATGTTCTGTCTAGATCCTGATACGCTGCCAGTCTCCTGTAGTCTGGTAATGATCTACACTGTTTGAATCAAAACATGTATTTTACAGAGAGAACGGCAAACAGTGCAGACCCAGACCAGCCTGCAGATGCAGACCAGACTGCAGATGCAGTCTGATAATGGTCTACTCTGTTGGAATCAAAACAGGGATTTCGCTGACCGAACGGCACACAGTTCAGACTAAACTGTGCAGATTTAGTCTGATAATGGTCTACACTGTTGGAATCAAAACATGCATTTCACGGAGAAAACGGCAACTGTGCAGATGCAGTCTGATAATGGTCTACACTGTTGAAATCAAAACAGGCATTTCACTGACCAAACAGCAAACAGTGCAGACCCAGACCAGACTGTGCAGATGTAGTCTGATAATGGTCTACACTGTTGGAATTAAAACATGCATTTCACGGAGAGAATGGCAACTGTGCAGATGCAGTCTGATAAATGTCTACACTGTTGGAATCAAAACAGGCATTTCACGGAGAGAATGGCAACTGTGCAGATGCAGTCTGATAATGGTCAATTCACTGACAGAACGGCAAACAGTGCATACCGGTACCCAGACCAGACTGTGCATCCGCACAGTCTGGTCTGGGTATGCACTGGTTGCATTGGCCATAAGCCCCATTTCTCTAGTCACACAGTCATACCACCATTCTCATGACCTTGACCTTCACAAGGTCACTGAATTACTCAACCATCAAACGCTTGTGAGAGTGCATGTGTATGGTGGTCTCGCTTTCTTATATTGCAGGGAAATTCGCCAAAATCAAACAAGATACCATTCTTTCTACAGCCATATTCCAACACGGGTGTAAATAAAATGGTCAAGTAAGTGTCATGTGTATTAACCTAATGGCCTGTTTATCCTATGAAACACGTTCGGTATTTAACTGTGCAGTATTTAATTATGTAGCCCGTCCATGTGGACCATTTTCCCAAGGTTATGGTCCATTGCCACCAGCGTCTCACAATATGACCCATCACCGAAGTGTGTTGCATTTTGTAATTCTGTGATTTTAAACTGTATTGAAAAACTTGCTTTAAGTTTTAACTAAATGTATCTCTGCAACTATAAAGTCATCCACATATTCATTCTATAATTTACCTGTGTAACTCTCATGCCAAATGACTTAATATCAATTTCTGATCAAGTGTATGATTCTATGTTAAAGATTTAGGCTTTAGACTTCATTTTTCTACTGTCTGTTCCACGTTTTGCTGCCGACGATCTTTTGGCCATTCAACACATTGAATCTTAAAAATATTTAAATGTAAGTACTTTTTCATCAATAACAAATAATTTTAGTTGATGAAAATCCGTCAAATATTGATTTTATTGCGAAAAAACTATTTTCCTATGGGAATAGGCATGGGGCTAAAAATAGATTTTTTTTAAATAATTTATTATTTGTGGACCGATTTTCAAAATCTAACTTTTGTTTTCTTAGTTACATCATTTCCAAGCTATCTAGCCAGGTTTCGGAGTTAATTTCCAAAATTTTGTGTTTTTTACTCCTCCCACAGCGCTTCCACCTCTTTTCTTCACATATTAAATTCCCATAGGAAAATCGTTTTTTCGCTATAAAATCAATATTAGATGGAATTTCATCAAACAAAAAATTTTGGAGAGGGTGACTTTTTTGTTATTTGTGAAAAAAGTACTTACATTTAAATATTTTTAAGATTTAATGTGTTTAATAGCCAAAAGTTCGTCGGCAGAAAAATGTGGAACAGACAGTAGTTATATTGTTGCAGAGATCGATTATCAGCGAGTGACATGATCCAAGTTCGCAAAGTCATCGAGCACGTGTATGAGAAGGTGATGGGTCAGGGGTCGGACTCTGGGTCGCAGGCAGCCAATAGTGCGAGCCAGGAGAAGTCGGGCGATGACAACGAGGATACGTCCGTATTGGCTGCGGAGAAAGTAGAGCTACTGTGCAATGATCAGGTGAGTTAATGTTCACATTACAATCCATGAAAGCTACCGTCTGTTTCACGAAGCACAACATTTTTTCGATAATAAGAATTACCGGTAGCCTCTTTAATTATGCCCCCTATACGATAGCAAGGGGGCATATTGCGTTGCTCTTGAGGTTCCGTCCGTCTGTGTACATTTACGTCAAACAGTTTGTAAGAGTTTCTCCAACATGTAATATCTGCAATATTACGTGAAGGATTGCTTCGATACTTGGACACATGAATCTCCTGAACATTTGTCACACACTCAAGCCACCATTAACACGACCTTCACCTTGGTCACCTTCGAAATATCGCTGAAACACATAGCCATTTTCTTGCGTCAAAAAGTGTGTAAGAGTTTCTCCAACATGTGAAATGATTGCTTCGCTATTTGGACATTTGAAAAAAAGTGTGTAAGACTTTCTCAAATGACTTTGAAATTTGTGTAAATTTAACGTGTTTTTTTTCCAGTATGCCATGGGGGCTTGTCATACCGCAGATAAGTTTCTCGGCTTTTGATTGGCTAGCTTGTCTGGTCATATATATTATATGACCTGCCAAGGCCGTCGGACATACAGGAATTGCGATTCCCCTCCGGAGCCTCGCGTCCAATGAAAACACATTTTGCAAGCGTCTACCGATTGCGAATTGTATTCCTCACTAAACACAATAAAACCCCGAATTGATCAATACAAGTAACAAATTGTACACTCAAAACCAGTATTTTATTGTTTATTTTTCCATAAATATTCTTCGCTGATCAAAATATGAGCGAAAAATTAGCCAAAATAACGAAAATTGCTTTTCAAATCTCCACACGCTTGCCTTCGTGACATGGCTATATTTAGGTCACAAACTATGGGTTCCATGCACGAAACCGCGCGTAGCAATGACAGCGAATGTTTGGGAACCAGTCGCATTATTCTAGAGGCGCCAAAGGGAGAGCAGATCGATAGAGCAGTGGAATATAAATTAAATTACACGATATAAAAAAACTGTCATAAAGTCGTTTTCGATGGATTTCTTACTCCATATTTAGTTTGTTTTCGTTTATTAAAAAAACAAAATGTTCATTTACGCCTTTATATTAAGACTGACGGTAGAAAATCGAATCTCGGATTATGTTTCTTCCTGAAAAAACGCAAAGATCAAAAGAAGAGATATGTTTTTACGGCCAAATACAGGATCTGCGGTATGACAAATACGTTATTGTGATTCTACACAGGCTATATGGTGTAATATTGCCCGTCTGAAGGTATGTTCACCCTCGGCTATCGCCTCGGGTGAACATACCTCCAGACGGGCAATATTACACCATATAGCCTGTGTAGAATCACAATAACTTATAATATCCATGTTTTACATACATATTAATGTCTAGTTATTTTGTGAAATTTATGAAGGTTAGTGAAACGGCCCCCTGATAAATAACTAAGAGTACTCTGCTCTCATTACAGGTGTTAGATGCGAACATGGACTTGCGGACTGTGAAACATTTCATCTGGAAGCAAGGTGGTGATTTGACGTTACATTATCGCCAGATTGGCAAATGGTGATGTGAATCCTCTCCCTCTGCTGTCATAGTCAGGGCCATTGGGACAACGATTGTAAATCTTAGTCAGCATGCACTCAAATAGCACACTCAAATCGAACTTCAATCGTCAGACTCGGCACATCAAAAATTTGATTTTGGATTTAATATCTAATTACATGCTCATGTACTGTGACTAAAACAAAGGGCATGTTCTTGAAATTTGTACTAAACCTGAAACAGTATGATTGGCTGAGACTGAGCTTTGACCATTCAAACTTGCAAGGCCCAGTCTTATAAAGGTTTCTGTACATGTTCTCAACATTTGTGCTCAAATTCAAGAAGTTTGATTGGCTGAGGTGTTAGCACAGCTCAGCTTTGACCACTTAAACGTCCTGATTTCAAGCATGAGATTTGAGTAAATGCTTAGAAAGTTTTATAATCAAAGTCCTAGCTCGTCCTACCACACTGAAATTGTCCACCTCTACTGCATGTTGTCGCATTCGTCTGTCATCCATTTATCCCATCTATTACAATAGCCCATATAAAACATATTAATATCATTATTTAACCATTTCCACACTACAGACCTCTATAGACACGTTTGCAAACAGTGCAGGTCCAGATGAGCCGGCTCGTGATGATGTAGCGGTGTATGGTCCCACATGCCAATAAACAGACATCAGAACAAATATGTAGAAAAATACAACAAATCCTATACAGAACAAAAACTATGTCAACAAAACACCAGTCTGAGGAGTGGGAAAAGATAACACAAGAAACAAACATGACGGCAAGGCTACCAACTTGGAACATTCAGTGGGTAATAGCCCAATGCACGTAGTGCTTTATTATGCCCCCTATGCGATAGCAAGGGAGGCATATTGCGTTGCTCTTCCATATGTCCGTCCGTCCGTCCGTCCGTGTACATTTACGTATAAATGTTTCTCCAACATGTATTATCTTCAATATTACGCGAAGGATTGCTTCAATACTTGGACATTTGGATCAGCTGATCATTTGTCACACATTTGCGCCACCATTAACACAACCTTGACCTTTGTCACCTTCAAAATGTCGCTGAAATACTTTGCCATTTTGTTACGTCAAAAAGTTTGTAAGAGTTTCTCCAACATGTAATATCTTCAATATTACGCGAAGGATTGCTTCAATACTTTGGCATATGAATCATCTGTACATTTGTCACATTAACACAACCTTGACATTTGTCACCTTCGAAATGTCGCTGAAACATGCCATTTTGTTTTGTGGCTTTGCCACGTTTCTTGTTCTGTTTTATGGTCCAGTATGCCAGGGGGAATACCCATGTTTTACAAACATATTCTCTAGATTAAGCTTATTTTCCATAAATCTCCCACATTGCATGCCGTCATGACCTGAGACTGACACATGAAATAGACGGAGATAATGATTGAACTACAAGTACAATAATCCAAATAGAAAGAAGATCCATCACATGTGACAAAAGAATTTACCCTTAAATTCAAATTTGTCGTCTGCTGTTTATTTTTTATTTTCCATTTTTCTTATGAAAAACATGCTTTGACAACACTTTAGAATCATTTCCATTGGTGACAGCACTTTAGAATCATTCCAATGCTGCCATGTTTTTATTTAGAGAAAATACAAAATAAGAAACAACAGCAGACGACAATTTTCGGCTCCCAAAGAATGAAGGTGCATTGCCATTGAATCAATACAAAGCTAAGAGCAAGAAACCAGAAAAAAAGAAACATAATAAAGTAAATAGACAATGTAATTGGACGAACAATAAGCAAATGGAAGACAGAGCTAAAATGGCAAGTTTGTTTAGTATTCATATTCTGACAAGTGGTGTGTGCCATTGAAAACTATTGATTATATATAATGTGTATATTTTGTATATGTTAATATGTGCATGTGTATATACTGTACAGTAATTGCATAAATACTATTAACCCTTACAATTCTGAACTAAATATTGTCGTCTGTTGTTAAGTTTTGGCCAGGATTTGACGTTAAAACTTGGTCGGCTCCCACAATGTTACCCCTTACAGTGCTGAATTAAATGTCGTCTGCAGAGGACAATTTTTATTTCCCAATTTTCACTTCCCAGCATTCTAAGGGTTACGTTTTCGTGTTTAAGTCTGTTTTACACTAACTGTAATGGCCACCATACTTGGACAACATCATCTGCTGGTGATGCACACCAGAAACTGCAGTACACCATATGACCTTCATTTCACCATGACATACTTTTTCCGCATCAATTACTTGGTAATTTTATATGTTAAAGTTTTCATGTTTATTTGCAGCTACAAAACCCCGACCTTCATGGCTTTGCCTCGTTTCTTGTTATTTTACTGGATAAAAGCATGATTTGGCAGTGCATGAGAATTGTCTCCAATGGAGATTCCGATTCTGTCTCGTGCGCAGATGATTCTCACGCACTGCCAAAGCATGCTTCCACAAAAAAATATGACAAATATAAATAAATAGCAGACGACAATATTCGGTTCCCGCCATTAAGGGTTAAGTATATGATGTGAAAATGGGCACAGGATGTGTTCCACAATACTGGGTTTTATCGATATTTCATTGTATATAGTAATTCTACAGCACTGGATGATAGTAAATTGTCACATATTGTATATATATTTATATATATATATGAGCGCTGGCTTGAGAAAATGGATGTTACGACATTTGCATCAAATGTAGAACACAATCAAGATGAATATTGTGATAATTTCACCCATGCTTATTCCTTTTGCTGATGGTAGTAGGTTCACTTCAACCCTTATTTATAGACCTCAGTCCGTTACTTGAACCTGTGCTGTGTATGTGTCCGGTTAAGAAGTTTGCCAAACTTTCTCCAGTCTGCCACATTGAGCATTTGTGTGCCAACAGGCCATATTTTTATGTTATTTCAGTACCATCTTCTGTTTCTGTTGTATATACAATGTATAGGCATTCTGCATTATAAACTTTATATCTCTTTGCAATTCTTTTAAAGCAATTTTAAGCAGTTTTAAGCAATTCTAAGCAATTTTTGGGCTTAACCCGTAGACCGCTACACACAACAAGTGTCGTCTGCTGTTGCTTTTATATCTTGCCTTATTTCTCAATAAAAGCATGGTTGTAAATTATTCTAAAGTGCTGTCAAAGCATGTTTTTGATGATAAAAATGCAAAATAGAAAATAAACAGCAGACAACAAAGACTTAAGATAGCGGTGTAAGGGTTAAAAATTGCTTAGTTGCTAATAAATGTTTACGTTGTAAAATTTATATCGCAGAACCCCTATTTATAATAGATTGTATATTGTTTGCCATTGACGTCCATTGGAAACTTGCAACACATTGTTGTTTTTAAGTTTTTGTTTGTCTGGCCACATTTCCGCCACTTGTTCAAGTTTTGTCTCCCATTGTTACACCCTCTTGATGTTAGGTTGAAATGGATATAGTGGTAATGCATGTATGTCTGTACATTTACTTGTAACTGTTTTTCTCCAATAACATTTTATTTTGATAATAATTGGCAACAATGTGTGTCTCTGCACCATGCAGAGACACACATTGTTGCCAATTATTATCAAAATAAAACTTTCCATGTACCACACTCCCAAGTCACTGTCACTTTGTTTTTGTGTTTTCTTCCACTTTTGTGACATAGGTTGTTAGCGATTGTGTGAGCTTTGTGTATCAATGCCGCAGCCAGTTCTTGTTTCGTCTACCTTGCATGTACACTGTATACTTATTATCCGCTCGATGATAGGCAAGAGGTATTATAGCATTAGTCCATGTACTGGTACGTGCGTACGTACGTTAATAACACCTTTCATTTTTCAATAACTTACGAACCGCTTTGTCGATTTTGATAATATTTAGCCACAATGTTCGTCTAGGGATGGTACTTTGTTTTGCATATGTGCCACGTCCGACCACCCAAGGTCACTGAGGACTTATGTTCACCTTGTTTGTAAGGCAAATGCGTTTTTCTTTTATTATCAAGACTGCTAACAAGGGGATTAGCATTGTAATAACGATACCCTTGTTCTTGTTTATTTTATTACTGTACAGAAATATTGGTTATGGTCTGTCGGGTTGAAATGGTTAACAATTGAATAATAGCAGCTCAGTGGAAGAAACGGGCTAGCTCTATGTTGCTTGTTATACGTATGACAGGTGATTCATTGATTGAATAGTGAACAGTGTAGATCCTGATCAGACTGTGTGGATGCACAGGTTGATCTGGATCTACACTGGTTGCAAAACCCATGAGCCCCATTTTTCCATTCACAGCCACATATCAAGTTTCTCAAACTGTTTCACAAATAGCATGTCCACAGTGCATAATACATGCATGTGCTTGTTAATTAACTCGTTAATTAGGCACAGCAAGTGAGAATATGGGATTAACCTGGCCTAAAATGACAGTAGCTGTTGACAGGCCGTTAAACACCATTATATAATAATAACCATTGTTTTAAAGTCACTCTTTTTATTAAATTTTCAACCATGTGGTTGGAAATTTAATAAAAAGAGTGACTTTAAAACAATGTGTATTAAGTGTGCTTCCCTTTGGAGGTTATTGGAAATTACTATAATAATAACAATAATTGTTAATCAGGTCAGCTTTGACTTGGTTTTTCCTATGGTAGGAATTTCTTGGTTCAGTTCAGCTTATTGACACTCAATCCATTTTACATGGCACAGTGAGGGGCAAGTGAGAATATGAAATATACAAACGTGGCTGAATGGCAATTACAAATACATGCATACCTGACTCATCATGAGAAACTAAGTACTTCTGTGTGAACAGCGTAGACCCAGATCAAACGGCTCATGTCTGCAGTCTGATCGGGGCATTTGATGTTCAGCATTCACCATGGCAACCAGTGGTGCATAATCAGATCAACTCGCGCAATTGTGCAATTTGGTCCACATATGCACTGTTCGCCCCTGAATATCGGAGCTGACATACCCAGCAACCGATTCAAGTTTTGTTTCCCATGCTGAGTCATGCTATTATGACACAATTGTTAATTTATGAATTGTATATGCTGTCTGTACATTTATAAATAATGTAGCTCATACATAGTAATTTTACATGCTAAATAATTAACCCTTAGACCGCTACTCACAACAATTGTCGTCTGCTGTTGCTTTTATATCTTGCCTTATTTCTCAATAAAAACATGGTTTGACAGCACTTCAGAATCATTTCCAATGGAAATGATTCTGAAGTGCTGTCAAAGCATGTTGTAAATTATTCTAAAGTGCTGTCAAAGCACGTTTTTGAAGATAAAAATGGAAAATAGAAAATAAACAGCAGACGACAAAAATAAATAAGATAGCGGTCTAAGGGTTAAGTATCGAATATAGCACATTTGAGCTCTGGCTGACCAAAGGTACACTGTGACATACACGAGCAGTGCAGCCCCATAGCAAACTACTTGGCAAAGCTTTCCTACCCTCATCTGATAAACTTGATATCTACTGTCTGTTTCACGAAACCTGCCTAGATTTTACGGATATATAAATAATACAAAAACAATATATTTTTTGATAATATTAAATTATAGCAAAATTTAAGAATGAGCCTACTTTTTTATTTCGTGAAATTTGGTCCAAATATTGATTTTATTGCGAAAAAACATTTTTGGCTAATTTCAGAAATAGTGGACCGATTTTAAAAATGTAACTTGTTTTCTTAGATCATTTCCAAGCTATCTAGATAGGTTTCAGAATCAATTTCCATTTTTTTTTCGTTTTTTGACTCCTCCGGGTTCTCCCTTTTTTTTCCCCATGTTAGATTCCCATAGAGAACTAATTTTTTCGTAATAAAATCAATATTTGACCAAATTTCATGAAATAAAAAGAAGGCTCATTCTTAAATTTTGATAACATTTAATATTATCGGAAAAAAAAAAGTTTTTGCATTGTTTATATGGCGGTAAAATTTTGGCAGGTCTCTGAAACAGACAGTGATACCTTATTTCTGTATGTACATGACTTTGTATTTATTCATTCATGTGACATTTGTTACTGTTTATGATACATTTCCAGAATGTAGAAGTCTCAAATGGAAATTGTTTTATTACATTACATTACATTACATGTATTTACAATTGTGTTTCTTCACTTCACAATACCTGATAAACTTGATATCAAAAGACACTAGCCATGTATTTGTTATGTATTGCACTGTTGAAAGGTATCCTCTCGCTATCGAGTACACAGACGGCAAGCAAGACGGCACCAAACTGGTCAGAAAGTGTCTGGGGAGCTTTCCTCGTTAATCTTGGGAGGATAGTGTTTTTTGAAGTAGTCTGGTTCATCAACTTCGCACAAAAACTTGACGAAATCTGAAACATGTGTATAATATAATAAAGTGACAATATAACATACGGAATATGTACAATATGTGAACCACACTGACAAAAAGTGTTTTCTGACCTGGTGATTCATGTAGCCCCAGATCAATCTGCAAATGCAGTCTGATAACCTACACTGTTCGCCAGTTGAGATTTATAGCGTCTTCTATGTAAAATGATCTTGGGCATGACTTTTGACATTTTTCTTGAGTTACAAAATTGCCTTCATAAATGGATTAGCCAGGTGTTATAGTGGCGTGGTAAGAGTTTTTGCCTCACACGCAGGCGTCCTGGGTTCGATCCCAGCCGCCGACAAGATATTGTTCACGTTATAACACATTCCCCTCCTATTACAGCGGTGCAGTGACCAGGATTCAAATCTGGGTTGTCTCGTTTAGAGAGTTTCAACAGTGAAATCTTAACCCTTAGACTGCCACAACAATTGGTGTCTGTTGCTATTATATCTTGCCTTATTTCTCAATAAAAACATGGTTTGACAGCACTTCAGAATCATTTCTAATGGAAAGTCAAAGCATGTTGTAAATTATTCTAAAGTGCTGTCAAAGCATGTTTTTGATGATAAAAATGGAAAACAGAAAATAAACAGCAGACGACAAAAAAAATAAGATGAGCGATCTAAGGGTTAATACCCAGTGTGTTTAACTTTGCTGGGTTTCATGGTCATGGATGATAATTATTGTCATGAACCCCATGCTATGGCGCCCAGTTTGGTAATTTTTGGATCGCCCCTCGCAGGAATAAAGATACTGTAACAGCCGGTGCCGTAGCCAGTTGCTGTATTTACCGTTCATGTCCACCTTACTGTAAACTTTTCATTTTAACCATTTCCCTGTTTTGCGATATTTCGACTCTTCCAAATCGAAAACATCTGAATAAAAGAATCAAATGCTGGGTCAAATGATGGTTAAATTATCTGATAGAATAGAAAACATTGTGGGAAAAGGAGAAATTGCTTGTTACAAGCAATTTCTCCTTTTCCCACAATGTTTTCAAAAGACCTCTTCTGCAGAGGCGTGAAAAGTCGTTTCTATCAGGGAAAGGGTTAAGGCGCCAGTTCAGTAATATTTGGAACACCCCTCATAGAAGTACAGATACTGTAATGGCGAGAGCTGTAATCAGTCGCAGTATTTACCGTTCATGTCCACCTTGCCGTTGCCATCCTTGTCCATGAGTTTGATGAGTTCACGGGACTGGTGGTGGGTCAGTGGCTCGCCGTACCGTTTCAATACCTTCTCCAGCTCTACAATGTAATGAATTGAGCCACAGGTGGAAGACTCATACATGTGATATCATAAAATAACCATTGAACAATTACCATTACCCCCACCCACCCGTTGTCGTACTGTACATTACATGATACATATAGGTATTTTAGATATAGTCAACACATTGGCATACGTACATCTGTACGTGCGTCCGGGTTAAAGTTTTTGTTTAAACATTTTTGGTATACATGTACTATCAAAGTCTCGGCAGACTCGACATGCCAGCCGCGGCCATCTACTGTCTGTTCCACGTTTTTGTGCCGACGAGCTTTTGGCTATTAAACACATTAAATCTAAAAGATATTTAAATGTAAGTAGTTTGTCATCAATAACACAAGCCGGCTCAACTGGATCTACACTGTTTGCCAATACTACTATACATGTCTGTGGTGTTGAAAGGGTTAACAGCCAATGTAAAAGCAGCTTCATTACATCGACTTTATCAACAATTTTAAATTTCAGAAGAAAGAAAATATTTTTATATCTGAATACCTTGGGTACCATGACCACCACGGATGTCGATTTTACCGCACAAGTAGCTGTGGTGCCTCATTTGTCGTGTGACATTTCAAATATTGCGTCTTAACCTGTACTTCCCAGGTGAAATTTAGGAAGCAAGAACATATTCTTAAATATAGGTATTTTCCTTGGCGATTTTGGTCGCCAGAGCAACTAACCACTGGTGTCAATATCAGTGTACAGTCTCCACTCGGTTACACAAAGTCCAGGGGATTGAAGAAAACACTTGAGTTTACAAAATATTATACATGTATAGAAAAACACGTATTCTACTTTGAATTATCATAAGTTTGACTTAAGAGAGTTTGAGGTAACGTGTGTAGACTGTATGTTTCCATGATGCCGCATTACATTTGAATTACATTGTGCATATCTGAATTTTTCATGGGGTGATTTGGTCGCCACGGCAACTAACCGGTGGTGTCAATTTCCCCATTGCCATCTCTATCGAACACTCGGAAAGCATCCTTCAACTCTTGTTCCACCTGCCACATCGGCTTCATGTACGACATCATCATACGCTCAAACTCGTCCTGCTCCAGTAGACCATTTCCTGCAACACCATGAATACCGAGTGTACATATTTCTCAGCATGTACACCATTCTCATGCTCGAAATCAGGAAATTTGAAGGGTGAGCTGTGCTCAGTCTCGGGCCAAGCAAACTGTCTGATTTTGCGTAAGCTTCCTGCAGTGACATCTGTATGTGATTAAAGTATGTTGATACAGTGGAACCTCTATACCAGACAACAAGAAACAGTTGTGATGATAATGTTTATGGGTTTCTTGGTCATTTATCTCAGGTGATAATGTGATAATGCCTGTTCGTGATCGCATAGCACATAACTATTGTATATGGCTCGGAATAATCAAATGCCTGATTTACAATGAAACCGCGCTAAAACGGACACCCTGGGGACCTCCCAGGGTGTCCGTTTTAGCGAGGTTAAACTGTACTACATAAACCACGAACCCACTCTTCCAACGTTTCAGCCCAAGGAATTAGTGACTACATTCAGTTTGGTGGCATCCAGTTTAGATTTCATAATGTTTATCAACATGAATTAGAGAAAATTGTGACTTATCCTTACTGTTAACGTCATTATCCCGCAGGATTTGGCGTATTTCTGCATCTGTTGGGTTTTGACCAAGCGCCCGAAACACTGTTGTGAGTTCATCTACATCCAAGCCATGCTTCGATGCCTTATCGAACAAGTTGAATCCCTCTATTGCCTCTGTAAGATTTAAACCAGTAGCCGATTTCACCAATATTGCAAAGTATACTTTTCTAGCAAAGTATACTTTGAGGGAGAAATTTTCAATTTTATGATGAATTTATTAATTTTTATTATACTGAATTTATTACCTTATCACAGCCATTTTGGCTGTGATAATGTAATAAATTCAGTATAATAATTCTGCATACTTTTTATCATCAAACATATGTAGTCGTTAGTTCTATATGAAATAATACATTTCAGGAAAAATAAATGATTACTCCCTCAAAGTATACTTTGCTAGAAAAGTATACTTTGCAATGTTGGTGAAATAGGCTACTGGCAAGCAGGTCAGAGATAATTTCCAAAAATAATTTACCACTAAATAATAGTCCAACTACTGATATGTGACAACCTGAATTATCGATGCAAGTTAACAGGATTCTTGGCCTTACTACTTTCAAAAAAAAAGTAGGTCAATGTCACCCGAATGACATAAGGTGGTTAAAAATGTGAGGAAGATTACAAAGAAGGAAACGAACCTGCGTTATTTAATGGTTTGTTTCTTCTTAATAAAAACATGCTATGTGATGGTTTGGCTGCACTTAAAGTTAATTGTGCACCATTGTGGTATGGATAAACGACACTATTTTTAAAACCTGATGATTAAAGTATAAAACAAATGATTGTATTCATCCAATATATACATTCTATATAGACAACGCTATGATCTATCGCTGTAAAATAAGCAAAATGCGATATATCCCCATAATGGGCCACGTGGCTATTTATTTTCTTGTGTTCAATTTGGTGCCAAATCACTACATTATGCAACAAAGGAAATTTATGTCAACACATTTTTTTCTTCCTATCTATTGTTTATTGTATTATGCATGGATCTGCAAGCAGGGATTCTATGTCATTTTGACTTCTAACCAATACTGTGACGGGCATGATAAACAGCTAAATATATCTCCTAATATATTTACCAAGGGCCCGTTTCACTAAACTTCGTACAACTAAAATATTCGTAAGCGTAAGCGCAAAATTATGATAGTCTGTAAATTTCACATTAACAATGTGTTCTTGTAAACGATTATTGGATTTACATTTATTGAGCATAGGTTGCATGCAGCCTATGCACAATATATGTAAATCCATCAATCGAAATTTGCAGGTGATCCTAAATTTGCTCTTACAAACATTTTAGTCTACAAAGTTTAGTGAAATAGGCCCCAGGCTAATAAAGTAGGGGTCACAGGTTTTATTACCGAATCCAGCTAATTATTTCTTTGTTGTTGTTTTTTTTTTTTTCCTGGCGGGAAATGCGAACATTATTTATACAAAGTACATGTACATGTATATCGAGTAGTCTATCATAATAAACTATTGGTTTCTGATATGTACCATAACCATGCAAAAACAGCTTTAACCCTTAGACCACTACTCACAACAATTGTCGTCTGCTGTTGCTTGTATATCTTGCCTTATTTCTCAATAAAAGCATGTACATTATTCTAAAGTGCTGTCAAAGCATGTTTTTGATGATAAAAATGGAAAATAGAAAATAAACAGCAGACAACAACAAAAAATAAGATAGCGGTGTAAGGGTTAAGAATTATTTCCATTGGAAATGATTCTAAACTTTTGCCAAACCTTAATTTTGTTGAGAAAAATGGAAAATAAAGAAATAACAATATTAGTCTATATTAAATGATAAAAGTTAAGGATTAAGATATAGAGAATAGTAGGTTAGTGCCATGAATGGGAAAAAATATCCGGCAAGGCTCAAGAATTTCTTTATTTCTCATCAGAAGTATATGTTGTGACCACTCATTTGAACTGTCTCGCCGAGATGGTTCAAATGAGTGGTCACAACATATACTTTGGTTCAGAAATAAGGAAAATAGATAGAGAATAGTAGGTTAGTGCCGTGAATGGCAAAAAATATCTGGCAAGGCTTAGGAAACGGGATGGGCGAGGCTATGCCGAGCACATCCCTTTTCCGTGCCGCGCCAGATATTTTTCCCATTCACGTCACTAACCTACTATTCTATTTATCCCGTCAACACCTACAAATAGCTTTAAAATGCAATAAAAATAACCCCAGCCAGCGCACATGTTCATACGCAGTGATCAGGTCGTATTGACAGGATATCAAAAATGTTTCACGGCACCGTGTTTCACAGTACATACGCACTGTGTTGATGGGATAAATGACATAAATGTACTGTAGCATGGTGCATGTATTATCATGTTTATGACAACTTACTCCATAAGGTTTTCAGATTTTTGAACAGTACCAAGTTATACCTTTTACAAGAGCGGGGCTAATTTCCATTGTGGGCTCTTCATCGGAATTCTGTAAATTGCAAGAAAAGAAGAAAAACAAGTACAGTATACCCTTTCAACACCCTAAATATACAGTGAAACATCTCTAAACAGAACAACCTTGCAACATCGATGTATGCAATTATGACCGATTTCACTGTTATATATCGCTGTCAGATGTGTATCAGTGATCGTGATTGCAATGCACACGGGCATGTGTTTTAGTGCTCTTACATCGGAATTACAATGAAACATCTCTAAACCGGACACCCTGGAGACCTCCTGTTTAGAATAGAGGTCCTCTGTGCACCCATTATCTGGTGGGCAATGTACGTCCCCGACACCTGCTGCTTACTCACTTCCACCTGTATAATCAGTTGACTTTCATCCAATTTTATTAATAAAACTGGGAGAATTGTATAGTTTAAAAAAACATTACAATATCTTGGAAAACATATACAAATACAGTGGAACCTCTCTAAACTGGACACCAAGTCAACACCTGTGAATAGGCTGTGAACTTATTTTTTATGAGTTTCTTGGTCATTTATCTCCGGTGATAATGTCTGTTAGTGATCGCATAGCACACAACTATGGCTCAGAATGATCAAATGCCTGATTTACAGTGAAACCTCTCCAAGCCGGACACCCTGGGGATCTCCCAGGGTGTCCGGTTTAGAGAGGTTTCACTGTACGTATTATTTAAATAGTCACTCTTTTTATTAATATTTAATTTTCGGTCACATGGTCTTTATCAAGATAGTTAGAAACTGTATTGATAGTCCTATGTGACGTCCATATTGAAGCAGAGAACTAATGGTTTCTCACTATTTTGATAAAGACCATGTGGTCAAAAATTTAATAAAAAGAGTGACTATTTAAATAATATATATTATATGTGCTTCCCTTTGAAGGTTATTGGAAATTACTATATACAAATACAAAATAACTTTTCTCTGGCCTAATGAATAGATAAGCAACACAAGGTAATGCAATTGTCTACAGTACATTGAACTCGCATGGCACATGCCATTGAATGCACGTCGTGAACTCGTACTTACCAAGCGGGTGCTTCGTTTTATGAAACTCATGTTTGTTATCTGGAAAATATGACAACACCGATTACCGGTAGCCACGTTGCATGGTGTGTAATTAATTATAATTGGCCCTGGCACATGTTAAAATGGAATCATTTGTGACCAGTCGCGACTAAAGGGGTTTATTTAGTTTTGAACCAGTGTATCCCATTATTGATAATTATGATAGTCTGTAAATTTCACATTAACATTGTTTTCTTGTAAACAATTATTGGATTTACATTTATTGAGCATAGGCTGCATATGCATATTTACTACCATCAATTAAAATTTCCAGACGATCATAAATTAATTTGCACTTTACGAACATTTTAGTCGTACGAAGTTTAGTGAAGCGGGCCCCAGATCAGAATTTCTCTTCTTGTATATGGAGAATTCACATGCCGATTTAAATTCAGCCTGGTATGAATCTGGAATCTGCATCAGAAACGTTTCTCAAACTCAGTAACGAACAGTGTATGCCCTGATAAGACTGAGTGGATGCGCAGTCTGACCTGGTCTCGAGCTTAATAAGCCCCTTTTGTCAGAATAAATGTTAACGGCACTGTGTCTCAGATACGAAATATGGCATTTTTTTGCTTCATGGGCTTATATCAAACAAACAAGCCATTTTATTTGGTCAAATTGTAAAGGAGTTTCTATTTACTATCATTGACTGTGATAAACAGGGGAGATAATTTGGTAATGAATTTTTGCTGTTACTGTAACAGGAATCATAATTAATGAAACATAATGCATTTTAGTTGTGAAATATTACTACAATAATATATTATATAGACTAGAAATATGTTTCCGTTATAGGCACTAGTTCAATGTAAATAAATAAGTAACCATTGATTACGGAAATGGAGGCAATATGCATCTGCAGATACATGTATATTTAGTACTCCACCAAATTAATTTCAAGTCCTTACATGAATAAAAAACTCATATTTAAAGGTACCAGGCGCGGATACAGGAGGGGGGGGTCCAGGGGGTCCGGACCCCCTCCTGCTCCCGGCAAAAAAAAAAAAAAAAAGACGAAAATCTACAATACTCGAATAGTTGGATGACTTTTTTCGTGGCCTATGTGTCAGGAAATCGCATCTGCGGCGATCTGGCACCTAAAAATTTCATGGGGGAGCACCCCCAGACCCCCCTACTTTACGATTTCGCGCTTGCGGAGGTCGGATATGCCGACTTGTAATTACAGACCCCACCCCCCCCCTGCAATTATTTCTGTATCCGCGCCTGGGTACATGCCCACTCGGTAGGCACAAAATGTTCTTTATATCAGGGACAACATCCGAGACATTTTCTGGCAAAATAAACATTAATTCCCCATTACCCCATGTATTGATTGGCATTATTATACATTTTATATCGGACGTAAATGTCCACACTGATGCCAGGGGCGATAACCGTGTTTCTTTAAAATGTTAACGGACATTACTATTTATTCTCTGTATTTATTTTTTGATGTGCAATGATCATACTTTATAATTTGTTGAAAATATTATTTTTTTCAGGTGACGCACTTAATTAGTACAAATAATTAAAAAATATCATGCTTCATTTGCATATGAAAATAGCCCGATACCACTGCGAGTCACTATCAATAAAATATATTTAAAAAATATTACTAAATGATTATATCGGTATGGCGGGCACTTGTAATTTTTAGAACTGGTGGAATAGTGACACAATTATACACTTATTTCATTCTTAAAAGAACAGTTTGTGCCTACTGAGTGGGCATGTACCTTTAATGTAAAAGTTGTACTTACTATATCCACAGTTACCTCTAATCGACGCACTGCATCCTGTTCAGTTTTCCCAGGGACCATGGTTTTCCCCAGCTTTTCGTTCATTGGTCCAGTGAAATTTAATTGACAGCCAATCAATTCCTGTTTAATCACCAATCAAGCCAAAACGCAACCATATAATACAGAAAAAAACTCAGAAATGCCAAAAACTTGTAGATGTACCAGTTCATTCAAGGTAGAAATATCACTGTTGAACTGCCAATACTGCAATTAAACCAAACTGAGAAAAGACCCCTTTCGACACATGTAACCAGTATAGAATAGAACCTGATAATCCTGCACCGTCACACAGTATGATTACGGTCCAATAGCGTTGCTGACGACAGCTCAGGTATTATAATGGGTGACTGGCGAACAGCGTAGCCCCTGATCAGACTGCGCGAAAGCGCAGGCTGATCTGGGGCTATGCTGGTCGCAAACGTCATAAGGTTGCTGGTGACCTAATCATATAATTAGTAGTGGATATATTATACAACTGCATAGTATGACTTAAATATGACAAATGTACTATAGCAGGCTCATTATTCTTGGATCAAAACAATCTGTATGTGGCCTATAGTTCATATATCACATTGTCAACACCATTGTCTTACTACCAGGAACAATCATATCTAATAACTTTGATGAATAATAAGACTATATTGGTTGTAATTAAAGATACTGGATCTCAATGTCTTGGATATTCAATACTCGTATACGTTTTTCGCTTTATGGACGGACAATTCGCCATATTTACTAAACGCATCATTTTATTTGATCAAATTGTAAGAATTAGTTTTTTTGTTCTACTATCATTGATTCTGATAAATAGGGGAGATAATTTAATAATGATAATGCATGTCCGCTATTAGTGTCCGCTTAGTGTCGGGTATCAGGAAGCACAATTTGTGAAACATACCGATGTTTAGTTGTGGAATGGTAATAGTATACCACATATTGAAATTGAATGAATTTAAATAAAATTAAGTCAGCAACCATCGCCTGCATGAACATTACAATGCTAGTTGTTATTCTCTATTACAGTGGAACCTCTCTAAACCGGACACAAGCAAACATCTGTGATCTTATTTTTGATGAGTTTCTTGGTCATATATCTTGGGGGATATGTTTGTTCATAACACACAGTTATGGCTCAGAATGCCTGGGACCTCCCAGGGTGTCCGGTTTAGAGAGGTTTCACTGTCTTATAAACCCTTGTAGTCCGGGCGTCAGTAAGAAAAGCGTGCATTAGGGTCCGCACGAAGTTTTATTGCATTTTCGTGATTACCAACCAATACTATTAAATATTCCGCCGGGTGCCACTCCAGCACCCTTGAGCATTTTTAATAATCTGCATACATCCAAGATGGCTGCCAGTTTAATATTTATTTTTATTCAATTGCTCCAAGTGCTATTTGTCGGAGTTAATACATGGGTATAATCAGGTTTTCGGACCTGTGGATTTGCTTAGGAACATTTTCGACTCTTTTCAACATTGTCTCAGTTATATATTGTCAAGATGGCCGCCAAAAATCAATATTGTCTAACAAAAAAATAAAAATATGTCGCCTATCATTGACATACATAATTATATAATTGTATGCGTTTTACTTCACGGTGTGTGGCACACACCAACGTGTGAAACAATGTATGCAGTACACATGTTTATTGCTGCACTTACATAAATCCAAGATGGCCGCCAAATTTTTTCAAAATTTGCTAATCTGTTTCTCATATTGCTACCGCTAACACATCTGAGACGTAAACCATCATATCATAGTGAATTGCAAATCCTTACTTTTATACCAACGGATTTACTGTTGTTGGATACATTTCTCAGTTAGATACGTACAGGATGCATGCGAAATGTGCCAAATATGCAGTAGTCACAATTTAGCACATACTTGCATGATACTTCAACATGTCTATACACTGGCACTGTGCACGTGGTTGCATGATAACATATGGCAATGTACATATGCCACGTAGTCATACACGCATACAGTTTGGAACATCATGGTTACTAGTCAGCATTGCAAAACGAGGTATTTTCAATGATATATGCCAAACCAACTGAATTTAGGTATGTAAGTATGTAGCGCTTCTGATCTCACTCAGTATCATGATCAGAATCGTCATCTTCAGCATAGGCAGCAGCTGTTTTTGTACGATCGTTTTGGCAAACAGTTTCTCCCCGGCATGTGCAGAACATGGTGCACGATAATTTGGCAGCTGTACAACGGCATAGTGCAGTATAACATGGTCTCTGCGAGGAACATCCACATCAAATCATTTCCAGGACCTCAGGAGGGGCGAGAGGGACATTTGGTGGCAGCATAATGGGAATAAGTGATTTCGATACTTCATCACGTGCCCATCCACACTGGGATGGATCCAAGGATGTATTTGTGTTTTTCTACTGTAGCGCGGATATCAACCAATGCACGTCCTGTATCATAATGACGTCGGCCTCTTCTTGTGTGTTGAGAAGGTCCCTGCGTGGCAGTTGAATTCCGTGGTGTATTTCTACTGGTGCAGGATCGGAACATGTAATGACAAGTCTGTGTCTGCTCTTACTTCCTCGTCCAGCCTCTGTCAACTGTTGGCATATCAGGTCAATAAGTTGCACTTTATTTTCCGTCACAGTTAAGACCACATTCTGCGGCGGCAGTGGAGTGTTCATGGATAGCCTATGACGTCTGCTTGCATGCTTTCCAGCTCTAGCCAACCGTGTCCCACTCTTGATGCTGAAGTCATGGTACCTGTCAAACACCACATATATATCAGATGTCTTGTTCTTCGCCAAGATGTAACCTGTGAAAGTATCGACAAAATCACGTACAGTTCCCCGATTGGGCCAATGCAGTATTCAGAAAATTGCGGACCTATCAACGACAGTAACATCCGGTTGGATACCCAGTCTGCAGGAGACTTCCACTTGTATGTTCTTTTAACGGGCCGATTTCGAGACACGCATATCCCCTTTTTCATCGAACATTGATGTCGGGACTGGCGCAAGTTCATACTTTAGTATGTCGTGTACATTGATTTCACGAGAATGTTGGAAGCCCATGACTCGTAAATATATGATGTTAACATCACATATATCTGTCGACCCGATTCGGAGAACTTTTCGCATCACTGCCATTGTGACAACTTTCTTGGACAAAGCAGCATTACATCCTGTTGGCAGGCTTGTCCAATTTCTACGGCGTTTTGCGCGTTCACATTCTCTGGCCCAATTCTGCCTGTGATAATATTAACGACACCGTCAGAGTGGTGTGTATGATTCATGGGATCGATGGATGCCTGTAGCTTATCTCTTATATTTGCTCTGTCTGCAGCATCCAGACGCATACGCGAGGGCATCTCTTCCTTGTGTGTGACAACCTCTGTATCGGCGTATCCATCTGACACATCTGTCAGATCCTGGATCAATCGACTGCAGGTATGCATGCTGTATGCCCATTTCTTCAGTGTTGACAGCTGTAACGTAATTCCAATGATACCATGTAGTCCATGTACGTAGCGCATATCTGAGCATATGCGTCTGCTGAGCATATGAGCGACACCCCCGAAAGCAGACTTCATTACATCTTCGAGACCACTGTCCGCCATCAGGTGTCCAACGCATCCCACAAAACTCATCAATGTGTGCATCCCGCCCAACCGTGGTATGAACTGCGAGAACTTCTGCGGATACACCCATGCAACATGAACTGCAACTCTGTAAAGTTGCTGATCGTTGGTGAAAACTGTGATTGATTGCCCACAATCCTTTGTCAGGCGCTGTCCCTCCACCATAGAAGTCAGCATTGTGTTGTGGTCGGCAGGATTAGTGGTGTATATATGGCCTTCGTTGCTGGTTGAACAGCCTGTCCACTTTCTCTGCAGAGCTTCGTATTGAAACCAGCGAACTCTGGTACATTCTGGTCAGATGAGCATGCGATTGCCTTCAGGAACGAGAAATCCAAATCGCGAGCTCTTGCAAGCTGTACCGACTGGTGGGCCAATATGCGGATAGGTAATACGCTGCGCTTTGCTTCACTGGTTAACATCGCGGGATTCTTAGGGCCTATGTATCGTTCAACCGGAACATCTTCAGCTACAGGTATTTTTCCGATCGGAACCAAGTATATCGGATAACTTGGACAATAATGTTCGACGAGAACAGAGCTCGCCACCATGCTCTTTGTATAACTAATGCACTTCTAATGAATCCCAGATGTGTAACATGTCACGTTTCAGAGACGTAATTGTAGACATTATTGCGGGTTCAACTTCATTAATATGCTCCGCAGATTGCGCTGCGGTTGAGACAGATCGGGCTGACATGAAAGATGTTCTACAATCGTCATGATATCTCGCGTCTGCAGCATGCAAATCACTAATTGCACCGAGTACGCGTGCCTTAACCTGAAGCCCGTGTTCATCTTGGCGGGATTCGCATTTATCGAGAATCGCGTCCTTGAATGTTTGTTGTTCACCACGGTCAGTCGTTCGACACAACACAGTCCGTCTCCATCGAGTAGGATTCTTTCTGTCATAGTCCATTAAACAGTTTTCGCCACAAAATAAACAGTGTAGTTTAAAGTCAAAATGTTTTGTTTCGAAGCTGCCCAATCGCTTGCTTGACGGCGTGTTTTCATAATTACTAGAATCAGCACTCAAACGTTTCAAATATCTGTCTATGTGCGAATGTGAAACACGAAACACAGTGTACGACGAAACACAGTTCTTATGGTATTTCAGTTCGCCTGCATTTCATCTTCTTTCAAACGCTTCGTGTTTGCCGTCTTGTCGGGCTTTGCTCGCCTCGATTATGCTTCGTACCCGATCCGGGCCTGCGGTAATTAACGGTTTCCCAGCCCAGTCATCCATAATGGAACATCAATCTGAAAGGCAAATATACATGTGTTCAGAACACGTTGCAACCTTTTGAGCACACACTGTATATTTTAAATTGAAATAATTAGTGACGACGTAAAGGTACCCCAATTGGATCGCCGGATGTCGCCGCACATTCGGGAAGGTATGTTTGCTTTGTACGCACTGATCGTGGTTGGTGTTTTAAGTTATTGGTTACCTTATAATATTGACACCTCCGAACGATTTTGCGAGGGGAGGTGGGCTATATATTGATTTTTATGTTTTTTCCAGGATATTTGTGTTGGAGGTAGAACATTGAATGTTATTGGTTGTAAACAACGTTGAAATCAGCAACAAATAGCAATAGTGCAGCTCAAACGGTCACAACAACGTGGCGAAAACACTAGTGTATGTACATTAAGCATTATTACCCTTCTTGTTACCCTCTTCCATCATGTAGGTGGCCGGATATGCAGCGTACATGTGTCTGTAAACTGGAAATCGGGAAACGCGTAGCAAACTTCAGCTAAAACAAATGGCGCGTTGTCGCACTAAGTGAAATCATTAAGCAGTGGAGTGCCGCTTCCGATATCGGTTTTCTTTTCCCGGAGGAAATCGCAAATGTCCGTAAGGAATTAGGCAATTAGGAATTAGGCGACCATCTTGGATTTATCCAACGGAGGCAATACCTACCATATTTACCTCATACAAGTTCTCAAACATTGCTATGTGCCGGGCACCGTGAATATATTATATTAAAACACTCAAAATGGTCGATGGTTGTCAAGGATAGGAGATTGTTAAATTGTTTCTTGATAATATTTATTTTCGGCGGCCATCTTGAATTACATAAATGTTACAATGTTAATTTAACTCGAACACTTTCTCAATCTAGTCAACGGGTAAAAAAACGAAACATAGCGACCTAGAGGTCAGAAAAATAGCACTTATATGAAATATACGGAAATTCGGTGGCCATGTTGGATTTATGCAAATTATTCAAAATGCTCAAGGGTGCCCGACGGAATATTTAATAGTATTGGTTGGTAATCACGAAAATGCAATAAAACTTCGTGCGGACTCTAATGCACGGTCATCCAATAATACCCTCTTTGACGCCCGGACTATTGTTACCAAACTCTGATTTATATTTCAGGCAACTTGTAGGTACATTGGTTTCAGAATGTATTATATTTTTACAAAGCTTTCTGAGACACAGTTCCTTTAACATGTATTTACTACTCCTGTTTATTTAGCCCATCCTGCCAGTGTACTACAGACCTGTCAACATGTTTGCATGCACATTGACAATGTAGATCCGGTAAAGATCTGTCTTATCAGGATTTAGTATGCGAATAGTTTATTTAAAATTGATCTTTTCTGGTTAATGTCAACTGTAGGCACACAATGTTCTTTGGGTTCTTTATAGGAATTAAATAAGTGTATAATTGTTTCACTATTCCACCAATTCTAAAAATTATGTGTGCCCGCTAAATAGATATAATCATTTAGTAATATTTTTTTTACTGATAGTGACTAGCGGTGGTATCCGGCTATTTTCATATGCAAATGAGGCATGGTATTTTTTTAAATTATTTATACTAATTAAACGTGTCTCCTGAAAAGTATGATCATTGCACATCAAAAAATAAATACAGGGAATAAATAGTAATGTCCGTTCACATTTTACGGAAACACATGTGTCACCTGAAAATATAATAATTTCGACAGATTATAAAGTATGATCATTGCACATCAAAAAATAAATACAGATACTAAATAGTAATGTCCGTTAACATTTTAAGGAAACACGGTTATCGCCCCTGATACCAGTGTGAACATAATTATACGTCTGATATAAAATGTATAATAATGCCAATCAATGCGTGTGCTAATGGTGTATGAATGTTTGTCTTGCTAGAAAATGCCTCAGATGATGTCTCCGATATAAAGAACACGTTGTGCCTACTGAGTGGGCATGTACCTTAAACATACAAATTAACATTTCTGCAAAGGTGAAAGACTCTTGGTCAAATACATTTGGAGATATATGCGACAAAACATTTCAAACTTCCTATTAGCCAAATTGAATAATTCAAGGACGTAATTGTCGGCCAGAAGAAATTTTTTAGAAGTCCTGGTTGGAAGAATACCATTTTTATACGACCGTTTTAAAACCGTTCAGTCGATCGATCTGAAACTATACACACGTCTTCTACACATATTGAAGATGTTCACCTTGGTGTTTTTATGCCGAAAAAATATTTTTTAACAAAAATATCACCTTTTTAACTTAGCCATTTTTTCTACATTTTTCTATTCAATTCTATATACGGTACAGAATTTGTGTACACAACTCCTCCGAAACTGTTTAGTAGATCGTTCTGAAACTATACACACGTCTTCTACACATATTGAAGATGTGCACCTTGGTCTTTTTATGCCGAAAAATATTTTTTAACGAAAACATCACCTTTTTAACTTAGCCATTTTTTCTACATTTTTCTATACCATTGTATATACGGTACAGAGTTTGTGTACACAACTCCTCCGAAACCGTTCAGTCGATCGTTCTGAAACTATACACACGTCTTCTACACATATTGTAGATGTGCGCCTTGGTGTTTTTATGCTGAAAAAATATTTTTTAACAAAAATATCACCTTTTTAACTTAGCCATTTTTTCTACACTTTTCTATACAATTCTATATACGGTACTGAGTTTGTGTACACAACTCCTCCGAAACCGTTTAGTCGATCGTTCTGAAACTATACACACGTCTTCTACACATATTGAAGATGTGCACCTTGGTGTTTTTATGCTGAAAAAATATTTTTTAACAAAAATATCACCGTTTTAACTTTGTTCTACATTTGTTCTACATTATTGTATCCAATTCCCTATCATTTCTACTTTACACTCTACTTTTCTATCTCTGCCAAATTAGTATACATGTTTAGCACAACGAGATGAAGAAATAATGCTATATACTTTCAAATTCTCATTAATGTTTCTTGCCTTGGTGACAGCTTCACATTTCTGCATCTTTGCTGTCTGGCCCATATTCGACGGGCGTATTTTGTGACTTGCGGCACTCTTGTTAACTGCTGTTGTGGGGAATAAATCCAAAATCAGATTTTAATATTTACAAAATAAATATAGATCCAGCCCTGAAATGAGAATAACCTGACCTGATGCCAGGTCCTCACCACACCAGAGTCACTTAGCCCCACTCACTAAGAGTAATAGGATTATTACTAATCTTACTACTTTTATAATAGATTACATCATTACAAGATAGTGACTTGGAACCACCCCAGATACTTTAACAGTCAAGAAGCCCGATTAGGATATGATTGATTGATTGAGGATTTATGTCTGTTCTGCAGCATATACAAACGAGTCTGTACCTATATGATCGGAGCACTTTACATTCAACATTAAATTTAGCACTGATAGACGATGTCCTGATCCCCTGCCAGGCACCTTTACTACACCGGCTCACAGGGCCACAAGTGTGAATCCCAGTTTCATCGTTGCGTAAGATACGAATCCTAAAGGATGGATGGATTCATGGCTACAATATCTATACCCTCCAATCCTCCAGGATTGGGATATGACGTTTATTAGCAACAATGACGATGTTACTGACAAATGAGGGATCATAGCTAGTTATCTCCTGTTGAATTTATTTATAGACATCCGGTCCAAATTGTGTAGTTTAGGGCCTTATTGCTTGTAAAAAGGGCGAATTTAGCATGATTGGTTACGAAAAGGAGCCATTATATCGATTTCGACTAGTGTTGATCAATATAATCCTACATATCCGCGCAATCTGATCCGGGACTGCATTATTTGCCAGATTAATATTTTCACATTTATTAATGTTATTGCAATCAGTGTAGACTCAGATCAGACTGCACAGGTGTGCAGTCTGATCTGGGTCTACTCTGCTTGCAAAACTCATTTGTTTGTGCTATTCAGTAAGAAATAAACGCTGAAATACAACATAGGATCTCTATAAATAGATTTGCAATGGGGAATAACTAGCTACGATCCTTCATTAGTCAACGGTCACTGTGTATTTGGATACAACTGTGGATACAGTTAGGCGCAAACATTTGGGAAGAATAATTCATATGGTTTGTTTTGTTTGTTTATTGGTGTTTAACGGCCTATCAACAGCTAAGGTCATGTCAGGCCGGGCAAACGGGTGTGATCCTGTTTTAATCTGCTGCATTGGGGGGAAAATCACAAAATCAGAATGGAATATTTTCATCGAGAAAAAATATATTCAGCCCTGAAATTAGAATAACCTGACCTGGTGCCAGGTCCATACCACACTAGTCACTTGGCCCCTTCCCCTTAAATAGGATTACGAATAATCGTAATATGCACATAAGGGGTATAACCAGATTCAACTGTCACATACAAAATGCCAAAGACGTATGTGAGGGCCAAACCAGGTCTCCAGTCAAGATTCTGGTAAGGATGAACCCCCCATTGTTAAATTACCCATCGCGTGGATTCAACTGTGTATACAGTTAGGTGCAAACATTTGGGAAGAATAAATCATATGGTATTCACATAACATCACATGCTTGGGTCACTGGAGAAATACAGCTTTTCGTCTCTACAGTGTAGACCCAGATCAGCCTGCAGGGTCTTCACCAATCATCGTTTAGTGAGCGAAACAATTGTCATGGTTTTAGCATACTGTATATAGGTCCTTTTCAGGCTGCAGGAGTGTGTTAATAGATCAGGAGCTAGATTGGTCATGAATGTTACAAATCACATTTCTACGTCAAGTCATATGTGTCTGACTGGAGAAATGAGGCTTATGGGATTTGTGACCAGTGCAGCTCCTGATCAAATAGCACGCCCCTGTAGGCTGATACCGATAACTTGGTAGAAGCATGCCAGGTGTTTCATTGATGGAATGGCGAACAGTGTAGATCTTGATCAGACAGCACGAATGCGCAGGCTGATCTGGATCTACACTGGTCGCAAAACCCATAAGCCCCATTTCTCCAGTCACAGCCACATATAACACCTGGTTTATCAGCTCCTGATTAAATAACACATACATGTAGCCTGATAATGATCTATTTTGCTTGTTAATATAAGCATGATGGGTGTTTGTTTCATTGACGGAATGGCGAACAGTGCAGATCCTGATCAGACTGCAGATGCACAGGCTGATCTGGATCTACACTGATCGCAAAACCAATAAGCCCCATTTCTCCAGTCACAGCCACATATATCAACACAATATGTGTTTATGTCCTGTTGATGTACAAAGTTACCTGTTGGACGTAATTATGCCTTGCCCAGCAATACAATTGACATATGAATTAATGAACCCTTACACAATACAACCTATGTGTACAATGCACTTGACATATCTCAGAAAGCCAGACTTACTGAATTTGTGGCCAGTAACCGATACCAGCCTGATTAGGGTCATGTTACAAATCAATAAATAATTAATTGGCATTTTACATCGATCAACACCAAGGTTATGTATTTACGTATGTGCAAACTATCCATATATTATATGCTTATACAGGTATGTGTTATATATGAAACTCTTTTTTCATACAAGCTCAATCAATATTTATGTCATGTTTTTTATGTCATTTCCAGCAAAGGCAATATGCTAACGTCAAATCATTTATTTGTAGACATCATAGAGCTTCTCTGTCACAATACTCCACGTAATAATATTTAAAGGCCGTGGCTGAAAATACTCAATATGATATTTAACAATGGAAGTTGGCTTGAATATATTCCATACCAATCAAATGAACATATCAATTGTCATCAATTGAGTCAAATGCCCTAAAGCATAGGCATGTGGGGTGGGGGATGGGGGCTATTGTTGCTCGTTTCTGTGTTCTCATGCTGTAAGTATAGACAAATCTCTGTTTCGCCAGTAGATCTGCATACTCTAGGAGAGGCGGCAGGGCTTTTGTGTTTTCCATTTCTGGCTATCTGACATAATGTTGTATTTCAGCAAGTATTTCAGCAAAAGCCATGTATTTGCATTGCTTTAACCCTTCAAATGCAGGAAACGAAAATTGTGGTCTGCTGCTGAATTATATATTGTCTTCTTAATCAGTAAAGACATGATTTGTCAGCACTTTAGAATCATTATACCTCCGCGACAAGTTGTGTGTGGGGGTTGTATGTGGTGTCTGTCCTTAAATTTAACATCAGAGAAAAATGTCATAACTTATATTTCCTTCATCGAGCATTCTTAATATTTCAAGCATGCATTCCTCTAAGAGACTACTACCATGCTGTGACAACTTCACGACCATCCAACCCCCGCTGATCCCAAGGTCACATACTTAGTCTCTTCACAAAACCTAACATTAGAGAAACGAGCCGGCTCATCTGGATCTACACGTTTTGCCAATACCACTATACAGGCCTGTGGTGTTGATTTTACAAACTAATTGAAGGTCATTCATTTCTGATCACTGGCTCAGGCTATTGTGCTGCATAGGGTATGTACTGGCAGATCTGAAAGCATTGGACTTGGCCCATAGTTTGCGAAAAGTAGGTAATTGTCGCGCTAATGCCATTGTACTGTTTTCTATTACAGTTCGGATCCAATGCACATGTAAATATCGCATACGAATACATGTACTTTGTACATCTACATGTACATGCAACTGGATGGCTGTTTGGCAAAAAGCGGTCTTACAAATAGTATTTATTTGCCATTAGTTCATAATACAAATCTAATGACAAAAACGACGTCAATGGCATGTATCCCATCGCTGTGGTGGCTGGATCACAAACATGCACATTGATACGGTAAAGAAGTTATAGGAGAATAGAGGAATGCGCATGCATCTATTGAAAATAATATGGATACGGACAAAGATGCATATGAAGTTTCAAGTGAATCACTCATATGGTAAAGAGCTTATAGCAGAATAAATGTACTGAAGTTATTTCACATTGACCGATGCAAAGGGGGAGGGAGCATTCTGGGGCGCGAAATGAAAAAATGGATGATAATAAACATGCACATGAAGTTTGAAGCCAATTAGCTGTACAATAAAGAAGTTATAGGAGAATGGAGAAATGTGCACACATCTACTGGATGAAAAAAATATATGTTATTTGACCTTGACATTGGGCATGCGGAGAGCACGAGTATGATGGGGAATGGAAATGTGGATGATAATAAACATGAAAATGAAGTTTCAAGCTATTGGTCGTAGATCAAACAAGTTATAGGAGAATGGAGAAATGCGCACGCATCGACTGGATGTAAAAAGTTATTTGACCTTAACCTTGGGCATGGGAGAGCATGGGTGGGGTAAGGAATGAAAATATGGATGATAATGAACATGTACATGAAGTTTCAAGCCCAATAGGTCATACAGTACAGAAGACATAGGCGAATGGAAAACGTGACGGACAGACAGACGGGCGGACGTACACACTGCGGTATACTTGTAAACCCACTTACTTGTGCACCTGTAAATAGTCTGCCTGTGCACCTGGGTGCACAAGAAAAAATGTTGCACAATTACCTCTTGTACGCACAAATTGATCCACAAGTATACCTGGTGGAAGATTGACGGACAGACGGACGGACAGCTTTTGCATCTCATTTTCGCTACGCGGTAGGATAAGAACTGGTCAGATGCATGCCATAACATGCCACTGATAGTGTCATATCAATAATTACATGCAGTGGACACAGGGGAGTCAGGAGCCATTGTGATGTGTAAGCAGGCTACATGTGCCATGATACTGCTGTTATCTCTGGTGTGTGGCAGGACTGCCAGCAACCTGGATAATTACCCAATTGTGTGTCCTAATGTTGTCTGGGGAGCATGGATGTTTGTATAACTGACCAGAGCTGAATTTAATGAGATTACTGAATGTGATTTACATCTTTTTGTGTAGAGGGTGACTTTTTTCTTGATGAAACTACATATACTTACATTTAAATAGTTTTTAGTTTGCCAAACTGGAGCAATTGGCCTTGTGTGTGAATCTCTAATATTCATCAAGAAGATATAAATTGATTCATTAATTATTTGCTTATCCTCCCATCGTACGTAATCAAAAATTGAAATGCACCGCCATCTACAGTTTCACAACCTTGCGACAGACGGAACAGAAAGGCGCTAAAATGGCACCTCCACTCCACCATCACTGCTAAGGGCGGTTCCAGAATGAATTGTATGGGGGCTGTGGAAGGCACCTGAATGTTTTATTTATGGGTGGTGGGGTCGAAAAAATGAAGTTCATTTAAACATTGCATGCGGAATACCTTTACAGGTATTTTTTAAATATTTTATATTTATTTTTGTTATTTCTCAATGAAAGTATATGTTGCGACCACACATTTGAACCGTCTCGATAAGACAGTTCAAATGGTGACATTATACGTCTAAGCACATTTAAAGAAAATATTTCCCCAATTAAAATGGCATATCCTCAGCCTTAACTTCCCCCATACAATTAATTCTGGAATTGCCCTAAAGAACAGTCAAGTATTACAGAAACAAATGGATTTGACGAACATTTTATTCATTGCACTAATTGTAACATACATTGTGTAGAAATACAAAATAAAACCTAACAATAAATTCACCAGGGGAAAATTCATAGAAAATACCAGGGTAGTGTATTTTGGTATCAAATGGTTATCAGGCTACTTTGTTTGTTTGTTTATTGGTGTTTAACGGCCTATCAACAGCTAAGGTCATGTAAGGCCGGGCACACGGGTTCGATCCCGTTTTAACCTGCTGCATTGAGGGGAAAATCCTAAAATCAGAACGGAATATGTACATCGAGAAAAAATATAATCAGCCCTGAAATTAGAATAACCGGACCTGGTGCAAGGTCCATACCTCACCAGTCACTTGGCCCCTTCCCCCACAATAGGATTACGAATAATCGTAATACTCACATAAGGGGTATAACCAGATTCAACTGTCACATACAAAATTCCAAAGACGTATGCGAGGGCCAAACCAGTAGCCTATTTCATCAACATTGCAAAGTATACTTTAGTAGCAAAGTATACTTTGAGGGAGAAATTTTCAATTTTATGATAAATTTATTAATTTTTATTATACTGAATTTATTACATTATCACAGCCAATTTGGCTGTGATAATGTAATAAATTCAGTATAATAATTCTGCATACTTTTAATCATGAAATATATGCATTTGTTAGTTCTATATGAAATAATGCATTTCAGGAAAAATAAATGATTACTCCCTCAAAGTATACTTTGCTAGTAAAGTATACTTTGCAATGTTGATGAAATAGGCTACTGGTCTCCAGTCGGAATTCCGGTAAGGATGAACCCCGATCGTTAAACCCATTGGTAAATTTACCCTTCACATTCTCCCAACCAACCACCCGAATTATCAGGCTAGTGAACGAGGAATTTTGATTTTTGATTTATTGGGCAGCCTATCAACAGCAAAGGTCATTTGAGATGAGCCATGTGATTTTGTACCTATGAAGATGTGCGGTATCGCAGGAAAAATGACGTTGAAATTTAATGAAATGTTTAGAGCCGCATTTGCTATGAAAAGTTTGTCAAGTTGCGACATATACAGAAAATACCACAATTTCTGTAAATATATTTCATGTAAAATCGCACATCCTCTTTACAATTACATTTAAGGCTGGGCCAACAGGTTGATCCCGCATTTAACCTGCTGCATTGGAGGGAAACTACCAAAATCAGAACGGTAGTAAACTAAGAATTCCTCAAAGTGTCCTAGCCTCAATTGATATCAAAGGACACTAGCATTGTATTCTGTTTATCAGGTAACATTTTATGTGGTAGATTAAAGTATAATGAAGTTTTCATTGAAATAAATGCTGATGTTGCATCATTACGTATACACTGACATCATGTGGCAGTGACTAGATAAATTTAAGATCTGTGACCAGTGTAGCTCCTGATCAAACAGCACACTCCCGATAACCATCTATATTGTATGTTAGAAGCATGTCAGGTGTTTCATTGATGAACTGGCGAACAGTGCAGATCTTGATCAGACTGTGCGGATGCACAGGCTGATCTGGATCTACACTGGTCGCAAAACCCATAAGCAAGCCCCGTTTCTCCATTCACACATATAAAACATTGCCCAATCAATGAGTTTCAGAAACATAGGTAAAATTAGTTCTTGAATCCAGATTGACAACGATACATTACATACATGTAGACACTGCTGGTTGGCTGAAAATGTTGATGTGTGGTCACACCCGGCATAAGGTCCATTTTCTCATCCGGGACCAATTTTGTAAAACTCGTAATATTCAATGTTTGCTAAAAAGTTTTGAATCAGAAGCATAATTTACAGCATACTGGTTGCCAATACGGATATCATTTGTGACAGGAGAAATGGGGCTTATGGGTTATGCAACCTAACAGACTGCACAGCTGTGCAGGCTGATCTGGATCTACACACAAGTTATTGAAGAACGGTTAATATGTCGGTGTGTTATGGGTTATAGGAATGAATGGCCTTTTTGTGGAATTTATCGGGGTATAAACTTGGAAAAGTCACGGGAATACTGGACGAAGGCCGGAAGGCCTCGTCCAGTATTCCCGCGACTTTTCCAAGTTTATATCCCCGATAAATTCCACAAAAAGGCCATTCATTCCTTATAATTCCAGCATTTGAAATAAATTCATCAAGAAAATGTGTTTATTTTCCATTTTCTTAAGAATTATTTTAACTGCGCCTCACGGTTACGGGAAGTAGTTCGGCGTGGGAGTTTACTGGGATATACATTTTGGACAGAGACTTGCTAAGGGCCAATCAAATGTTAGGGAATTGTGTAAATATTTTTGTGCTGAAATTATTTCGGTATATCTGGTGGTTTGGGTGTGCATTGTTACCAACATACAATTTACGTCACCTCCCACGAGTTACACGTACAAATTTACAAGGTGAAAAACGGTTGAAAATTGATGATATAATCGGTCTGAAAGCAACGAATGTTGGAAATTTTATTTGCCAAATATTGAAAAAAGCTTTCATTCCTTCGGTATGTTGACAGTATAAAATGGGTCGGAAAGTTCGGAACAGTGAATGTGTAGATAATTGATGATTTGTCGTGTGTAATTGAGCATTAGTAATTGCACAAAACTATGCAAAGTACCCAAAACCAAAGAAATCCACCCAAATCTACCCAAAAGTCCCATATGACACCAACATACTGACCATCTGTTCAAACACCTGTGGGTCTATGCTAGTCACACACTATGTCATAAGCTCATTTTTTTTCAGTCAAAGCATATGCACATGGACAACTTACATCCAGAATTAAGATTGCATCTATAAGTGTAAGCACAAACAAAATGTTTATAAATACTGAAAAATAACATAGATATACTCAGATGAATGAACTGTTCAAATAGTGAAGCAATACATCAAGTAATATTGAAGATATTACATGATGGAGGAAGTCTTACAAAGTTTTCGATGTAATAAAATGGCTAACTGAAAAGTGTTTCAGCAACATTTCCAAGGTGACCAAGGTCATGTTAATGGTGGCGTGAGTGTATGATAAATGTTCAGTTGATTCACGTGTCCAAGTATCAAAATAACATTACGCAAACACGTCTTATTTGGAATTAATAAATCACTGAACTACTTTCGGCAAGGGAGATAATCAATATCACGCGAACTATTTTCATACGAGCCAAGCGGATTGTTCTGTTTATGATTAGTATATATAGTTTTAAGCTATCTCCTGTGATATATAATGATACATTACTTTGTTATGTTATGGGTACTAATACATGTTGTTTCAATAGCGTATCTCTGTAACGGTATCGTTGTAGATGGGGTTGCAAATAATTTAATAATTATTACATTCAAATGGTGGCGTAATACTGATAGCACTTCTGTATAACTGTGATTGTCGTAAATGGCGCAACAGTCGTGAGGTTAAGGTCGCTGACTTCAATGATTTAATTACCGATTCCCGAAAGGGTCGGGGGTTCAAACCTTGACGTGGTATAATTTATTTTTCTCCATATATATTATTTTTGTGATTTTAATATTTTTTAATATTTTCACAATTTTATGATTTTAATAAAAATACCTATAAATTGATAGAAACTTACCAACAATTAAAGTGTCTGTCTTTAAGTAATATATACATTTCACAGATTTGTTACTGATTTTTTAAGTTTAAGTAATATATACACAGACAGTTTGTTACTGTTTTTTTAAGTTTGAAGTACTGTCTATACTGTCTATACCATATAATGTTTTACTGTCCCAAAATCTATTTTTTTGGCTGTCACAATTAATTAATTTTCGGACAGCAAACATTTTTTTATGAATTTGAAATAATTATTGTCCTCCATCTGCTCACAACACTGTTCGAACTGCGCCTGTGGCTACCACGACCAGAATTCACTGGCCGCAAACACAGTAGCCATCGGCGTCTATTTATTAAATTATTATTTTTTATTTTATTTGAATTCCGCGTGAACGCTGCATTTTGTGTCAACACCATTTACAGAAAATATTGGTGATTTTCTAAACAAATATCGGAGAAATGCGGCTATATATTTTGTCAACTTTCCAACACCATTTCCGGAAAATATTACTGATTTTCTAAAAACAATATTGGCGAAGGTGTACTGAACTACTCTTTATTTTAAATAACCAGCCGTCTAATAGATCTGTGTATAATCGAGAGTATATCGTTAATTGTCATGTTGTCTCCGACAGTGAGGTGTTGCGGCACACATCAAAACGACACGTCAATTTCAAAACATTGCCTAAGGGTCACAGCTGTGTGGTGTCATCAGATCAACACCTCGTCACACACAACTATGCATTATCATTTTTTCCCCACACAAAGCGACATGTATTTACAACTAGATCTGTGTAATGTGTCGGGTGTAGCCAAAGACCATACATAAATTCGTAATTAGTCACAGATGTAGCCTTAAAATATAATCGATTTCCTTAAATTACGTCCGCATGTTGACAGATATTTCAGAGCAGACGTCATCGTAATTTGCCGTTATTTATTTCCAAAATTAGCCATATATTCTGTAAATGGCGTTGAAAGTTGACAATAAATTAAGACCAGATCAGTACGTTAAATCGCTATCGACGACAACTGACGATCCGATGAGAGATAATACCGTTTAAGCGTATCCAATGTTAAATATACATCTTTATTTTTTTATGACTTTCGTAGTTTTTACCGAGAAATTCAAACCGTTTCCAATTATTGGGGAACATAATATCATGATTAGCACATCGTTTCACTAAGCGGGGGCTACTCAGGAAATGGGATCACACGGTCTATTGTTTACACTGGATTAATGGCGGCCTCCATGAGGTCTCAGGTAAATCTTATTTTTCAATAATACGACTGTGGTTTCTTCCTTTTAGTGATAACCATGTTCCAGCCGTTAACACTTATTTAGCAACATTACTTAATATGTAGTTAGTCTGAACATTCTGCAGAGAAATCTGAATTGGACGGAATCGAGCGTTGTTTAAACTTAGTCCGGTTCATATGCACAGGTCAAAATATGAACTGAAAATGGCGCTTTGTGTGACAGAAATCCGTACGCGGACGAATAAAAAAAATATTTTGTTATAAATATCACATACAGCGAAACAGCGGTAGCATCTACTGTTTTAATAATATGCATACATATTGTAATTAATGTTTAATAGTGATATACTTATGAATAATATACGATACTATGGTTTATACTCCAGCACTATGTTTTTAGGCTGTGTGATTTGCCTCAATATAAACTGGATTAATTAATACTTATATTCATGTGCTTCATGACAACATCATTACATTTAAAATATACAAATATTACTTAAAGTGGTACCGATATGATACATTTTAATAATATAAATATTGAAAATACACATTACAATCGCTTACAACATAAGTTATTGATTGAAAATAGTCACTGCATCGTGACCTATTTGACCGCATTACCTATTGCGCGGCAACCTCATCATACCCCCTGTTTACATAGGTAACCGGGGGTGTGGTGAGGTAGGCTCGCTAATACAATGTTTGCGTAATGATCTTTCGCGTAATATTGATGTTGGGAGAAACTCTTACAAACTTTTTGACGCAACAAAATGGCTAAGTGTTTCAGCGACATTTCGAAGGTGACCAAGGTCAAGGTCGTGTTAACGGTGGTGCGAGTGTGTGACAAATGTTCAGGTGATTCAAGTGTCCAAGTATCGAAGCAATCCATAGCGTAATATTGAAGATTACATGTTGGAGAAACTGTTACAAACTTTATGACGTAAATGTACACGGACGGACATACGGAATGTCAAGAGCAACACAATATGCCCTCCTTGCTATCGCATAGGGGACACAAAAATGTGTAGGAATTTTATCAATTAACCTTAGACCGCTACTCCGACACAACAATTGTCGTCTGCTGTTGCTTTTATATTTTGCCTTAATTCTCAATGAAAACATGATTTGACAGCACTTCAGAATCATTTCCAATGGAAATGATTCTGAAGTGCTGTCAAAGCATGTTGTAAATTATTCTAAAGTGCTGTTAAAGCATGTTTTTGATGATAAAAATGGAAAATAGAAAATAAACAGCAGACGACAAAAAAATAAGATAGTGGCTAAGGGTTAAACGGAAATGATTCTGAAGTGCTGTCAAAGCATGTTGTAAATTATTCTAAAGTGCTGTTAAAGCATGTTTTTGATGATAAAAATGGAAAATAGAAAATAAACAGCAGACGACAAAAAAATAAGATAGTGGCTAAGGGTTAAACGTATGGGTGTGGTTGATAGATCATTTGCTGTCCAGGGCTTAAAAATATTCACTTTTCACACTAAAATTATAATCTACTCGCCCAGACAAAAAAGCTACTTGCCCAACATTTTAGTAAAATGTAAGTACATGTACATGTATTATTATCGTTAATAAATTAGCTTTTGTACCAACATTAATACTAGACATTATGTTTGTAAAACATGGATGTGCCCCTCTGGAATACTGGACTCTTAACTGGAAAACTCTTACAAACTTTCTAATTTAAAAGTACACAGACGGACGGACATACAGAACCTCAAGAGCAAGGCAATATGTCCCCCTGCCTATTGCATAGGGCATGATTAACCCAGGCAATCAGTAGATGCAATATATGTTTATTAAAAAAATATGATATCACTCATTTGAACCGTCTCGTTTTGGGCTTGAACATTATTAATTGTTCAATGGGGTGGGGGTGTTGTTACCACTCATTTGAACCGTCTCATTTGAACATTATTAATTGTTCAATGGTGGGGGGTGTGAGGGGGTCATTGAAAATTGAATGAAAAGCTGTGGGAAGGGGTGGGGGCTTGTACCTTTCTAAGGTGAGTCAACAAAATGTGTATGAATGTAATAACGAGATGGTGCCTAAAAAGGAGTATTAATATAAACACCAACTCATTTAAATGTGTTAACAATTATATTACTACAGCTTTTAAACGAGTACTAATGAACATATTATTACGATTATATAGTATTATTCCTTCTTTATCCGTTTATTATAAAGTTATTTTCAAAAATAAATGTTCCACTATAATAAGTCCATTAGTAAACAAGAGTTATCTCCCCTAAGTCAGAACAAGACTACTGTCGTGTACACGGTATAGAAAGTTTGTTTTTAGTGCAAATTTTGTATAACTTGAACTCCTTGTTTGGTGTGTAGCACCAGAGGAAGACAAAATCAAACAATTTATGGGAATGACACAGTATATAAGACAGTAATCTGTGCTGGGCTAATGTTAAACCAGCGATATGTTCTTTTTTTTATGCAAAGTCATGCTGTCAATGCGAATGGGGACACACCATGGTTCACAACAGAAATCTATAGGGTGTATGAAAGTTACAGAAATACTTCATAAACAGCTTAAACTCAGTGAATTAAAGAAAATAATTTGAAATAGCTGGAAATTAATCAAATTTTCTTAGTTTTCTGAAAATACAGAATGGCCTTTCCCAATGTGTCACTCGCCAAATCGGACCAGTGACAAGAAAATCCTCTAGCCAACATGAAAATTGACTCGCCATGGTGAGTGGGGCTGGGGCGAGTGAATTTTTAAGCCCTGCTGTCCATGAATTGAAAACCACATATTGAATATCTGCGAGTCAGAGACATACCGGTACATGTAATCCGAGACACAGTGCCTTTCGACGATATATAGAACATAAATAGAACACAATCAATATTAATTGATTGTCAATCAAATTCAGCTGATTGTCAAATGGTACATGTACATACATTGGGTGGAATAAAAATAAATAACCCAAACATTCAAATTCCCATATCTTACAAACTACATGTATATGTAATTATGTATGCATAATAATTCAGTATAATTTCTCACAGTATCACTCCATGATATTGTCTGTGATATTTAAAACATTCATGGATGTACCCCTCAAAAACTTTAACGCTAATTTCAGTCATTTGACCATAATTGCAGCACAAAAATATTTACACAATTCCCTAACATTTGATTGGCCCGTAGCAAGTCTCTGTCCAAAATTTATATCCCAGTAAATTCCCACGCCAAACTACTTTCCATAACCGTGAGGCGCAGTTAAAATAATTCTTCAGAAAACGGAAAATAAACACATTTTCTTGATGAATTTATTTCAAATGCTGGAATTATAAGGAATGAATGGCCTTGTGGAATTTATCGGGGATATAAACTTGGAAAAATCGCGGGAATACTGGACAAGGCCTTCCGGCCTTCGTCCAGTATTCCCGCGACTTTTCCAAGTTTATACCCCGATAAATTCCACAAAAAGGCCATTCATTCCTATATTGTTTGTTTGTTTGTTTATTGGTGTTTAACGGCCTATCAACCAGGGTTGGCAATTTCCCTGGAAATAAGAGTATTTCCCAGGATGGCGGGAAATACCGGGAAATATCAATCTTGGTGGTCTTTTTAATTCCAAAATGTCAAGACGAGTCTCTATATTCCCCTATATCTACTATGGTTTATATCTGTGTAGACTGATAAGCCTACAGGTTAAACATTCTGCAATAAAAAAATAAATAATAAGTTTATTTAGAGAAGAAGAAAAAACATCATTATTTTCTAGACAATTTTCTTCCCTATATACAAGTCTATGTATTATTTGCCAACTGTCTATTTTATTGTATATGAGAACACCCCTCATTACTATAGTAACCTGCCAGTAATAAAAGCTGCTTTTGGAATTTTGACAAAATCCCTGTTGATAACAGGGATAATCCATGTACAGTGTAAGTGTAATTGTTTTACAACTGACATGACCATATACAGACCACCTGGGTTCTTATTATACAGTATGACACAAAAGGTGTGAGAGAAGGCTGACAATTAACAGCCTGTTGTCATAGTCTGATGGTTTATTAAAGTATATTAAAGTCTCATCAATGTACATGCAAATAAGTAGACATTAGTAGGCTTTTGGCTAATTTTAATTATTTTAGGAACTGTATCTCATACATACCATCGTGGCCCAGTCTTCACGTTAAATAAATGTCAAAATTTTAATGCAAATAAGTAATACAAATGCAAAGCATAAAATAACAGTACATTGTCAGTCATATAAGACTTGTAAGAGAATATGCTAAGATAATTTATCCTCATTTCTTGATACTGAATATTAGTGTGGGAGAAGGTTGACAATTAACCGCCTGTTGTCTAAACATAGTCTGATCATGATGACGTTATCTTTGTGAATTGTATCTAGCAGACACTCCTAAAAAATGAAGAAGTAATTTACCAAAAAATAATACAACCAAAATATAAATGTCATGCTTGCCAAATATTCCACCTGATGAGTACCCCTAGTTGGGAATGAAACAGATCTACATTGTATACATTGTAATTAACCCTTATATCTAATTATTAAGTTGTTGATTGTTTAATTAACTATTACTGAGCTTAAAACGTAATTTAAATAACTTTAATTATCAACTACTTTAATTATCAACTAATAACACCAAAATTCATATTTCCCGGTATTTCCCTCTTTGGGGAGTATTTCCCGGGACGGGAAATACCGGTATTTCCCACCGGGAATTCCCGCCCCCGGTATTTCCCGGCAAACCCTGCTATCAACAGCTAAGGTCATGTAAGGCCGGGCAAACGGGTTTGATCCCGTTTTAACCTGCTGCATTGGGGGGGAAATTCCAAAATCAGAACTGAATATTTACATCGAGAAACAATATATTCAGCCCTGAAATTAGAATAACCGGACCTGGTGGCAGGTCCATACCACACCAAAGTCACTTGGCCCCTTCCCCTAAAATAGGATTACGAATAATCGTAATACTCACATAAGGGGTATAACCAGATTCAACTGTCACATACAAAATGCCAAAGACATATGTGAGGGCCAAACCAGGTCTCCAGTCGGAATTACAGTAAGGATGAACCCCAATCGTTAAATTACCCATCGCTTGCACCCACCTTCCACCCACCATTCCTATATTGACTTCCGAGCACAGGGGCCACATGGAATGAAAATATGGATGATGACAGAAGTATATGATGTTTCAATCCAATCCGACTTGCACCATACAGATAGTATGTAGCGGAAAACATTATAGGAATGAATGGCCTTTTTGTGGAATTTATCGGGGTATAAACTTGGAAAAATCGCGGGAATACTGGACGAAGGCCGGAAAGCATGCAAAGAGTTAAATATGAAATTATACTGCATTATTATGCTTAGTTTTGAGATGCATGTACATAGCAATTTGACAGTTGGGGTCATTTTTTTATCCACCCGATATATGTCAGTTTCAGATGTATACCATTAGATGCATATTGCACAAAAGTGTTGCAGTTTTACACGTTACAATGATTGAAAAACTGAGTTAAAGGCACAAGGTGGTCGTCGTAAATGGACAGACAGCGTCATACCATACTCATATTGTCTCGATGTTTCAAATGGTCGTATAAAAACCAAATTGACGTTATGCACCTACATTGACATTATACAGGCATACACATCATAAACCCATTAAAGATATAAAAAGAAATTTGTTCCTGTTTACGTAGCTTAGTTACCGTGGTGTTGTCTGGTAAACAAGTATTTCCAATCCTGTCGAAAATGCCACAACAATGTTCAATTCCATGCATATGTTCCCAAAATGATGAATTATTTATAAAAAAATAAAAATGTCAAACAGAGACGAGCCATGTGATTTTGTAACTTAGATGTGCGATATACATGTATAATGAAAACTATTTACAAAATTTATGATATTTTCTGCAAATGATGTCACAAGTTGACGAAATCTTCAGAGCAAATGCGGAATAGAATTCCGCATCTGCTATGAAAATTTTGGTCAACATTTGATGTCGTTTACATAAAATAACATAGTTTCTGTAAACACATTGTAGCTTTCATGAAAATTGGCAGAGCTCGTGTACATGTAGGTACAAAACCACATGGCTCGTCTCATTACAATTTCATTGCCTCAACGATGGTGTAACAAAGTATCAGGTTGAATAATTACCAGGGGCGGATCCAGGATTTACATGTAGAGGGGGCGTGGATTTCAAATGACACATATGATCGTCAACTTTAATAAAATTCCTATTAGTTTCTGCATTTTTTCTTATTCCTCATCAAAAGTATATGTTGTTACCACTCAGTTGAACCGTCTCGGCGAGACGGTTCAACTGAGGGGTAACAACATACACTTTGGGTGAGAAACAAGGAAATACATGTAATCAGATCTTTCCACATGAAAAATGGGTTAAAATCTAAACTCGACCAATTCTAGATGGCGTGTGCGCCGGACACGCCCCTGCCTGGATCTGCTCCTGATTACCAATGATTGATTACGAAATTGGCCCATTGTGAAGCATTACATGCAGGTAAAACTGCATGGCCATTTGGCTCTCTACTATTCACCCGTTCAACCAGACAGACTATAAAGCCGAACTTTGCAAATGCTGGAGATCCAGTTGAGATGGCCCAGTAACTGGAATGGATTTTGATACGTTTATTTTGCAACCGTCAGAAAATAATTTTCAGACTAGTCCATTTATGAAAAGGGGATGTTTTTGCTCTCAAGAATATGAAAATTACTTGCAAAAAATCCAACATCTCTGTCACCATTTTTACCAACATTTTCAATAGTGACACTTCAGTGCATTTTTACTTTAGAACCTACGTACAGCTCCAGAAATTTGCTACACATGGGTGAATTTTACTATGTAACACATGTAGAATATATTAACCCTTAGAATATGGGAGCCAAAAATTGTTGTCTGCAATTGGTTCACATTTTCTCTTTTCTCTCAATAAAACAAAAATTGTATACACACTTAAAATCTTGATCAGCCAGTTTCTTCCTTGAAATTTTCAGCCCATTGTAACATATTCCATAAGTTATTGGCTGATTTGTTTTCATTATTAAATGTATGCCAACCTGAAGCTGACACATATCATATGTGCACTGTGCATGGTGTCACTATGCACATGTAAATACATGTATGGGCTCTTTCAGGTTGAAACCATGGTAATGATGCATTAACTCAGAGCTCCAGATAAGGTTTGTATCTAAAGAGTATTATACCCCCATATTTCAAATTCAATGCGTATTTTACTTTTACAAATGTATTGTTGATTTTCTTCCTTATTAAATAGAGAACAAATGATAAAAATAAAACAAATTTAAAAATTCACTTATTTGAGCTGCAAAAAAGCAAATACTTTCGTAGCTCAACTAAGTAAATTTTGAACTTTATTACAGTATTTTCACTACTCATTTTGAAAATAAATGTGTATTTTCACATTACTTTGTGTAATTTGTACTCTTTTGATAATCAATGCGTATTCTGCTAAAATAAGTGCGTAAAATACGCCAATACGCACCTTATCTGGAGCTGTTAACTTTTGTCCCAGTGTATCACTATCAATTGTACAGTATATAAACAGAACAGAGGCTCACTGACAATCAAGCTGCCACCTGGACCGACAAACAAAAACTTTAACGCAAATCATACGGACAAACGGAAATACAAAAACAGTTTCCATCGACATACTTCATATGCCGTGGGTATAATTATATATGTTTTAAATATATATCCAATAATATATAATCTCAATGTAAACATTTATCACAACCACTAGCACTAGCATGTAACTTCACTATCCAATACCATTTCATTAACATTAGTAGCATTTTTCGATTGATTATTGCCCTTTCCACCATTTCGACGAGATGTATCTGATTTTGCATTGCCTGTGTCTGTAGATGTTGCAAAGGCTTTAAGCTCCAGTTGGTCTAAATAAGACTGTATTTCACGTACAGCATTTTTACGTGCCACCCTTACATTTCCGTCACTACCGGACTCAACAGCATCCAGTTTTATAATGCTAAGAGTCAGCATCTCTTCTATGAATTTATACTCCTTATCTTTCTTTAAACCAGTAAAGTTATTAACTCTATCTTCAAACTGTTTACACGCCAGTAAGATATCACCTATAATGTCTACCTGTGTTTTGGCTTTCTGTGGCGTCCTTTCCTTTTCCATTTCCTTATTAGCCCCATCCGGTATATCATGCTGGGCTTCAACTTGTCTACTGGGTACTTCACCTTGTGCCGCCTGTGCGGTTTCATGTTGATTCGATGCAGGTGCTTTTTTCTCATTCCGATTCAATACTGGAGAGGCCCTAGATGGTGACGCGGCTTTTGGTTGCCGTGGCCATGTTTGATAGCCGGCCGGCTGTTGAGTCGATGTTTCTCGTATAATTGGGATATTGTGCACAACCTCCTGTTTCTGTGGTGGTGGGCATTGCTGCATGTTATCAGGACCAGACGGTTGTTGAGTGTAGGCAGAATTTTTAATTTCACTCATCTCTGGCTGTGAATATGCAGGCCTCTGTACTGGGCTTTGATCATGTGGATAACCAGCACCTTGTGATGTGTACCCTTGACCTGGCATGTAGCCGGGGTATGTCTGCCGAGGCTGTGGCTGACCTTGACCGGGATATTGTGGCCGACTTTGATCCAAATGTGGTGGCTGACCTTGACCCAGATGTGGCTGACCTTGACCAGGATATTGTGTCTGACCTTGACCAGGATATTGTGTCTGACCTTGACCAGGATATTGTGTCTGACTTTGACCAGGATATTGTGTCTGACCTTGGCCAGTATACTGCAAATGACCTTGGCCAGGATATGACTGTTGACCTTGACCGAGATACGGCGGCTGACCTTGACGTGGACCTGCTGGCCCAGACGGAGGCTGCTGCTGGGGAAATGCTGAATCTGGTTGACCTGGATAGCTTTGAAACGGAGGGTGTGCTGATGGTGCTGTTGGCTGATTTGACGTAGATGGCTGGGGATACCCCTGTGCTGGGGATGAGATCGGATATCCTGATCCTGGCATTGGGGCACCCGGATAATCTGGGCTCGGATACGCCATCGCGGAATTTATTTGATTAGCATTTGGCGGGGTTTGACCTTGACCCTGTCCCGGTGGTGCCGTCCCCCTTGAAGACAGATGTTGAATGGGAATTTCGTGAACCTGTTCATGTGTCTCTTTTACCCTTTCCCGGTGGTTCTTTGGAAGGGTGCAATATTTGGAAGCTGCTTCCGACATGGGGGGTGTAACATGCGGCGGTGTGCCGATACGTGGTGGGGTTCGCTGGCATGGTGGTTGGCGGGAAGTTTCGTGAAATACCGGGATCTCTCTCCCTCTCTGGTCATTGTGGCCAAACTTGGACGGTTCTTGCATTTGGTGAAATGGCTGAAATAAATAACAAATGATATTACAAAACTACATGCACATCATTCTGTCAAGTATCATCACAATTTTTGCAACTGTAACTATAGAAATGTGTCCAAAGCAAGAAATGGCATTTATGACTACTGTCTGTTTGTTTCACGAAACCTGCCCCAATTTTACGGCCATATAAACAATTTTTTTGTCGATAATATTAAATTTTATCAAAATTTAAGAATGAGCCTTCATTTTAATTCGTGAAATTTGGTCAAATATTGATTTTAAGAAAAATGAGTTCTCTATGGGAATTTAACATGGGAACAAAAAAGAGGTGGATAACCTGGAGGTTGTTAACATGTGGAAATAAAATCAATATTGGACCAAATTTCACGAAATAAAAAGTAGGCTGATTCTAAACTGTTTGCATGCTAGCGGCGAAAATATCCGCCAAACAAATTAAGACTATAATTATGTTTTATTTCTCTCTGTAAATATGTCTTGGAATTTCATTAGAATGGAGTCCTCAGGAATCAATTCTAATGAAATTCCAAGACATATTCATGATATTTACAAGGAGAAATAAAAGAAAATATGATGAATTTTTGTCCACTAGTTTGAACTATTTATAGCCCACCAGTTTCCCAGCATGCAAAGAGTTAAATTTTGCTATAATTTAAGACTATCGAAAAATATATTGTTTTTGCATTATTTATATCGGGCAGGTTTCGTGAAACAGACAGTAGTTTATCACATGGCATGCGCACACTTTTGCAGTATGATCAACATGTCTACTGTTTGATAGATGCACGTAAAATGTTTCAATGACTAAACATTCATCAGTCATAAATTTAGTCATTTAATAGTGCTAAACAATGTAAACATCCCGTCAACAGCGAAGGTCATTTTATGCCTGGTTAATGAGATCAAATCCCATATTTCCCCTGTATGAATGCATGTGGGGAGAATATGAAACTCAAAATTGCCCAAACGGGCCATTGAATGGGCCAATTTATTTTTATTATACATGTACATGTAACTTTCTTATTATTCCACTGAATTTAACCTTTTCACCCTAAGTAACTGGAATGGATTTTTATACATTGTATGTTAATTTCCGGACCGATAAAATCGTCACAAAATGATTTCCAGACTAATCCATTCATGAACAAGAGTGCCGCAAGTCACAAATATGCCCGTCGAATATGGGCCAGACAGCGAAGATGTAAAGTAGAAATGATAGGGAATTGGATACAATAATGTAGATGATATTTTTGTTAAAAAATATTTTTTCGGCATAAAAACACCAAGGTGCACATCTTCAATATGTGTAGAAGACATGTGTCTAGTTTCAGAACGATCGACTGGACGGTTTCGGAGAAGTTGTGTACACAAACTCTGTACCGTATATAGAATTGTATAGAAAAATGTAGGAAAAATTGCTAAGTTAAAAAAGGTGATATTTTTGTTAAAAAATATTTTTTCGGCATAAAAACACCAAGGTGCACATCTTCAATATGTGTAGAAGACGTGTGTATAGTTTCAGAACGATTGACTGAACAGTTTCGGAGGAGTTGAGTACACAAACTCTGTACCGTCTATAATATTGTATAGAACAAGAAACGAGGCAAAGCCACGAAGGCCAGGTTTTTTCCAAGCATGGACACTTGGATAACATAATTATACATGTACCCACTTTTTGTAGACTAGATGGCCGTGGCCTGCATGTCGCGCCTTGGGGCGAGGCATGGACACTAAAAAAATAGATATAGTAGATGGAAAAACTTTAACAAACAAACTTTAACCGGACACACGGACGTACGGACGGACGTATGCCAAAATGCCAACGATATCGCGCTTTCCGCAAGCGGGTGCGACAATGATGATAAACACCCATGTGAAGTATCAAGGTAATGGGTGAAGCAGATGCAGAGATATAGTACACGAAAAAACTGTAACAAATAAATTCAAAGTAATTTGACCTTGACATTGCGCACAGGGGCCGCACGGTTGGGGGTTAGAGTGAAAATATGGTCGATGATAAACACCCATGTGAAGTTTCAAGGTAATGGGCGAAGCAGTTGCAGAGATATAGTATAACAAAAAAGTTTTAACCAAAAAATTTAACCAGACGTACGTTAAAAAGTTAACGTTGAAAATGGCTAAGTCAATTACGTAGAAATAATAGGTGAAGGTAAAACAAGAAACGAGGCAAAGCCACGAAGGCCAGGTTTTTTCCAAGCATAGACACTTGGATAACATAATTATACCCACTTTTTGTAGACTAGATGGCCGTGGCCTGCATGTCGCACCTTGGGGTGAGGCATGGACACTAATAAAATATATAGTAGATGGAAAAACTTTAACCAAAAAACTTTAACCGGACACACGACGAACGGACGGACGTATGCCAAAATGCCGACGATATCGTGCTTTCCGCAAGCAGTGTGACAATGATGATAAACACCCATGTGAAGTATCAAGGTATTGGGTGAAGCAGTTGCAGAGATATAGTACACGAAAAAACTTTAACAAAATTTTTTAAAGTAATTTGAACTTGACATAGGGCACAGGATCGCGCTTTCCGCAAGCAGGTGCGACAATGATGATAAACACCCATGTGAAGTATGAAGGTATTGGGTGAAGCAGTTGCAGAGATATAGTACACGAAAAAACTTTAACAAACAAATTCAAAGTAATCTGACCTTGACATTGGGCACAGGATCGCGCTTTCCGCAAGCAGGTGCGACAATGATGATAAGCACCCATGTGAAGTATCAAGGTATTGGGTGAAGCAGTTGCAGAGATATAGTACACGAAAAAACTGTAACAAAAAAATTCAAAGTAATTTGACCTTGACATTGGGCACAGGATCGCGCTTTCCGCAAGCAGGTGCGACAATGATGATAAACACCCTGTGAAGTATCAAGGTATTGGTGAAGCAGTTGCAGAGATATAGTACACGAAAAAACTTTAACAAAAAAATTCAAAGTAATTTGACCTTGACATTGGGCACAGGGGCCGCACGGTTGGGGGTTAGATGAAAATATGATGATGATAAACACCCATGTGAAGTTTCAAGGTAATGGGCGAAGCAGTTGCAGAGATATAGTAAATAACGAAAAAGTTTTTAACCAAAAAAACTCTAACCAGACGTACGTTAAAAAAGTTACGTTGAAAATGGCTAAGTTGACTGCGCGGAAAAAATGGGTCAAGTTAAAAAAAAAGTTACATGTTGATAGTGATATTGTGGTGGGCACCCCCTCCCCTTGATTATGAAGCTGTGAAAGTTTGGTGGTCCTAGGTGGTACAGTAACCAAGAAATGGACTTAAACACGAAAACTTAACAGTTGAAAACCTGAAAACAAAACTTAACTTGAAAATGGCTAAGTCGATTGCGCGGAAAAAATGGGTCAAGTTAAAAACATGAAACGAGGCAAAGCCACGAAGGCCAGGTTTTTTCCAAGCATAGACACTTGGATAACATAATTATACCCACTTTTTGTAGACTAGATGGCCGTGGCCTGCATGTCGCGCCTTGCCTTGGGGCGAGGCATGGACACTAAAAAAATAGATATAGTAGATGGAAAAACTTTAACCAAAAAACTTTAACCGGACACAAGAAACGAGGCAAAGCCACGAAGGCCAGGTTTTTTCCAAGCATAGACACTTGGATAACATAATTATACCCACTTTTTGTAGACTAGATGGCCGTGGCCTGCATGTCGCGCCTTGGGGCGAGGCATGGACACTAAAAAAATAGATATAGTAGATGGAAAAACTTTAACCAAAAAACTTTAACCGGACACACGGACGAACGGACAGACGTATGCCAAAATGCCGACGATATCGCGCTTTCCGCAAGCAGGTGTGACAATGATGATAAACACCCATGTGAAGTATCAAGGTACTGGGTGAAGCAGTTGCAGAGATATAGTACACAAAAAAACTTTAACAAAAACATTCAAAGTAATTTGAACTTGACATAGGGACAGGATCGCGCTTTCCGCAAGCAGGTGCGACAATGATGATAAACACCCATGTGAAGTATCAAGGTATTGGGTGAAGCAGTTGCAGAGATATAGTACACGAAAAAACTTTAACAAAAAAATTCAAAGTAATTTGACCTTGACATTGGGCACAGGATCGCGCTTTCCGCAAGCAGGTGCGACAATGATGATAAACACCCATGTGAAGTATCAAGGTATTGGGTGAAGCAGTTGCAGAGATATAGTACACAAAAAAAATTTAACAAAAAAGTAATTTGACCTTGACATTGGGCACAGGGGCCGCACGGTTGGGGGGTTAGAATGAAAAATATGGATGATGATAAACACCCATGTGAAGTTTCAAGTAATGGGCGAAGCAGTTGCAGAGATATAGTATAACGAAAAAGTTTTAACCAAAAAAACTCTAACCAGACGTACGTTAAAAAGTTAACATTGAAAATGGCTAAGTCAATTACGTAGAAATAATAGGTGAAGGTAAAAAAATGGTCACATGTTGGATAGTTGTATGTGGTAGGCACCCCTTGGTTATGAAGCTGTGAAAGTTTGGTGGTCCTAGGTGGTACAAGTTACCAAAGACCTTGGACTTAAACACGAAAACTTAACATTGTAAACGCGAAAACTTAACATTGAAAATGGGTAAGTCGAAAGTCGACTGCGCGGAAAAAATGGGTCAAGTTAAAAAACAAGAGGCCCAAATGGGCCTGTATCGCTCACCTAAAAGCCTCCATAGTGGTCATCTTGATTTCACAAAGACTCTTCACTTACAACTTCAAATGTTCCACAGAATTTGTTGGTACCTTCTGATCTAACATATATTGCGAATGTGCATGTGATTTACTGCTATACCTTCGATTTGATATATAAAATGACCATATTCGGTCAAAAATAAAATTTGACCCCTATTTGACCCTCGGGCCATGACCATTTTTGACCCAGAGGCCACCATATGAACAAATCTGAATCAGCGTTAACTATCCATCATTAATACAAAGTTTCGTCGAAATCGGCCTGGCGGTTTGTGAGAAGATTTTTTTGACAATTTGACCTACTTTTCAACGGCGGACATCTTGGATTTGGTGATGACCTCCATTTTAACAAAAATGGACAGGCTTCACCCACAGACCATTACAGTTAAGTTTGGCCAATATCGGCCAAGCAGTTCACAAGAAGAATACGTTTGAAATCTTTAGTAAAAGAACAACTTTTTTACCTTTCGGTGGCCATCTTGGATGACAAAATCATCTGATTTCGACAAAGAATGGTCCAGAGTGATCAACTAGTCGATACCTTCGATTTGATATATTATATGACCATATGCCTACTTTTCCATGGCGGCCATCTTGGATTGTCGATGACCTCCATTTTAACAAATCTGAAATGGCATCACCCATATATCATCCCTGTGAAGTTTGACCAATATCGGCTCAGCAGTTCGGGAGAAGAAGATGATTGAAAATGTTCACGGACGGACGACGGACACTTTGCCATAACAATAGCTCACATGAGCTTTGCTCAGGTGAGCTAAAAAGTAACATGTTGGATAGTGATATGTGGTGGGCACCCCTTGATTATGAAGCTGTGAAAGTTTGGTGGTCCTAGGTGGTACAGTAACAAAGAAATGGACTCAAACACGAAAACTTAACATTGATTGTGGACACCGCCCGGCTTTCGCCAATCCAATAGCCTGGATTTTTTTCAAAAATCCTGGCTAAAAATGTAGAACAAATGGCTAAGTTAAAAAGGTGATATTTTTGTTAAAAAATATTTTTTCGGCATAAAAACACCAAGGTGCACATCTTCAATATGTGTAGAAGACGTGTGTATAGTTTCAGAACGATCTACTGAACGGTTTCGGAGGAGTTGTGTACACAAACTCTGTACCGTATATAGAATTGTATAGAAAAATGTAGAAAAAATGGCTAAGTTAAAAAGGTGATATTTTTGTAAAAAAATATTTTTTCGGCATAAAAACACCAAGGTGCACATCTTCAATATGTGTAGAAGACGTGTGTATAGTTTCAGATCGATCGACTGAACGGTTTCGGAGGAGTTGTGTACACGAACTATGCGCTTTTTCTTCAGCTGCCCGCCCGCCGTGCGGTGAAACATAATACGTACCGTTTTTTTAAAAACAGTCGTATAAAAAGGGGGTGTTTTTGTTCTGAAAAAATGTGAAAATTACTTGCAAAAAGTGCAGATCCTGATGAGACGGCCCGTAATGAGCCGGCTCATCTGGATCTACACTATTTGCCAATACCACTATACAGGCCTGTGGTGTTTAAGGAAGCGCTCGGAAGGCGGAAACGTGTGTAGAATCTGCGACAGCTGGTCGTTCCCCGATATTTCCAGCCAGCTTCCCATACACTTCACCAGTTTTCAATTGTCGACTTTATCAGGGAAATTTCCACTTTTTTAGAACTGTTCCAAAGTGTCTAGGGAAACTGGCTGGAAAGATCAGAAATGACCAACTGTCACGGATTCTAAACACATTTCTGTCATTTATTTCATCAATACACGAGCTGTGAAATTGGCCTGGTTTGGCTGTCCACATATTATATCCAAAATATGAACATGCATCGATTCCTGTAATCCTGTGAAATTGTTGAAAGTGAATAGGTTTAACGTCCCAGCAACAGCTACGGTCATATATAGATTGGACCACAGTTTTAAGTCTCATCCGACAGACCGGTGGGATGGAAATACCATGAAAGTATTTTTTGATGCCCTAGTTTTGAACCTACTGTACAACCTCCAAATTGGAAGTAAGGTGTTCTAACCTCTAGGCCACAACTCATCCCGTGAACTTTGTTGAAAAGTAAAATAAAACTCGACATTATGTTTGTAAAACATGGATATTGCCCCCATGGCATACTGGCCTGTAACTAGAGATTGTGTGTAAAAAAGAAAACTATTTAATTTACACAAATTTCAAAGTCATTTGAGAAACACTTACAAACTTTTTGACGTAACAAAATGGCTATGTGTTTCAGCACCATTTTGAAGGTCAAGGTCATGTCATTGGTGGTACGAGAGCGTCACACATGTTTATGATTTTCAGAGCTGAAAGAGAACAGCATAGCTCAACTACGAGGGTTGTCGATATACACATAGCTTGACAAACAAACAAGGGAAATTAACTAAGTAATTCAAGGTTAAATGTAGGTCAATGTTAGATATAGGTCAGGGGTTATTGATGTACATCACTAGGAGATGAAGTTTTCCAAGTATGGTTGGTGTAGGGCCAGGAGTATTCCATCTACAAGCTCGACTAAAAACCGTAACCAAGGGGAATTAACTAAGTAATCCAAGGGTAAAAGTAGATCAAGGTCAAATATAGGTCAGGAGTTATTGATGTACATTCCTATGAGAAAAGGTTGTCCAAGTATGGTGTCTGTATGCACAATAGTATTCCATGTACAAGCTTGACTAAAAACCTTAACCAATGTTGACTAAAAACCGTAACCAAGGGGAATTAACTAAGTAATTCAAGAAGAAATGTAGGTGAAGGTCAAATATAGATCAGGGGTTGTTGATGTACATCACTAGGAGATGAAGTTGTCCAAGTATGGTGGGTGTAGGGCCAGGAGTATTCCATATACAAGCTTGACTAAAAACCTCAACCAAGGCGAGACGGTGACGCCAACGCTGGGGCGACTACATAAGCTCTAGTAGAGCTAAAAAGGTGATATTTTTGTTAAATATTCTGCATAAAAACACCCAAGTTTCAATATGTGTAGAAGACATGTGTATAGTTTCAGATCAAATGATGGAACGGTTTCAGAGGAGTTGTGTACACAAACTCTGTATAGTCCGCAGACGATAACTTGCTACTTGTTTACACACAAACCGGTCATAAACAAAACACAGAATAGGTGAGACAGTTAAATATACCAGTGTCTGCATTCCTTTTCGAAGATTTTTTAATAATTTATGCTATTATTAGATGGCGGCCATCTTGGATTAGCGATGACCTCCATTTTAACAAATCTGAAAAGGCTTCACCCATGGACCATAACTTTTAAGTTTGGCTACCATGGGCCAAGCGGTTCATGTGAAGAAGAATTTTGAAATCTCTAATAAAAGAACAACCTTTCGGCGGCCATCTTGGATGACATAACCAACCGATTTTGACCAAAAAAAAGCACCAGAGTGATCGCCTCGTTGATACCTTCAATTTTATATATGACATGACCATTTTTTTTTAGCTTATATTTAACTGCGGCACTGGCTCTAGAACCTTGCATGCCGTCTCCCAAGAATGGGAGAAAGAACAGAGGTAGAGATTTTTGAGAGAAGCCGGTAATTCGTATTTACAGAGCAACTACGAATTATCGGTACCCATTTACAGCTGGGTGAACTGGAGCAGTGTGGATAAAGTGTCTTGCTCAAGGACACAACGCACGCCGCTAGTCAGGCTCGAACCCCATTTTTGACCATGGGGTCATCATTTTAACAACTTTGAAAGAGCATTCCTACCAAGTTTTGTCGATATCCGGTTGGCGGTTCTTGAGAAGATTTTTGAAGAATTTGTGCTATTTTTAGACGGTGGCCATCTTGGATTACGTAATGACGTCATTTTAACAATTTTGTAATCCCCTACCTAAGAACCATGACCATGAAGTTTGGTGACTATAGGCCCAATGGTTACCGAGGAGAAGATGTTTGAAAATGTTCACGGACGACGGACACATTGCGATAACAATAGCTCACAGCTTCGCTCAGGTGAACTAAAAAAAGAAGAAAATCTACAATACTTGAATAGTTGGATGACTTTTTTCATGGCCTAGGTGTCAGGAAATCACATCTGCGGCAATCTGGCATTTAAAATTATTTCTATGTTAATGTTTAATATTCGCGATTTCCTGATTCCGAATATTAAACCATATAACCGGACATACCAGTACCCGGATATCCATTTTTTTTCGTTTTTGTGTTAAGAGACCATTTTTCTAAGCAACCATTTTTGATTCTAGCTTAAATTTACTTTATCAGGTCACCTACATATGTAAATGTATGTCATAATTACTTGAATATGTTACTTTCATAATATTAACACTCATTTCAGTTAACAAAAATAGAAAATCAGGGCCTGAAAATAGCACTGGTCCGAGATCTTGCAAATTTTAAAGTCGGACCTTTGTACAAGCAAAAAGTCTGCCGTACCTGTGATAAAATTGAAATTGCGATCATCATTCACTGGCGATGCTAAATCCATTCTGATTATCGTCTTATAAGATAATTTATGGTCACTCATTTGAATATTTACACATGTTGTGACGAGTCATTTCGCATAAAACAGACACATATTTCTAGCGATTAATCTCTCAGACCTACCAAAAAATTCCTCGGACATTTCACTTTCTTCCTTTTTAGGCCCCGGATCTACTGGTAAAGCTGCTATTTTCAGGGCCTGAACATTTTTCACAATTAACTGCTAAAGTGCTAATCAGATCTGATTCTCTATTCTGCAGAGGAATCCTACGAGTGGAATCGTAACTCTGACTACAGACGGTACTGGAGTAGATTGCAAGAGTTACCGTTCGCAACTAAGGGACTTATTTATCGCCGGTGTGGTGGGGGGGGGGGGGGGGGGCCTAAAATATCGACTGCGCCAGAGGGGGGGTGGGCGAAAATTTTCACAGATATTGAGGGGGGGGGCCTCCAATTTTTTTTAAATAATTCATGAAAAACATCCGTGCACTCTGATCAGGGTCTACACTGGTTGCCATTCAGTCAGTGACACATCTATCATACACAGTTTTAGATCCTTTTTAACAAAAAGTATTTGGATTGCCCCAAAATAGTGTCTGAATAATTAGGGTCAATACCAAGTCCAAGAACTGGACATGCTGCAGTAGCGGATTCAGGGGGGGGGGGGCTTCCCCCCCATTCAGAAATCCCGATTTTTTTTTTTACGAAATATTGAGCGTAGAATGCAGGAAATGGCTTCCTCAATTCAAAAATTTTCCGGGGGGGGGGCATGCCGCCGGACCCCCCTACCCAACTCGCTCGCACCGCTCAGTCAATGAACGAGCATATCCCGAATTTTTTTTTTCTTACAAAATATTCAGCGTAGAATGCAGGAAATGGCTTCCTCAATTCAAAAATTTTCCGGGGGGGGGGGGGGGGGGGGGGGGGGGGGGGGGGGGGGGGGGGGGGGGGGGGGGGGGGGGGGGGGCCGGGGCACGCCCCCGGACCCCCCTACCCAACTCCCTCACACCGCTCAGTCTACGAACGAGCATACCTCCTTCAAGTTCCATGTGGGCCCCCCCCCCTTGGTGAAATCCTGGATCCGCCACTGTGCTGAACATTTGGTACAATCTTGATGGTAACAATGTTATTACCCTTGGATCAGCTACGCAAATAGAGTAGATCCTTATGAGACAGCTCATCTGGATCTACACTGCTTGCAAAACTACTACATGTATAGTCTAGATTCAGATTATATAGATACATGTACTGCAATAAACTGTACTGAAATAAAGAGTGATGATGATGACGATAAGCATCATGCAATGGAATATATTACCATCCGAATGGCCAGTTTACATGGGGTGGGGCTGAGTTGGGAGCATAGGTGGGGGGGGGGGGCCTCAAAAAATATCTATGATGGAATAGGGGGGCCCTGAAAACTTAGCTAAAGTTACTGGGGGGGGGGCCCTAGAAAAAAATCAGATTGGCAAAATTCATCCAGCCCCCCCACCCCCCCCGGCGATAAATAATGACCAGTCCCTAACAGCAAATATAAGACAGATGAAATAGTAAACGACAGCTGTATTGATTATATAAGCTAGTAATTATACTGAATGGCATACATTGATTAATTGGTGAATTGCTATTCTTTGTTAGTTTCTAACTGTGCATGAAATAACATTGAATCTTTATGACAAGTGGGGTGTCGACATTAGGACCATGTCGGTAATTGGTACTTCACAATAAACTTACCAGAACTTGCCAGAAAATACATGTACTCAAAAAGTTTCCTGGCGACCTTGGCAGCCATGCAATCACTCAAATCCCCACTAGAGGGCAACAGAATACATTATATTCATTTCTTAATGATCTAAAAATGCCGAAATCAAACGGAAAACCCCCGTCGGTCTGAAGTCTCCACCCATATTGATATTGGTTATGTCACAATTTACATAAATACCTTTTGCGCCATAGGGTTTTGTCTGGGATCTTGCCAAGTTGTTATATGATTCGTATGGTCCACGAAGTAGGGCCACCCTGTTCTGTAGTCAAACAACATCTCCCACCGTGGCGGTAAAACACCCATTTTGTGATTTTCTTCACTTGGAAAGTCTCGTCGAAACATAGAGCGATTGTCCATTCTGTCAATGTGTTGTGCTTCTTATTCACACAATTTCTAAATATAGCAACAAATGTGCGCCATCTAGTGGTAGCCTAGAATGTTCAAGAACAGTGCGGTGGTAACGAGACAGTTCGTCCACTAGTGGAGTAGTGTATCGTCCAATAACTGTAGGGGCGTTGCCAGGTTGGATTTTATGACATGCGAACGAACCGTCTTTTGCAACATGAAATGGATTGATTATGAGTTCGGTTTGACAAATCTGGGACGAAGGATAAAATTAATCTATCCAGTCACATATATATCTATAATCAGGAGTTATAGACTAGACACATATGCCATATATTATATATATATATCTAGTACAGCCCATTTCTCCCGTCACAGATCATAAGGAAGAATAACCACATATGCTAGCCTATAAGCCCCATTTATAGTATACCCAGTCTCATATCAGGAGCTAGAATGACCACATATGCCATAAGCCCCCCCCCCCCCCCCCCCCCCCCGTCTCAGATCAGGAGCTAGACTGGTCATATGCCTATATGCCATAATGCGCATTTCCCAGTCTCACACCAGGAGCTAGACTGGCGGCCATAGGCCTATATGCCATAAGGCGCATTTCCCAGTCTCACATCAAGAACTAGACTGGCCACAATGACATATGCCATAAGGCGCATTTCCCAGTCTCGCATCAAGAGCTAGGCTGGCCATATATGTCATAAGGCGCATTTCCCAGTCTCACATCAATATCGAGTTAGTCTGGCCACATATGCCATAAACCCCGTTTCTGCAATTACAGATCAAACGCTGGACAGACCACACATGTCATAAACCCGGGCCATTTCTTTAGGGGTCAATGAAGAGGCAGACCCGTCACAAGGCCGATTTTGTCAGTCACAGATCAATCAGGAGCTATATAGGCCACATATGTCACAAGCCCATTTGTTTCCAGTCGCATATATCCGGAGCTATGCAGACCACATATGGCATGAGTACCAATTCTCCAGTCACAGATCAGAATTATACATGCCATGCATGACATAAACCACATTTCTTCATTTCTTCACGCACAAATCAGATTCAGACAGACCATGCAAGCATGTCATAAGCCCCATTTCTCCAGTCTCAAATATGGAATTTGACAAGCCACAATTGCCGTAATATTTAACTCCATTTTCCAACTGGCCAGAAATGCCATAAGTCTCATGTATAAATGCTTCCAAATACCGACCAGGAGATAGAGTCCACAATTAAGTGTTATACTAATACAATATAAGCCCAGTCTTTTCCGCTCACAAATTTGAAACCAAACAGGCGGACTTTTAAAACATGTGTGACCAGTATAGCCTCAGATCAATTGACGGAATACATCATTTTGTGCAATAGAAAGCCATGCATGGTCCACTGGAAACGTACCAATTCTAACCAACCCCGGCTCGTAACCAAGAGGGGTGGGGTATATGTGGGATCGGACGACATCTCGCCCCTATATCTAGGACGAAGCTAGGCATGTATGGTCCCTGACTATATCAGTGTCTGACAATAGACGTCTATGTTGAAATCAAATATGAATGTAGAAGCTATAAGTAGTTGCTGAGAATGCAGGAATGTAGTTTCAGGCCACATCCATGGGTTTCAAAATGGTATGGGGACGGGCGAGCATGCTCCCCCTCCCTCCCCAACCCACAAGCTCACTCGGGTTGGTTGTTGGTTACAGGCATGGGACGTATTTCACTAAACTTCGTACGATTAAAATGTTACATTTATTGAGCATAGGCTGCATATCAATAAATGTGAATCCAATAATTGTATATTATTTACAAGAAAACAAGTTAATGTGAACTTTACAGACTATTACAATTTTGAACTTTTAACCATACGAAGTTTAGTGAAACGCTCCCTGAAATCTTCAGATAACAGTCACATGATTTATCCCTCAACTACTGAATATTGTGCCAGCGGTTTTGGCTGCTTAAATTCAAAATGACAACAAAATTGTTTTCTTCCCAAGAAAAATAATCCTTATATAGATCCTAAAGCAATGTTTACAAAACTTTAACATTTTACCTTGACCGGTAGCCTATTTCACCAACATTGCAAAGTATACTTATCTAGAAAAGTATACGTTGAGGAAGAAATTTTCAAGATAAATTTATTAATTTTTATTATACTGAATGTATTGCATTATCATAGCCATTTTGGCTGTGATAATGTAATCAATTCATTATAATAATTTTGCATACTTTTATAATTAATCATCAATTATATACAGTTGTTATAGTTCTATACGAAATAATTCATTTTGGGAAAAACAAATGATTACTCCCTCAAAGTATACTTTGCTAGATATAAGTATACTTTGTACTTTTGATGAAATCGGATACAGGGACGTGCGGGCCGCATGGGTGGGCTATGGAATGAAAATATAGATGGTGATAGATCTAGAGAGGAATGTGAAATTTCAAGTCAATCGGACAAAGGGTTGCAGAAATAATAGCTTGGTAATCAAATACCTGCTGCGCCAACCATTGAAATTGAGCGATCAGAACACTAGTCATTGTTGGACACATGCTAGTACATAGATATCACGCATACGCATTTTTGTATATATACTGGTTGTTGATTTTCATAGACCGTAACTTTCCGCCAAATATTAATAAATATAGAATCTTACACCATTCGATCGATCATTACTTTAATATGGTATTATTTAACCGAGTTTACTGATTTCATAATAACTGAGGCTATCTCGAGTCAAAACTTTTAACCAATATCATATTCAATCAACAAAAAATATAGATTATACTTATTGCAGAAATGATACACACCCATTATACAGAGAAACTGTACTGATAGCCCAATGCACCTTCTATATAGTGGCCTCATTATACATATGTAAATATAATTATATACTATTATATACTATTCTGTGTTAGTTTATGCTCCATTTTATGTAATAAATTGTCAGTTGTTAAAATTGGTGCTGAAGCACTCACTCATCATCAGGAGTCAATGGTTTCTTATGGGTCTGTGTAGGAAAGTATACTTTGAGGGAGTAATAATTTATTTTTCCCGAAATGCATTATTTCAAATAGAACTAACGACTGCATATATTTGATGATTAAATGTATGCAGAATTATTATACTGAATGTATTACATTATCACAGCAAAAATGTCTGTGATAATGTAATAAATTCAGTATAATAAACATTAATAAATTTATCCTTAAATTGAAAATGTCTCCCTCAAAGTATACTTTGCTAGATAAGTATACTTTGCAATGTTGGTGAAATATGCTACAGCTGTCACATCCACGCTATCTGAGCAGGACATACACGATTCGCTATCAATGTGGGCATTATGTTTTATTCATTAAAAATAATTTATAATATATACATATATAAGGCTACACAAGTGTATTCATTGATCAGGAGCTACAATGGTCACATACTATATAAAATAAAACTTCATTTTGTCTTCACGAGCCATGAACTATGTAAAACGACTGACCCAATTTCTGAGCGTCTAAAGAGCGGCTAAAGCTACAATCTCGAGGCTCATGCTGATACCACCAAAGACAAAAGACATAAACATGCCTACAAAAACAACGAACTGTTTGAACAATTACATTTTATTAATGCTGATTTCTTCATTAATTCTTTATGTTTTATTTTCAAAACTGTATCTCAAGAGCAAACAAATAAATCCATAACAGCTAAATATATATTAACAAGATACAAAGTATCATCCATCGCAATGAGTGTTGCAAACAGCCATTAGTCGCCACTGGTCCTCTGGTGTCCACGTCAACGTTTCCTCCCGGTATCCGACATGGCACAGTCGAATATCCAGTCATAGGCTGAAAACAGAACGGTATCCCGTTGAAGCGACTACATGCATTATAATAAGATCAGTGACATAGCACAGCCGAATATCCAATCATAAGCTGGAAAAAGAACAGTATAATCCCGTTGAAGCGACTATATATAGACCAGTCATATATATAAGTTATCGAACTTAGAAAACCACCTCCCTTAGAACTACTTCAATGGCATCCCTGGCAGTATTTACCACCAGAGATGCTATAGCCGTAATTCTAAGAGAAATTTATTGAAGATTAAACTAAGTAACATAGCGCCAACCGACACCCTCGCCAATTATAATGCCGATGATGCCCCGGAAGTTACAGTTCTAAGAGAAGTTACTTTCTAAGGGACGTTATGCACAATTTCATAAGAATTCAAGATGGCAACACAAAATGGAAAATAACACAAATAACCATATAGATGGTGTATTGAGGTAAAGAGATCCAGCTTATGCAAATGATAGTATAAACTAAATTTACATATATGCCAAATGAACTCAACATGAAAAAAATACATAATCCAATAAATGGACTATGATCAGAAGAGGAATGTAACATTTCTCCACCCGCCTCATATCAACTAATATTATCCTGTGATAGATCATGCCACTAACTAGATTATAATCGTCAGCTTATAGTGAACCACCTATATATACATGGCACGAATAGTACCTTAACAACTATGCAACTCCGAAAAGCCCTTGCCATGCAAGAATATATCTGGAGACACACATCATTAACGTCAACCATCACAAAATAACTTACGGCAGTTTATGTATCAACAATAACTAAACGACCCTACCGTATCATCTTCTTACGCACGGGCACCACTTGCTCATATGTCACATCTATTTTTCCTGTCTGAACATAATATCATGCAACAAGCAAATGAAATGAAAAGTCATGCAAAGCATGATGTTATTAGCCGATCAAATCAGGGTTCAATATATGTCCGCATTTTAGTAGTTACTGAGTCTCGTGGGGGGGGGGGGGGATGAATGAGCGAGTGAGTATTGGTGTTTAACGGCCTATCAACAGCTAAGGTCATTTAAGGCCGGGCCAACGGGTTGTACGCATTAAACGGGTCCACGATGAGGAAAATTCCCAAAATCAGAACTCAATATTTCCATGCCACACCAGTCACTTTAGTAGCTCGGCCCCAAAGTAATATGATTTGCCATAAGCTTATTACTTCTTAATGGAGCATAACAGGTTAACGTTGTCACTTGTTTATCCCTTGTTTATCGATTTAAATGGTTTAAATCGACTCGAAGCTTACGTTCAACGGCCGCACAAACTCGATTGAACTGCACGCCTTCCAATGATTTAAATACGCAGTGCGTTTAAATAGTCAATTACGTTTTTTTTAATGTGCGCACTGGTCATTTAAAAAGGGGCCCATCCGTGATTTTTTGCGCGATGTCGGGCGCAAGACAATCAATAATTTGCGGCATTGACAATAATTAAGGGGAATTGCCGCAATCGCGCGTGCTGGATGCATCCCTGCCATCCCTGCATGATACGTAAACAAATCAAAGTTCGCTATGAAGGGCAATTCTTCGTTTTGATTGGTGGAACATTTTGTGAATATTAACTAGCGTCAAATGACGCGCATACGCGATCCAATGGGATAAACCCGAGATGCTGGGGTTGCTAGTCGGAGGAGATTTTGAGCAGAGGTCGATTATAAAATTAGCCGAATAAACACATTTTATACGCGATTATACGTGGCTGAAACTTGTTCTGTTTAATAAATAAAAGCTTTTTTTAAAAAAAAAAAAAATTATTGCCCAATAATCGGCGTATGTTGGCGTATATGGCCATTATAGCCAACTATGGACTTCAACAACAACTTCCGGGTTCAATCTCTTCCGGCGTTCAGCTCATTACGTATTCAAAATTGTGTTATTTGGCTATATTTAAAGTTTTAAACGGAGATAATTGCAAAAATGCAAACTTTATCGGTTGATGCAATTTGGAAGTGATACAGCAAAATTCGCGTTCGTAGATTACCGAATAGCGGAGAAAAGGGTTGCTACAAACTTTTTCAGAATTCGATGGATGACCAATATATTAGCCGATCTATAAATAGATCGGCTAATAATTAATAGAGCACAATAATAATTGCAAACAAAAAAGGGGGCAATGGGCGGGCGGGTAACAGAAATATTTCCCAAGAATTAGCCCGGAACCAATATGACAACCGGAAGAAGATGGCGAGAAGAAACAAAACAATTCTCAAGAGATGCCAACATTTCTGTTCTCGAGAAATTAACATTTTTCATGGTTAAACATTTCCGATTTTCCAAGTTCCGTAACCTATATATATGACTCTATTTATTGATATGACTGATACTGAAGCATATCTCTCATGCTAGTGTTTCCTCCCTTTGGAGATAGCATATATTATGTCACGCAAATTTCTATGGGGGCAGACATTGTTGTGCTGTGCCTAAGCGGCGAGTACGATCAAGAAAATAGTGCCCGTGCCAACTTATCATATGGCGTTTTGGTCTGTCTTGCTTTGTATCTAAAACTCTACATATACTATTCTCTATAGTTTTACAGTTTTGAGACCAGTTTTTCAGTTAAATTTTGGAAAATACGAATCAAGACATTTCGTGCGTATGAATACAGCAGCTATTATCTTTAGGTCTCACGGGACAGTACGTACGGAGACAGCTACAAAAAATCGCCTCCGATATGTTATCTACGGCTACAATTTGACCAATTAAAAAATGTCAACATTCAGTTAACTGTATATGTTATACCTTTACACTAATAATCTTTGATGCAGAACTAGTAAATTTCCAAAAATAATAAAACGGGAAAATCCCATGGAATCCATCTTTTCTTTAGTTGTTGTTCAACATTCAACATAACGAAATGAAGCTTTCAAATTTGCAAGACATACATGTACATGTCAGATAAACACATTGAGACGGTAAACTAACCAATTTATGCATGTGTATGCTCTTTATTAATAATTTATTGATGCAGCTTTGAAAGTTTTATATCGATAACATATCAAACACGCCAGGTAATCGATTGGAAAAATTACTCCTCCATGCGTTACATTAAAGAGATGGGGTTAAATTGCTATGCTCGCAAGAGGTATGGAGCGGGGTAGCAATTTTGATTCTAGTACGGAGCTAGCAGTAAGTGGGGGAGGTGAACGATTTTCTATATATTTCTGTACTGACCCTGCAAGTTACAGAACTGTGATTTACAAAGTTAACTTACCCCCCACACCGATCAGTTTTTGCGGTGATAACATATTACAGTACTTTCAGTACCTTGATTATTATGTCATTTTCACAGTTACCAAAACATAAGACAATTTCAATAACAGGTTAACAAACTAATGTCCATCTACCCATCCATCTACCAATCCCCTCATATTTGCATAGAGAGAAAATGTAAGTGTTTTCTTGTGGACATTTGCAGTTTGTTATGATGTCTTACAGAACTGGGATGCGCACACCGTTGTTCGTGTAAAATACATTCTTGTTGCAGCTCCAACGAGAGGTGGTGATACACCAGTATATTACAGTTTTATAAGTTTTATCTGATCTACTACAGTGCAATATTTCAAAACCAAACACCTAGGAGGTCCACAGGGTGTCTGGTTTAGAGAGGTTCCATTGTGCTTAATTCACATTGTTGAGCACCAACATACATGCATGTATGGTTGCAATCATAAAGACAGATGTTATCAGAGAGATAAATGAAAGTCAGTGTATAACGTAGTTGTCTCTGAACAAGTACGTTAGTTCGTCCGTGTGTACAGATGCATTTGTCTGTCCGTGTGGACGCATACGGTCATTCGATTGTATTGTACAGCAATGTGACCGATAAGTAAAGGAATTGCCTCTCTGATAGCAGCTATGAAAATAGCATGTAAGCCTCTAAAATACTTCGACAAGGTTGTTATATTAAGTAGGTCGATTGCGACGCAGTTCTGGAAAAATCAATCTACTAAGTTGCCAGACAATACTATTGTCCAGATTAAGAGATCGGTTTCCGGGTAAATTGGAAACTCTGGTTGATCAGGTGCCCAGTGGTATTAATGTAGATTAAAAACTGTCAATATCGGATGAGTTCCCTAATGATCACTTTGGTAAACTCTATCTTGATTGGCTACAGGACGATAAAATGACAGTTCCGGAGGCGGCCGTTAAGCAATTGCGTCTTTAATCCAAGGTGGATATAATATTCAGTTTGGAAGTATCTGAGAGCAGAGCCAATTTGACAGTCATTGAGAACACTTGGAACATGGTTACAATAGTTATAGTTATATTTTAAATAAGACATTTTAGGTCTGGCTCTGTGAAATAACACTAAATTCTAAGATATATTTATTCTAAGTATGATAGCAAAAACTATACGGTCACGACAGAATTGTACACTTGTACACTTGTACATGTATTTATATTTAGAACATTATTAAATTTAGAATTAGCTGGATGTTGGAGTTGTTGACTTTGTCCGGGAAATAGTTAAACCCATAACTATGTCATAAGTGGAATTCTCAACATTAATTAAAAACAATGTTTCTGGTGGGGTAAATTTAGAGCAGTGTAACGTCCTGTTATGGCACATTATGTGGCGCATGTCCTTTGGAACCAAATAGCAGTTTTCTCATGCAAATTATATAGGAAAATGTTTAATCTTGGTTAACACTACAGCCAATTTAACATATACGAGTACATCTGTTTGTAAGAATATAGAAAACAAATATTGAGTTACGGTCTTCGAAAACAACGTGGCATCCGGTGCAAAGTCATGTACAATTTCTCGGATAGGGATATTAAATGAGTACAGGGTTCAATTGCCCGTTTTGTAGCCACACATTGAAGTATCGACCAAGGTGCATTTAAAATGCCTAAATTAATCAAAAGTAATACATTAAAACTAATAATTTCAACACTATTTTTCTTTACTATCTGTTAATATGAGTATATAAACAGAGAGTAAAACAACAGTGTCAATTTTCTTTTTTAATATTAATACCTTTAGGTATATTAATACATTTATAGACGTTGGTCCGCTGCTTCAACATGTGTCTGTAGTATCGTATGGAGAACGCTGCTCACATCATCGATTTAGTATATGTCAAACTGTCCATGATTGCGCGCAGACACCACCAACCCTCCCACGTTCGGGAAGGACATTGATAGGTGTGTAATTTATACTGCACGTAGTAATACAACTTGAACCTCTCCACAAATACATTGACGGGGTAAGTGGAAGAAGGGGGCTAACTACCACATTCAGATAGCCGCCTTCTTCCACTGACATTTTGCGTTGATAACTTACCAAAGTGGCTGTACAGAGCCAACAAAACGTTATTCAAAGCTGCATCGTCATCATCATCATTGTTGCCATCATAATCAGCAGCATCTTTTTCATCGGAACTTATGATATGGTCGGCGGCGGGCTTGGCTATATCATTTTTGCACGACTTCTTCGTTGGAAAGCTTGTCTTTGCCACCGGCGGTTGGACATCGGCTGTAGCAGCGGCAACGTTCTGTATATCCACACCGCCAGTCTTGGCCTCAGCTTTATCTGTCACTGCAGTGTTGCCTTTATCCCGAGATATATTAGAGCAACGATTTCGTGACAAATAAATAAATACATTTCATTGGTACGTGAATTTAATATGCAATGTGATGCTAGAAACTTGAATATTGCATATTTGATGAGAAAACAATCAATGGCAAAGACAACAATTATCCTAGTTTACCCTATACAACAGTAGAAATATTATAATTTCTAGTATAGGGCCTCTGGTATATTATTATATTCACCAATATTAAAATAAATTCTATATCCTAACTATACATAGAGCATACCTTGGCATATATCACTTCTGGATTTTGTCTGGCCACCTGCTGCCTCAGCTTGACCATCATCTCGGCGGTATCTTCAGCCACGTGTGTCGTCTCGGACTGTCTCTCACTAACACAGGCCACTTTGTCATCACGGTCTGCGTTCTTCAACTTCTGATCCATCCACTGTCCCCATCGGGACCTCAGTAGGGCTGATTCTATGCGTATCTCCATGTCAGGAGACACAGCGGCAGTGATGTCTTCGGCAGTTTTCGTCGTAGAGCTCTTTCCACCCGCAGCTTTGGCGGAACTAGGACTTGATACCGAACCATCTGCATTTCCATTCTTGCTATCACCGGCCGGTGATGCTGTAGTTGTCGCGGATTCCACTGTAGTTGTGTTAGCGGCTACAACACATTCGTATTCGTTGAATGTAGTAGGCGTCTTTGCTTTGGCTGCAATGTTAGTGCCCCCATTGGCTTTGTTCTGAAACTTTATAATACAAATGTAATGACTTAGGTAATGGCCGAAAATATATAATTGTAAAATTATAGTAATTTCCAATAACCTCAGAAGGGAAGCACATTTAATACACATTGTTTTAGTCACACTTTTTATTAAATTTTCGAACACGTGGTCTTTATCAAAATAGTGTGAACATGTATTGGCAGTTCTATGTGACGTCCATAGTGTAACAAGCCCATACTGCGACACTTCCTGGGTCACGGTGATCATGACGTGTGTGTGGATGTCCTCCAGAAGCTGTACAGCGAAGGAAGCATATTTCGTCTTCTCACGGCAGAAAATTGATAAAAAGACTGGGAACGAACTTCCCACATGGGTGTAATGTGAAGTGTAACATGTGAAGTGTAACATCCGGACGTATTCAACCTAGGGGGCTAACTACCACATCTATATCCTAACTATAGTAAATCCCGTTACTGGGGCGTCAATCGCACTCTTGGTTTACCACATGCCCCGATGCTGGAAATATTTTCAATATTCGTTTTTCTGGTATCTGCTGTACAGTAGCCTAGCTATTTCACGAACCTCCGTTAGTCGGCTAAACTCAGTTAGTCGGCTAAACTTCAGGCCGTTAGTCGACTAACGGGAAAAAAAACGCATTTCACGAACACGTTAGCCGACTAAGCAAAGTCTACTGTACGAGTGTCACGAGTTTCTGTTTAGTGCATGTGTCATTGAGAACTAACAAAATATGTTATTACAAATCTAGTTTCGAACATGCAACACTATACACATATTAACGTATCGTAGCTATACGTACGATACGGGAGTACTAGCAGTGTAATTAACGTTAACGTCACTAGTTTCCAACGGCAACGACGTCGCGTGAACACTGTGACATCACGGGACAGTTGAAAGCGCGGTCGTTGTGGCGGATGCCCCCGCACACAAACCGCCGCGTAAGCTATGTTTATGTTGTCATTATCGACGTCATTTACGGTAAAATACGTGAACATTAATACGGATATCATAAATTGGTTCTTCTCTTCAACATGGATCTTGTCTAAAATTATCAATGTGTTTTTATTAACTCGTTCACCCTTATATAACTGGAATGGTTGTTATGTTAATTGTCCGACCAATCCAATCGTCACAAAATGATTTTTAGACTAGTTCATTTGTGAAAAGTGTGTGTGTTTCTTTATCTAAACAAATGAAAATTACAGAATTTTAATGTACTCGTACTTGCAAAAAGTGCAGATCCTGATGAGAAGGCTCATCACGAGCCGGCTCATTTGGTGCTACAGCTAGTGTTTGCAAACACCGCTATGGCTATAGTGTTGACAGGTGTAATGGTAGGGATTTCCTCTAATCCCTCCCATAGCCGGTATACATGTCTTTGATGTTTTGCTTTTAACACAACTCTTCGTTGCTCTGACAACACATGATTGGTTGGTCGTTTTATTTTGCCACCTGGTGTTTCCCATAATGACATGAGCATTTTAGTCTATTAACTTTAAATAGTGGTGGTTCATGTGGGGGGGGGGGGGGGGGGGGGGGGGGTGGGTATAGATATCGGTGTAAGCTAATATTTGGTTCACAGTGGGTTGTAGTGCACATCACTGGCTCACAATATTGTCCGAATATGGTGGCTGTATGCCTAATACTATTGAAGATACAAGCTGAAACAAAAAGGGAAATAACCATGTTAATATTGCAATTGTAGGTGAAGGTCACATGGAAGTCATGCGTTTCACAGTGGTTTGTGGTGCACATCACTGGCTCATTATAGTGTGCACGTATGGTTGCTGTATGTCTAATACTATTGAAGAAACGTGCTCAAATAAAATATTTAACCAAAGAAAATAACTATGTAAATATCGCAAGTGTAGGTCAATGTCACATGGAAGTCATGTGTTTCACAGTGGTTTGTGTTGCACGTCACTGGCTCATTATTATATAGTGTGCAAGTATGTGGCTGCGCATGTATGCCTAATACTATTGAAGATACATGTACATGTTCAAACAAAAACTGTAACCAAGGGAAATAACTATGTAAATATTGCAAGTGTAGGTCAAGGTCACATAAAGGTAATTTGATTAAACATGGGTTGCGGTGCACATCACTCGCTCATGCTGTGAAAGTATGGTGGCTGTATGCCTAATACTATTGAAGATACAAGCTCAAACAAAAAAGTTGAACCTTGTGATGGACATGTAGGAAGGTAACACTAATTGGCCACACCATTACCGTGGTTGGGCATAAAAATGTAGACGGTTTTGATGAATGGCGCTTTAATTGTAAAATTAATGCGTTTTATACAAACAATATGTATATTTTAGTATGTCAGACAGTATGCGAATAGCAGATCTTTTGCGGTCGTTGTTTACGAGCCGGACTACTGTTACTGCTTAATGTATTACCATATTTAACACGACACAATTTTGGAGCGACATGTCGTTATTTCCCAAGGACGTTATTGGTGATGATTGTTGCACCAATATTAATTATTGATACGACAACGTCCATGATAGGATCCGTGTTGTCAGAGGAAAACAACTCAAGAGCTATATTTTTGTAAATCTCCTGCCACGGAGCTCACTTTATGACGGGTATGAATTTGTGGTTGTTGTGGAACTTCTTTCATTGCAAATGACATATACATGTATGTCAACCAATCGCACATTCAACCAACCGCACCATCAACCAATTACACAATCACACTATTGTTGTGGTGGCATAAAAACAACCTGCATGCATTTCTAGAACAAAATATGGAACAAAATATGGATTGCAACAAAGTATGATTTGCGAGTTTATTTGCTGGGTGATAAAATCGGCACGTTACCAATGTAGCTCCAGGTTTGCATGTGCATCCAGAGACATATTACGTATACAGGCCCGTAGCGGTGTGTACAATAATTAGAGGCGGACCGATAGCATCGATGCATCGATAGATCGAGGTACATATCTTCACGATACATGTATCGCGATATACTGCCAACTATCGATAGTTGACGATAGCTGCATTGTAATTATTAACACATTTTCGATGATCGTGTTTTTGGTGCTAGAAAGAGGTAAATATTTGAAGTGATTTTTACAGGAACCTCTGGATTCGACATCCTAGGACATCAACAGTTTCTTTAACAATCATTAATGTGCACAACAAACACTTTATTGAACCGTTTGGCTTGTGCGCAGTTGATGGCATTTTCTTTGTTAACCTCATATCAAACCGGAAGTTCGGAACACGAGCCGTGTCATGGGTTTTCGCGACCATTTTGTTTTCACTTCCACATCGAAAAAGGCAGCGTTACAGTAGAATTGGCCGTTTTTGGTGTAAAATTAAAGTGCACAATTGTTGTTTAATGATGCCTCTGTGTGTTTGTGGGTCCTTGTAGATTTATTTTGAATATATGTTCAACAATAATAATAAAAAAAATTCAACTCCAAATCACAATGTTATTATCAATCAAATTGAGCTGCATCATTATTATGGAGTATTGTGTATTTAGCGATATTTTTTTGAGACATTAGACTTTCAATCCTCCCTACCCAAACGCCCTCCACCCCCTCACCCCACCCCCACCTCTTTCTGTCCACGGGCATTTTTTTTATTATTTGAAAACCGTCTGGAGGCCAATTAATTATGCAATATAACTAATTGATCTATTTTGTGTTCAAGAAAAAACGAGTAGAACATGCATACAACTAATTATAAACAGTGTTAAACACCACACAACAACTATGTATGGTACACAACTTTGGCTGCACAGTACAAAAGCAGTGTAACTGGTTATCAGAGTAATCCGCGATACTATCGTGATACGTATCGTGATACGGCCCCACTATCACGATACGTATCGCGATACATTTTTTCCAGAGATACCCACCTCTAAAAATTTTTAGCAGGAAAAATTCCACGCATGGAGTGTAATGCGAAATTAGGCCGGAATTGAAGCCGACGGAAAAATAAAGTAGATGGCCGCGGCCTGCATGTCGCGCCTTGTGGCGAGGCATGGACACAAACAAAAAGATATAGTATAACGAAAAACTTTAACCAAAAACTTTAACCGGACACATGCCAAAGTGCCGACTATATCATGCTTTCTGCAAGCGGGCGCGAAAAAAACTTTAACCAAAAACTTCAAAGTAATTTGACCTTGACATTGAGCACAGGGGACGCACGGGAGGGGGGTAGAATGAAAATATAGATGATGATAAACACCCATGTGAAGTTTCAAGGTAATGGGCAAAGCAGTTGCAGAGATATAGTATAACGAAAAACTTTAACCAAAAAACTTAACCAAAAACTTTAACCAAAAAACTTAACCAAAGAACTTAACCAAAAACTTTAACCAAAAAACTTAACCAAACAACTTAACCAAAAACTTTAACCGGACACACGTACGTACGTATGTACGCCAAAGTGCCGACTATATAGCGCTTTCCGCAAGCGGGCGCGACATAAACAGGCCAAAATAATGCCACGGCATCGCTGTGCTGCCGTGGTGGCCGCTACGGCCCTGCGTATAAGTTATTGTTCACATATATATTGAACTTTTAAGGAATTAAATGCGAGGGAGCGCTAGCGACCGCAGCATTTAGTTCCTTAAAAGTTCAATATGTGAACAATAACATATTTACAGTTCAGTCATATTTTACTAAGCATCTCGCATCCAAGATTTTTTCCATCTCAAACAATTAAGGATTAAATCTAGTAATATTTAACTTATCGGGGCTAGATGTTGCAATATGTGAAATAAGTGTAGCTCGATACTGGCCAGTGATTGGCATAGAAAGTAGGGCGAACTATATATAACCCAAACTCCTTGGTCCATCCATGTAGTCCAAGGATTTATGTCTGATGCAGTCTGAGAATGCTGTACACTATTTGTCATTCAGTATATATCAAGTGGCTGTGACTGGAGATATGGGGCTTGTTGCATGTGTTTGTTTGTTTTTGTTTGTTTGTTGGGGTTTAACGGCCTATCAACAGCTAAGGTCATTTAAGGCCGGGTCAATCACTAAATGGGTTTAGTACTAAATCCCATATATTACCTGTACAAGTACATGTTCAAGTACATATACAAATGGGGGGAAAACCCAAAATCAGATCTGAATATTTACAATAACAAAACTATATATTCAGCCCTGAAATCAGAATAATCCTGATCGGATGCCTGATCTGATGCCAGGTCCTCGCCACACCAGAATCACTTGGCCCCTCCCAAAAGCAGTAGGATCAGTAATAATCTTACTACTTTTATAATGGGCAATAACCCAAATCGACTCCCAGGTAACAAAAGAGCCAAAGCTAAAAACGTACCTGAGGGCCAAACCAGGCAAATCGTGATTCCTATATGGAGGAACCCCCACCGTTAATTTACGCCGTCTCGTTCGCCTGACCACCACCCACTTGTTGCATGTGTGACCAGTGTAGTCCCAGACCAGACTACGCATTCGCTGAGTCTGATCAGGGACTACACTGTTTGCCATTCAGTCAGTGAAACACTGATCACACTTCTAACAAACAGTATAGGTCCCTATCAGTGTACAGTACTGCACAGGAGCAAGACTCGGCACAAATGCCATAAGCCCAATGAATCCATTCACGATCCACATAAGCCAAAGGGGTAACATGATTCTGAGCATTTTCATTGGCCGTGAGTAGCCACACCCGACCCTGTGAATCAGGAAGTTTGATTGGTTCCTCAAACTCAAGACAATCAAGCTGCCGGATGTCGAACACAAAATTTGAGAACATGTAAATAATCATGGTTCCATCAATAATTCCAATAATACTCTTGTAAAAGTTTGTTTATTGGTGTTTAACGACCTATCAACAGCTAAGGTCATGTAAGGCCGGGCAAACGGGTTCGATCCCGTTTTAACCTGCTGCATTGGGGGGAAAATCCCAAAATCAGAACGGAATATTTACTGAAATTAGAATAACCCGACCTGGTGCCAGGTCCATACCACACCAAGTCGCTTGGCCCCTTCCCCTAAAATAGGATTACGAATAACCGTAATACTCACATAAGGGGTTTAACCAGATTCAACTGTCGCATACAAAATGCCAAAGACATATGTGAGGGCCAAACCAGGTCTCGTCGGGATTCCGGTAAGGATGAACCCCAATCGTTAAATATAGATATGTCTGACGATGACCAATATACAACAAACACTGCAACTAGTCAAAAGCAGCACACAATCTGTAATTTATTTAGAAGGAATTTAATTTTAACCCTTACACCGCTGTCTTAATTTTTTGTCGTCTGCTGTTTATTTTCTATTTTCAATTTTTATCATCAAAAACATGCTTTGACAGCGCTTTAGAATACTTTACAACACGATTACAATAAGAATCATTTCCACAGGAAATGATTCTGAAGTGCTGTCAAACCATGTTTTTATTGAGAAATAAGGCAAGATATAAAAGCAACAGCAGAAGACAATTGTTGTGTGTAGCAGTCTAAGGGTTAAGCCAATCTAGTAAAGGTTTGTAATATAGGTGAACATGCCAATCACAAAAGCAGCATAATTGTGGCCTTGACTGTAGAAATGGGGCTTATGGAGTTTACAACCAGTGTAGTTGCGATCAGGATCTGCACTGTTCACCATTCCATCCATGAAACACCTGTCATGATTATAACAAGCAATTATATATTATTATCAGGCTACAGGAGTGTGCTATTCGATCAGGAGCTACACTTGTCACAAATTCCGTAAGCCCAATTTCTCCAGTCACAGCCGCTTTTGATAAATGTCTCAAAAGTCAACTCGAAGAAGTTCTGTTGTAGTGTGGTGGACTATAAGAAAGTCTCCGCGTGTGTTCTCCCAGTGGTGCCATTATTTTCCGATCCTTGGTGGTGGCCGAGCATGGCTGCCATTCATACACTTGTCCACTTGTCTCTTTTGACATGTGGCTGTGACCGGAGAAATGGGGCTTATGGATTTTGCGACCAGTGTAGATCCTGATGCACAGTCTGATCAGGATCTGCACTGTTCGCCATTCCATCATTGAAACACCCATCGTGCTACTAACAGGCAAAATAGATAATTATCAGGCTACATGAGTGTGCTATACTTTATTCGGAGCTACACTCGTCACAAATCCCATAAACCCCATACAAGTACATTGTGTATCTCGACTCACAGCCACATCTATAGTGGGCCCCATTACCTTTGTACGGAGCCCAGCAGGGGACGCAGAATTCTTTTTTTTATTAATTCGTTCCCACGAAATAACAATTTGTTCCCTCAATTTAACAATTCGTTCCTTCAATTGTTAATTCGTGGGAACGTATTGTTATATTGTGGGAATTCATTGTCATTTTGTGGGAACAAATTGTTAATTCGAGGGAACAAATTGTTATATTGTGGGAACGAATTGTTAAATTGAGGGAGCAAATTGTTATTTCGTGGGAACGAATTAATAACAAGAGTGCCGCAAGTCACAAAATACGCCCGTCAAATATGGGCCAGACAGCGAAGATGCAGAAATGTGAAGCTGTCACCAAGGCAAGAAACATTAATGAGAATTTGAAAGTCTATAGCATTATTTCTTCATCTCGTTGTGCTAAACATGTATACTAATTTAGGCAGAGATAGAAAAGTACAGTGTAAAGTAGAAATGATAGGGAATTGGATACAATAATGTAGAAAAAATGGCTAAGTTAAAAAGGTGATATTTTTGTTAAAAAATATTTTTTCGGCATAAAAACACCAAGGTGCACATCTTCAATATGTGTAGAAGACGTGTGTATAGTTTCAGAACGATCGACTGAACAGTTTCTGAGGAGTTGTGTACACAAACTCTGTACCGTATATAGAAATGTATAGAAAAATGAAGAAAAAATGGCTAAGTTAAAAAGGCGATATTTTTGTTACAAAAATATTTTTTCGGCATAAAAACACCAAGGTGCACATCTTCAATATGTGTAGAAGACGTGTGTATAATTTCAGAACGATCGACTGAACGGTTTCAGAGGAGTTGTGTACACAAACTCTGTACCGTATATAGAATTGTATAGAAAAATGTAGAAAAAATGGCTAAGTTAAAAAGGTGATATTTTTGTTAAAAAATATTTTTTCGCCATAAAAACACCAAGGTGCACATCTTCAATATGTGTAGAAGACGTGTGTACAGTTTCAGATCGATCGACTGAACGGTTTCGGAGGAGTTGTGTACACGAACTATGCGCTTTTTCTTCAGCCGCCCGCCGCCCGCCCGCCCGCCGTGCGGTAAAACATAATACGTACCGTTTTTTAAAAACGGTCGTATAAAAAAAAATCCATGGCCGCTGCGGGGCTCCATACATTTAAGTATCAGTTAAGCTTGTGATATGGGTCATTTGTTTCTAAACTGTGGAAATATCGGCACCTCTTGACAATCAAAATTACCATATATAAAACATTTAGGTCCAAAAGCTATATTGTTCTATAATCAACAAATATACTATCCTTTACCTGATATATGGCTGTGACTGGAGAAATGGGGCTTATGGGTTATACGACCAGTGTAGCCGCTGATCATCCTGCTAATCCGCTTAGCGTGACAAGGGTCTGCACTGTTCACCATTCCATCAATCAAACACCCGCTCCTAATATTAAAGCAATATACATTGTTGAAAGGCTACACGAGTGTGCTACTTGATCAGGAGCTACACTGGTCACAAATGTCATAAGCCCCATTTATCCAGTCACAGCTACATACCGTATAAGCACTGTTTTGGAGCTGGTTAAATCTACTATAAGCACTAACTTTGCAAGAGTGAGTATGTTCAGTGATATATTTTGATGGCAGCGTACATGATTTCAGGCTTGGCTCAGAAATAGTAGGAATCTTCGCGAGCCTAGGAATTCCTACATGTTTTCTAGCCTTGCCAGTAGCCTATTTCACCAACATTGCAAAGTATACTTATCTAGCAAAGTATACTTTGAGGGAGAAATTTTCAATTTAATGATAAATTTATTAATTTTTATTATACTGAATTTATTACATTATCACAGCCAAAATGGCTGTGATAATGTAATAAATTCAGTATAATAATTCTGCAAACGTTTAATCATCAAATATATGCAGTCGTTAGTTCTATATTAAATAATGCATTGCGGGAAAAATAAATGATTACTCCCTCAATGTATACTTGCTAGATAAGTATACTTTGAAATTTTGATGAAATAGGCTACTGATAACTTGATATCAAAAACAGTAGCCTGGTATTCTCTATTGTACTGGCATACATTATATTCAACTTCAACATGTGGAGACGTAACAACAATCTACAGGAATAAAAATATGTTGGGTATGGCATAAAATGTGTTTTCGCAGTGTAATACCATAGCATAGCGTGTTACACTCATAATACACTAATGTAATAAATATGTTGACGAGACCGCAATAGAAAACATGTTAAAGGTACATGCCCACGCAGCAGGTTACACTGTACTACTACTTTTAATTTTCTGTCGTGCCTTATATGAGCCATTTGTCTACACACTAACGAGTTATTTTTAATTACTGCGCGTGTTAATTGGTGTTAAATCGCATTTTATATGCCATGACCAGAAAGGGTATTTTCCGACCTCGTGCTATTTTTACCAATACGCGTCACGTGACACGGTCAATCATATCACATCTTTGACGTGCGCAGTGAAGTATCGGAAGTTGAGAAGAAAAATCTGTTCCGAATTTCAAATTTAAATCTCCACGTAACTCTTTCCATTTGGTGATCTGGTCGCCAATAGTAACCATGCACTCTCTCTGTACAGCCTGTCCCTCAGACATTTCGCCTTTTTTTTTTGGCCGACGCCGTTTCATACAATTTCCGTCCTGGACGTTTCGACATGTTGATATTCTTGTTTACATATTGGGAAGTCTACTGACGCGCGTAGTATACTGCGCATGCGCACCGCAAGCCGTGATGTGAAAGTCGTCGTCCCCGCACATTATCAAAATAGACTGTTGCCGCCGCGCGTCGCTAACAGTAAATCGATAATTAATAAATGATTATATTTGTATAGCGGGCACTCGTAATTTTTAGAACTGGTGGAATAGTGACATAATTATACACTTATTTAATTCCTATAAAGAAAATTTTGTGCCTACTGAGTGGGCATGTACCTTTAAGTGATCTGTACAGCTTATGCAATAAATGATGTGCTTATGCAATAAATAGAATCTTACATGACTATTGATTCAATAAGTTTTATTGTTTGTTTATTGGAGTTTAAAGGGTAAGGTCATGTACGGCCAGGCAAACGGGTTCGATCATACCACACCAAAGTCACTTGGCCCCTTCCCATAAAATAGGATTACGAATAATTGTAATACTCACATAAGGGGTATAACCAGATTCAACTGTCGTATACAAAATGCCAAAGACGTATGTGAGGGCCAAACCAGGTCTCCAGTCGTAATTCCGGTAAGGATGAACCCCAATCGTTAAATTACGCATTGCATACTCCAACCTGCCACCCACTTGATTCAATAAGAATGGCATAGCCTTGTCTCTGACAGCAGTACATGCGCTTAATAAATACTGCATTGTACATGTATAAAATAAATGTGTATGCTCACAAAAAGTTTTCTTGATCCAATACACTATTCTTCATGTTCTTCTTCAACTAAATCAACACTCATGTAAGATCCGCTATATAAATAAAATGAGGTAAAGTAGTGCCAATAATCGAAAGATTTTGATTAGTTGCAGTCCACGCAGTGTAAAATCACACATTGGCCACACAGGTGAACAAGTCAGCCTAGAAAATATCCCATTTAAAAAGGTTACCCCACCCACCCACTTCTATAGACTATACTTTGGATCCGATGTATAGTCTATAGAAGTGGGTGGATGGGGTAATCTTTATTTACTTTATTTGATTTATTGGTGCTTAATGGCCTATCAAAAGCTAAGGCCATTTAAGGCCGGGCCAACAGGTTCAATACCGCATTTAACCTGTTGCATTGGGAGAAAATCCCAAAATCAAAACGGAATATTTACATTGAAAAAATATTAGAATAACTTGACCTGGTGCCAGGACCATACCACACCAAATTCACTTGGCCTAATATTTTTTGAATGGGACATTTTCTGGGTCATATGTCAGTCTTTCACCTGTGATTTGCCACTTACATAGGCCAGTAACAAAACAACAACGTTAATGGATAATATAGTATTAATATATAATGGATAAAATAATAACAGATTCTCAAGACAGGCAAGCATTAGGCTACCATGTCACAGAGGCCGCAATTCGCCCCATTTGCCAGTGTAAACAGATATTCTCCATGTACTTTTGCATACGATTGTTCATAGTGAAACAAGAAAATGTGGCCTGTCGGCACATAAATGGGAGAAACTTCTCAACCGAAACTGCTATGTGTTTAAGTTGTGTTATGAAGGTCAAAAGGTAAAAGTCATATTCAGGGTGGCATGGATGTGTGCATAATATATTGAAATATTGACGTAATCTATCATGGGATAGAAAAATTGGGAGAAACTGGACGGACACACAGTCCAAGCAGTATATGCTTCCATGCTCTACCGAAACCGGCTGCATAAAAATATTACTACATGTATTAGGCTGCAATGGGCTCGTTCACAAATACACAGCCAACAGGATAGGTAAACTCAACAGTATACATGTATAGAGTATAGAGCTGGGGGCCGTTTCACTAAACTTTGTACGACTAAAATGTTTTAGGCCCAAAATGAAGATACAAAATTTCACATTAACAATGTTTTAATGGATTTACATTTATTGAGCATAGGCTGCATATGCAGCCTATGCTCAATAAATGTAAATCCATCAATTAAAATTTTCAGAAAATCCTAAATTTGCACTTACTAACATTTTAGTCGTACAAAGTTTAGTGAAACGGGGCCCAGAGAATTGGGACTACGACTATTCCTCGCTGTCACATGAACTTCTTAACAATTACATACATAAATGGCTAAAAAATCATTAACTATACAAACTTTTAACAAACTGCAGACTGGCAATTGGCTGCCAATGGGGTGGTTGGAAGATTTCTTTATTCATTTAATGGTGTTTAACGGCATGCGAACAGCTAGTCATCATAGGTTGGGTTAACGCGGTAGACTCCCATATTACACCCGTACAGATGGTGGGTTTTGTTTTGTTTGTTTATTGGTGTTTAACGGCCTATCAACAGCTAAGGTCATGTAAGGCCGGGCAAACAGGTTCGATCCCATTTTAACCTGATGCAGGGGGGGGGAATATTTACATCAAGAAAAAATATATTCAGCCCTGAAATTAGAATAACCTGACCTAGTGCCAGGTCCATACCACACCAAAGTCACTAGGCCCCTTTCCCTTAAAATAGGATTACGAATAATCATGATACATGTACTTACATAAGGGGTATAACCAGATTCAACTGTCACATAGAAAATGCCAAAGAATGTATGTGAGGGCCAAACCAGGTCTCCAGTCGGAATTCCGGTAAGGATGAACCCCGATCGTTAAATTACCCATCGCATGCTCCCACCTCCCACCCTAACAGATGGTGGTTAAAACCTAAAATCAGAACTGAATATTTACAGACAAAAATATATATTCAGCCCTGAAATTAGAATAACCTGATCTAGTGCCAGGTCTCACCACCCCAGAATAACTTTGTCCCACTCCCTAAAAGTAATAGGATTAGTGCCAATCCTACTAAGGATTAGTGCCAATCCTATTACTGTTATAATGGGTATAACCAGGTTCAACTCATGTCACAAGAAAGCCAACCATGTACCTGAGGGCAAAACGAGGAATATCGGGTCCGATAAGGATGAACCCGGTCATTAAATTTACCAATCACATGCTCCTGACCAGCCACCCATGGTCACTCACTGCAATGGTCACTCACATGAACTGGGTCTACTGCAATGCTGTGAAGTTCTAATCAGAACAGACTGACTATATATTCGACTGACTAACTTAGTCGACCGAATTACGTGTACTGGCGTCTTGTGAAATATTTTCTGCATCTGACAAATGCTGGTGGCTATTGTCTATATATTTAACTCCTGTCATCTGGGTAGAGAAATGTAATAATATGAAATTTAATCTCCATTTGAAAAATCAACAATTCCCATATAAGCAAACGCTGAGTGCAGAAATTGACATACCGATAACAAAGCAAAGTGGTTTTAGCAGAATTTGTTTCTACATAATCTGCAACTATAATTATTTGAACTATACTTCAGTAACCAAGAACCCACACTTCCAACGTTTATTAGACACTAAAGGCCAGGAGCCGAAATGTTGGAAGAGTGGTTAGACACTAATTCCTTGATAAAGGCCTTGTGCCGAAACGTTGGAATTGTGGGTTCTTGGACATATCGTATTAATGTTGAAAACTTGCTACAATTATTTGGCTATGTTGAAGAGTTCCAGTACAATGGGACACATGTTTGCATGTATGTCTATGGGAAGTAGAACTTTTATTCTGTATCCATGGTAAATAGGTGTGGAGCAAGTGAGCAAGTGAGCAAGGTATCAAGACACCACCCATGGCCGCCGCCTTGACTGTCAAACAATATCTTTAGGGCAAATTCTTCATTAACCTTTTCAACCTGAAGTAACTGGAATGGACTGCAATGTCATCGCAAAATGATCTTCCGACTAGATAATTTATAAAAAGGGGATTTGTTTTCTTCACAAAATTATGAAAATTACTTGCAAAAAGTGCAGATCCTGATGAGACAGCTTGTCACAAATCTATACTGTTTGCAAACACTGCTATAGAGGTCTAGTGTTGACAGAGTCAATCAAGGTTGCCGTGTGACTGGAGAAATGGTGCGTACTGCTTCTGCGGCCAGCTAGCTTGTAATCTGCTAGCACACAACAGCAGCCTTATTGTTTTGTTTGTTCGAATCATAGTGGCTGTTTGCCTGGCTGAATGGACGAACAGTGCAGACCCTGATCAGACTGCACGGATGTGCAGGCTGGTCTGGGTCTACACTAGTCACAAATGCCAGTCAACACCACTTTTCAGCTGGACTGCACAATGTAGATGCTGACTAACAAGTATGTGAAGTTTCAGGGAAACATATATCTGAAACTACAAACGCAACTGCTACCAATGAATGCAATGACCGACCATACACAACTGGACTGAACTACGAAAACTATACACTGCTCGGCATACAACATATGCTAAGTGTATAATACTTGTGACCTGCGCATGCAGTATTATCGGACAATATATTTTGAGCGAACAAGAAGCTGACAAAACAGTGCATTAGGAAAATGGATCACACCTGACAAAATGGACCTTACGAAAAATCCAGTCATTAGTCCACACAGTTAGACTGCGATTTAAACTTCTTGTTGATGGCTGTTATGTTTCATCAGTGTCTGAATGGTGAACAATGTAGGCCCTGATCAGATTGCACAGATGCAGAGTGATCTGGGTATACGCTGATTGCAATGGCCAGAAGTTCCATCTTGTCAGGCTGGGACAACTGGTGTAAAATGTTTCGCGTACAAAAATTTTACACCGGCGCGGAGTGCAGCACCAGTGGGTACATGAATACAATAATGTGCAGGTGGAAGTTAGCAAAAGCTTCGGCGAAGCAATATTTGTATCACTTAATATGTCACCTACACTAGAGGTAGTAACTGGAACACAATTACTGGCCTAAATTCAAGTAATTATTGATGGTTTATAGTAACGTCCGAGATGTAGGGGCATTTTTCCTTTTATTTTGCCATCAATTTTCATTACTAAATCTCAGAACAGTGCTACCCAATACTATATGGCCCGACTCTGGAATTATCTCCCTTGTCATATTGTTGTTTTGTCACCAATTTAAAAGATCAGTTATCTTTTCCATAAATGAAATCTAAAACTGACAAAATTTATGTCAACATTCCAACGCATTTTAGGAAAATGCATGTTTTCGAAATCAATATCGGCGACAAGTTGGGGTGTCGGCAAAGCTGGACCCGTATTTCAATGCATGATCTTTGGTATACATTTCACATATTTTTAATTTTGCTAATTGACAATTTTGTGTTTATTTGTGCCTGCAAAAAGTATGAAATTTAGATCTATCTTGCTGAAATGTTAAAAAATTCTGGGGCGTTCAATTTATATATAATTGGGTTACCTCAACCCCATAAATAATCATAGGCCAGGTGCCCGTTTAACTAAACTTCGACTAAAATTGTGTAAAATTATTATAGTCTGTAAATTTCACATTAACAATGTTTCCTTGTAAAAAATTATTGGATTTACATTTATTGAGCATAGGCTGCATATGTAGCCTATGCTCAATAAATGTAAATCCATCAATTGAGATTTTCAGACGATCCTAAATTTGCAGTTATGAACATTTTAGTCGTATGAAGTTTAGTGAAACGGCCCCCATATGTTGTTCCCTCAACTACACAGGCGTGTGGGATAATTTACTACACTGGGCTGTGATAACTTTATAAAATGTTCTAGAGGGGCGGTGGGCGATCATTAATAGGACTCGTCCTCCTCCTCCACCTCCTCCACCCCTGCCACGATGCCCTCCACCTCGTACGCCTTCTCTGTGTGCTTCGCCAGGATCCTCAACAGTGGCCGCAATTTCAGCCACCACTGCTCCTTCGGGAGACGGTGCCTGCAAATTAAATAAAAAGGATTTAACGTCCCAGCAACAGCTAAGGTCATATAGGGACGGGACCACAGTTTAAAGTCATCCGACAGACCAGTAGGATGGAAATACAATGAAACTATTTTCTATGGCCTAGGGTAGGGTTTGAACTCACAACCTTCAGTATTTAAATCCTGTAGTCTACCCGTGAGCAACTGCCCATCCCTACGGTGCCTGCAAACGAAACAATTTATTTATTATAATTTATATGTGGCAGTAACTGGAAAAATGTGGCTTATGGATTTGTTAGAACGGGTGTTTCATTGATGGAATGGTGAACAGTGCAGATCCTGATCAGACTGCAGATGCACTGGATCTACACTGGCCGCAAAACCCATAAGCCCCATTTCTCCAGTCACAGCCATCATAGTTTCAGTCACCGAAAGGAAGCCGATGCTTGCAAATGTGGGGGACAATTTATTTATTATACGTGACTGGGGAAATGTGGCTTCTTGAATGTACGGTCAGTGTAGCTCTTGATCAAATAGCGCACGCCTGTATCCAGATAACGATCTATATTGCTTGTTAGAAGCATGACGTGTGTTTCATTGATGGAATGGCGAACTGTGCAGATCCTGACCAGACTGTGCGGATTCTCCAGTCCATTCTCCAGTCACAGCCACAGCCACAGTAGCGGCCGTAGCTTCAGCCAGCACTGCTCCTTCGGGAGACGGTGCCTGAATACGTGGGAGACATAGAGGATCTTACATGAGTGATGATTAAATATAATATTTATTAAACGAGCTTACTGATTTCTTAGGAAACTCTGCATAGACGAGTTTCTTGTGAAATCAGTTAACGAGTTTAAAAAATATATTAAAGCAACACAAATGTTAGATTCTATTTATTTCATAAGCACATCATCATAATTTGAAGCTGTACTCATTACCAAACATGTTCTCTGTAGTGGGCTCAATTGCATATTTATTACACTAGTGTATTATGATTTTGTAATACACTGTGTTATTAAATTGTGAAAGCCCATTTTATGCAATAAAATGTATTCATTATATGTGGCTGTGATTGGAGAAATATGGTTTATGGGATTTTGCGGCCAGTGTAGCTGATCAAACAGCACACTCCTGTAAGTAAGAAAGTGAATGGGTTTAACGTCCCAGCAACAGCCGAGGTCATATATATGCAGCCTATGCTCAATAAATGTAAATCCACTAATTGTTTACAAGAAAACTTTGTTAATGTGAAATTTACAGACTATCATAAACTTGCACTTACAAACATTTTAGTCCTATGAAGTTTAGTGAAACGGCCCCCAGGTCCGGATTAGACTACACCAGTTTGTTTAATTTAGATACATTTCACTGTAATTTATTTCACTGTCATGACTGTTCATAATTGAAAATGACAACATTTGTTCATGGAATGCTTAATGACAATGGAACCCCTCTAAACTAGACACCCTGGGGACCTCCCTGACAGGGTGTCCACTTTAGAGAGGTTTCACTGTACCTGTAGCCTATTTCACCAAAATTGCAAAATATACTTATCTTGCTAAGTACACTATGAGGGAGAAATTTTAAATTTAAGGATAAATTTTTATTATACTGAATCTATTACATTATCACAGCCATTTTGGCAATGTAATAAATTCAGTATAATAATTCTGCATACTTTTAATCATCAAATATACGCAGTCGTTAGTTCTGTAAGAAATAATGTATTTTGGGGAAAATAAATGACTACTACCTCAAAGTATACTTAGCTACATAAGTATGCTTTAAATATAGCAATTTTGATGAAATCAGCTACTGATATGTTTTCAATATTCAATATGTGGAGTTTGTTTTATGGCATGTTGTGATGAAGGTATAAGATAAACGATGGTTGACAGCCATACGTGTAGCTGTGACTGGGGCTTATGGTATTTTAGTCCCATCAACTCAGAATCTGGTAAAATAGTCACCATTAAACAAAGATATCACTAAATTTTGAAGATTGGTCCACAAATTCTACCTTTTTTTATGAGACTTCATGTTAAAATCCCATAAAATGTTGTCTAATAAAAAATATAATACATGCTGTACATAAATGAAAAGCAGGGGACTGAATTGAATATGAGAACTGAATGTAATAAATGTTATTTTATCCACAGGTGGAAGTAGCAGACAGAGGTCTATAAATACATTAAATATACCTAAAAGTATTAATAAGTGAGAAAAAAAAGTTAAATTTTTTTTTCTTTACTAGAATTTTTTTTTTAACTTTTTTTTCTCACTTATTAATACTTTTAGGTATATTTAATGTATTTATAGATCTCGGTCCGTTACTTCAACCTGTGATTTTATCAACTGTTTTGCTCACTTTTCATCCACATCTGAGACCCAGCATCTTTCAACAATATTTCTGCATCTATGTCTAATTAACACATCGTGAAACTCCTATACTAGAGCAAGTTCATGGATACGCCCACCACCTGATCCGACCAACAAATATTTACCAAGTATTGGAAGTTTCAAGTCAATTTGACTTACGGTTGCAGAGATATTGGGTACCCGAAAACATTAATGCAAATCGGACAGCCGGAAATACGAAAACTATATACCCTCGACAAACTTTGAATACCGGGGGTATAAACACTTACTCAAAATCTGTTTCCTCTTTGAGTTTTTGCAGTGGAGTGAAGACCATGGCTCGTTTCCTCATGCCGAGCAGGCACGCTGACTCAGGACTCTTGGTAAACACGGAACCTGCAACCCAGGGAAATATTGCGAGAATACTGCCATCAGAGAGGCTTTAACCCTTTCAACCCTAAGTGACTGGAATGGAATTTAATATGCTAATTTTTCAACCAATCCAGTCATCACAAAATGATAATCGGACTAGTCCATTTATGAAAAGGGTGTTTTTTCCTAAAATAAATATGAAAATTACTTGCAAATAGTGCAGATCCTGATGAGACGGCTCGTCACGAGCAGCCTCATCTGGAACTTCACTGTTTGCAAACCTTGCTGTAGAGGGCTGTAGTGTTGAAAGGGTTAACCAATTAGCATGTTTATCACATCATAACCATCATCAGTAGCCGATTTCATCAAAATTGCAAAGTATACTTATCTAGCAAAGAATACTTTGAGGGAGTAATCATAATATGCCAAAATGCATCATTTCATATAGAACTAACAACTGAATATATTTGATGATTAAAAGTATGCAGAATTATTATACTGAATTTATTACATTATCACAGCCAAAATGGCTGTGATAATGTAATAAATTCAGTATAGTAACAAGAAACGAGGCAAAGCCACGAAGGCCAGGTTTTTTCCAAGCATAGACACTTGTATAACATAATTATACCCACTTTTTGTAGACTAGATGGCCGTGGCCTGCATGTCGCGCCTTGGGGCGAGGCATGGACACTAAAACAAGAGGCCCAAATGGGCCTGTATCGCTCACCTAAAAGCCTCCATAGTGGTCATCTTGATTTCACAAAGACTCTTCACTTACAACTTCAAATGTTCCACAGAATTTGTTGGTACCTTCTGATCTAACATATATTGCAAATGTGCATGTGATTTACTGCTATACATGTACCTTCGATTTGATATATAAAATGACCATATTCGGTCAAAAATAAAATTTGACCCCTATTTGACCCCTCGGGCCATGACCATTTTTGACCCAGAGGCCACCATATGAACAAATCTGAATCAGCGTTAACTATCAATCATTCATACAAAGTTTCGTCGAAATCGGCCTGGCGGTTTGTGAGAAGATTTTTTTGACAATTTGACCTACTTTTCAATGGCAGACATCTTGGATTTGGTGATGACCTCCATTTTGACAAAAATGAACAGGCTTCACCAACAAACCATTTCAGTTAAGTTTGGTCAATATCGGCCAAGCAGTTCACAAGAAGAAGTCCTTTGAAATCTTTAGTAAAAGAACAACATTTTGACCTGTCGGTGGCCATCTTGGATGACATAATCATCTGATTTTGGCAAAACATGCTCCAGAGTGATCGTCTCGTCGATACCTTGGATTGGATATATTATATGAGCATATTTGGTCATATATTTGCCCCTAGTTGACCCCTCGGGGCCATGCCCATTTTTGACCCAGGTGCCACCATATGAACAAATCTGAAACAGCGTTAAATATCAATCATTCACACCAAGTTTCGTCGAAATCAGCCTGGAGGTTTGTGAGAAGAAGATTTTTTGACAATTTGACCTACTTTTCAACGGCGGACATCTGGATTTGGTGATGACCTCCATTTTGACAAAAAAATGAACAGGCTTCACCAACAAACCATTTCAGTTAAGTTTGGCCAATATCGGCCCAGCAGTTCACAAGAATAATACGTTTAGAAATCGTAAAACAAATTTTTTGACCTTTCGGTGGTCATCTTGGATGACAAAATCATCTGATTTAGACAAAACATGCTGTAGAGTGATCGCTCGTCGATACATTCGATCAGATATACTATATATATTCGATCCGATATACATATGGCCATATTCTGTCAAAAATAAAATTTGACCCCCACCCTTTGACCCCTCGGGCCACACCCATTTTTGACCCAGGGGCCACCATATGAACAAATCTGAAACAGCGGTAACTATCAATCATTCTTACCAAGTTTCGTCGATATCGGCCTGGAGGTTTGTGAGAAGAAGATTTTTTGACAATTTGACCTACTTCTCAACGGCGGCCATCTTGGATTTGGTGATGACCTCCATTTTAACAAAAATGAACAGGCTTCACCCACAGACCATTACAGTTAAGTTTTGGCCAATATCGGCCAAGCAGTTCACAAGAAAAAGACGTTTGAAATCTTTAGTAAAAGAATGACCTTTTGAACTATCAGTGGCCATCTTGGATGACGTAATCATCTGATTTAGACAAAAAATTCTCCAGAGTGATCGTCTCGTCAATACCTTCGATTTGATATATTATATGACTATATTCGGTTTAAAAATAAAATTTACACCTATTTGACCCCTCGGGTGCGACGCCCATTTTTGACACCCAGGGCCACCATATGAACAAATCTGAAACAGCGCTAACTATCGATCATTCATACCCAGTATCGTCGAAATCGGGCCTGGCGGTTTGTGAGAAGATTTTTTAAGAATTTGACCTACTTCTCAACGGCGGGCCATCTTGGATTTGGTGATGACCTCCATTTTAACAAAAATGAACAGGCTTCAACCACAGACCATTACAGTTAAGTTTGGCCAATACGGCCAAGCAGTTTACAAGAAAAAGACGTTTGAAATCTTTAGTAAAAGAATGACCATTTGAACTATCGGTGGCCATCTTGGATGACGTAATCATATGATTTAGACAAAAAATGTTCCACATTGATTGTCTCGTCAATACCTTCGATTTGATATTACATGACTATATTCGGTTTAAATAAAATTTGACCCCTTTTTGACCCCTCGGGCGACGCCCATTTTTGACCCACAGATATGAACAAATCTGAAACAGCGCTAACTATCGATCATTCATACCAAGTATCGTCGAAATCGGCCTGCGGTTCGTGAGAAGAAATTTTTTTAAGAATTTAAATTGACCTACTTTTCCATGGCGGCCATCTTGGATTGTCGATGACCTCCATTTTAACAAATCTGAAATGGCATCACCCATATATCATCCCTGTGAAGTTTAACCAATATCGGCTCAGCAGTTCGGGAGAAGAAGATGATTGAAAATGTTCACGGACGGACGACGGACGACGGACACTTTGCCATAACAATAGCTCACATGAGCTTTGCTCAGTGAGGTGAGCTAAAAAAGAGATATAGTAGATGGAAAAACTTTAACCAAAAAACTTTAACCGGACACAGGACGTACGTACGTACGTACGTACGTACGTACGGACGGACGGACGGACGGACGGACGGTACGGACGTCTTTACTTTCAGGTAACTATGTGGCTTATCGCATGTTAAATATTAGCCACATAAAACCATTTTTAGCCACATAAAACGATGTTTTAGGTGGCTAATTGTAACCAACCCTATCCTTTAACAAGTCCATAACCCTGTGGGGCTAGCCACATAAGTACCCGAATGTCTGCCCGGACGGACGGACGGACGGACGGATGCCAAAATGCCGACTATATCGCCTTTCCGCAAGCGGGCGCGACAATGATGATAAACACCCATGTGAAGTATCAAGGTAATGGGTGAAGCAGTTGCAGAGATATAGTATAACGAAAAACTTTAAACCAAAAAAAAACTTTCACCAGACGTACGTTAAAAAGTTAACGTTGAAAATGGCTAAGTCAATTACGTAGAAATAATAGGTCAAGGTAAAAGTTGTATGTGGTGGGCACCCCTTGGGTATGAAGCTGTGAAAGTTTGGTGGTCCTAGGTGGTACAGTACCAAAGAAATGGACTTAAACACGAAAACTTAACATTGTAAACGCAAAAAGTTAACATTGAAAATGGCTAAGTCGACTGTGCAGAAAAAATGGGTCAAGTTAAAAAAGGTAACATGTTGGATAGTGATATGTGGTGGGCACCCCTTGGTTATGAAGCTGTGATAGTTTGTTGGTCCTATGAGGTACAGTAACAAAGAAATGGACTCAAACACGAAAACTTAACATTGATTGTGGACGCCGCCCGCCCGGCTTTCGCCAATCCAATAGCCTGGTTTTTTTGTCAAATGCACCAAGACAATTGGTGTAAAAGCACAACATCAAGGTAATGTTAATAGTGGTGTGAGACTGGTGTACATGTGAATGAAGTTTAGAAAAAAGTTCAGAAAAAAAACTACAGTGCAACCTCTCTACAACAGCCACCCATGGGAAGACGCAAAACCGGCTGTTATAGAGGTGGCTGTTGTAGGGACGTTAATGCTGAATTAAATTTTGTCGTCCGCTGTTTATATTTATTTTCTTCGGTAATTCTCATCAAAAACATGCTTTGGCAACATTTTAGAATCATTTCCAATGTAAATGATTCTAAAATGCTGTAAAAACATGTTTTTATTGAGAAAGAAGGCAAAAGCAACAGCAGACAACAATTTTCGTGCTCAACAGTCTAAGGGTTAGATACAGAGGAAATCATCCATTTGGGATATAAAATAGCGGCTGTTATAGAGGGTGTTGTTGTACAGAGGTAGCCGTTCGGGGAGGTTTGACTGTACACTACAACGTGGTTCCTGGTGATCATGCTCATGCTTATCATATCACCATTGTCCACATGTATCCAGTGCCCGAATATTAATGTAAACCATGGCATGATGAAACAACGCTTTTACAAATTTATTGACATAAATGTGGCTGTGAGTGGAAAAAAGGGACATGTGAGATTTGTGACCAGTGTTCGCTTCTCAGCTAATAGCACACTCCTGTAGCTTAATAGCGACATATGTTGCTTGTTAGAAGCATGACGTGTGTTTCATTGATGGAATAGCGAACAGTGTAGATCTTGACTCACTGGTCGCAACGCCCATAAGTAATAGTTATAGTTCATAATTGCATTTTTAATAAATAAATTTATTGAAAATTCAATATGTGAACTATAACAAACTTATCGTTTACCCAGCCCAGTCGCAAAGCTCGGCCCCCAACAGTGATTTCGAATCGCTATACTAGTATGTGATTGGCGGTGTGACACGACGTGACCGCGTGTGTGGGCGGTAATATGCTTTGCGTCTCGTGAACATGACGATAAGGCATAAAATCAGTTCTAAATATAGTGCTGAACATTTAATGATTAATTTAATACATATTGGCGACTATGTCGTAATATGCGATTAATTGAGACGAAATGCCGTTCTTTCATTGGTCGAGAAACTAGAGTAAACGATAATCCCCATTTCTCCAGTCACACTCGCAAATAACCATGGATGTAAGATGGACAAACATCAAGAACAGACTAGTATGACCAACAATATGCACGGAGGCAAATAACTTGCTTAAAATTGCTTAAAACCACTTCCACAATAACGCACCGTCCTCCTGTAAACAGTCTTTAACGTGATTGACAAGAAAGCGAACGGCCCTGGCGGCCATCTTGGTTCCGTAGTTGCGGTCATATGGGCTCGGCATGCCACCCTGCTGCATGTGACCGAGGACGTTCTGGCGACACGTGAACGTGCCCTTGCCTTCCTCGCTGAACAGGTGCGTTATAAAGTCTGTCGTGTAGTTCGGGTTCGCCATCTCGTTTCTAAAATGAAGCAATATAATCCCATAAGCCTCATTTCTCCAGTCACAGCCACTGTGACTGGAGAAATGGGGCTCATGGGATTTGCGAAAAGTGCAGCTCCAGATCAAATAGCACACTCCTGTAGCCTGATAGCGATCTATCTTGCTTGCTAGAAGCATGACGGGTATTTCGTTGATGGAATGGCGAGGAGTGCAGATTCTGATCAGACTGTGCGGATGCACAGGCTGATCTGGATCTACACTGGTCGTAAATCACATAAGGCCCATTTCTCTGATTATCAGCTAATAAAATTTGCATTTGTTAGGATACTTACTGATTGCTAACAAATTGCCGTACCCTGAATCGACTGAATACGCATATTATAACTACTTTCAATGATGTTTCATTGGTCAAACGACGTCATATGACGCTAACACATGACGGTAGTGCAATGATGCAACATATATAATTGCAGTGATTTATTTACCAGCGCAAATTCGTAGTACGACACGTCATTTTTCAATTTGACACCAATTTGACACACCAACTCATAATGGTAGATAAATCACTGTAATTCCGTGTGTCTTTTTTCTTCAACCGAACAACGATTTACATGTGCAGTTCATAGCATAATAACATGTTATCTGAGAAATATAATACCAGGCTAGTGTCTTTTCTTCAGGCTAGGAAACACATATGAAGTCCTAGGCTCACAGAGCAATTCCATTTTTGAACTGAGCCTGACAAACCGGACATCAAAAGACACTAGAATGGTATAGCATTTATCAGGCAATGCTTTAGGCTACAAGATTGGCAAATGTAAGGTGACGTCCTTTGGGTACATGCTGTGTTTGTTTGTTTATTGGTGTTTAATGGCCTATCAACAGCTACGGTCAAACGGGTTCGATCCCATTGTAATCTGCTGCATTGGGGGGAAAATCACAAAATCAGGTTACATGTTGTGACATCGTTCGACTAACAAAAACGTTCAGGAAAGTAATTTTGAATTTGTTTTGACCCCGAAATGAGTAAGTAGTCTATGCAGGATATGATTATTAGTTATCAGTCGGTATATATTAGGAAAATGCAAGCTCTTTGTCTTAATTAATGTAGCTCCTGATCTGTATACTCCCACGGTCCATACTTTTGTGTTAACTATTTCACCCCTATGTAACTGGAATGGATTGTGATGTTAATTTTCCGACCAATCCAATCATCACAAAATGATTTTCGGACTAGTGAGGGGTGTTTTTTTCATCTAAAAATTCTAAACAAGAGGCCCAAATGGGCCTGTATCGCTCACCTAAAAGCCTCCATAGTGGTCATCTTGATTTCACAAAGACTCTTCATTTACAACTTCAAATGTTCCACAGAATTTGTTGGTACCTTCTGATCTAACATATATTGCGAATGTGCATGTGATTTACTGCTATACCATCGATTTGATATATAAAATGACCATATTCGGTCAAAAATATAATTTGACCCCTATTTGACCCCTCGGGCCATGACCATTTTTGACCCAGAGGCCACCATATGAACAAATCTGAATCAGCGTTATCTATCCATCATTCATACAAAGTTTCGTCGAAATCGGCCTGGCGGTTTGTGAGAAGATTTTTTTGACAATTTGACCTACTTTTCAAAGGCGGACATCTTGGATTTGGTGATGACCTCCATTTTAACAAAAATGGACAAGCTTCACCCACAGACCATTACAGTTAAGTTTGGCCAATATCGGCCAAGCAGTTCACAAGAAGAATACGTTTGAAATCTTTAGTAAAAGAACAACTTTTTTACCTTTCGGTGGCCATCTTGGATGACAAAATCATCTGATTTAGACAAAAAATTCTCCAGAGTGATAGACTAGTCGATACCTTCGATTTGATATATTATATAACCATATTCGGGCAAAAATATAATTTGACCCCTAGTTGACCCCTCGGGCCACGCCCATTTTTGACCCAGGGGCCACCATATGAACAAATCTGAAACAGCGCTAACTATCGATCATTCATACCAAGTATCGTCGAAATCGGCCTGGCGGTTCGTGAGAAGAAGATTTTTTAAGAATTTGACCTACTTTTCCATGGCGGCCATCTTGGATTGTCGATGACCTCCATTTTAACAAATCTGAAATGGCATCACCCATATATCATCCCTGTGAAGTTTGACCAATATTGGCTCAGCAGTTCGGGAGAAGAAGATGATTGAAAATGTTCACGGACGGACGGACGACAGACGCCGGACGCCGGACGACGGACACTTTGCCATAACAATAGCTCACATGAGCTTTGCTCAGGTGAGCTAAAAACTATATAAAAATTTGCTGCAAAAAGTGCAGATCCTGATGAGACGGCTCGTCACGAGCCGGCTCATCTGGATCTACACTGTTTGCCAATACCACTATACAGGCCTGTTGTGTTGAAAGGATTAAGGAGCATGTTGGGTGTTTTACTAACTGAACGACAGAGCAGACCCTGATCAGATGACTAGGCGTCTCATTTTTATGTCTATCTAGTCAAGTGTTATAGGCACTGTTTGTAATACATTACAATTCAACACCTCATATGACACACATGGCAGACTAAACACAATGCAAACCTGGTTTCTGACCACATTACACTTACCTCAAAATAAGTCCCCTCTGTACACCAGCACCAACAATTTTGGTTTTTAAATGCATAACATCATCCTGCAAACATACAGAAAACCCATATTAATGAATACTGTACTATGTTTGGAAACCATTTACTTTGACAACACTTTAGTTTTACTTCCTTTCTAGATGGATGATTTATCTCCAGACTGTTATTACAAATGTACTGGTTATGGTCATGCGCTGTATTGTCACCCCAGAAATAGAAGTAACGTCAAACGGGATTGCAGTGCTTTTTTGCCAGAAAATTGCTAATTTGATTATATTTTCGCATAAATAGCTCGAAACTGTCACAATTTTCGCTACAATTTTAGCAAACTAGAAAATGTGCTCATAGAACGTGGATTGCCCCACGTTTGATTAGTTTCACGAGTTACAAGGCAAAATTGCAAAATGTTCAGTCCAAAAGGGGGAGATAATCAATTATGAGAGGATCGAATAAAAAATCAAAATTCACTTTGCGCATCTACACACCATAAGGAAGCTACATACCAAGTATCAAGCCTTCACATATCACAGTTTAAAGGTTTTATTAGTTACAAGGCAAAAATATACAATTCTAAATCCAAAAAATCCACTTTTGTCGTGGGGCATCACAAAACAAACACAATTTGTGAAATTTTAGAGCGTAAAAACGTTCTAGGTTGTAGTTTATTTTCAAAGTCATGCAGTGTTTACGTACCCTCAAGTCTGTAATACTAAACGGGTCCTCGTGTATATAGGCTGCATCAGCCCCGCCCGCCAGGCCGCTCATTGTGGCCAGATAGCCACAGAATCCCCCCATCGTCTCCACCACAAATATCCGCCGCTTCGTGCCCGTGGCACTCTGTTTGATCCGGTCACATATCTGCAAGGGGAATGATTTGATTTCATTTAATGGTAATTAAAAAATATCATGCCTCATTTGCATATGAAAATAGCCTGATACCAACGTGCATCACTATCAGTAACGTAAGTATTACCAAATGATTATATCTGTATAGCGGGCACTCTTAATTTTTAGAACTGGTGGAATAGTGACACCATTATACACTTATTCAATTCCTATAAAGAAGATTTTGTGCCTACTGAGTGGGTATGTACCTTTAATGGAGTCGAATACCTGTTATGATGGGGGTATCTGCATGGGGAAGGAAATTTATCAGCTGCCTAGCAGCACAGTGATCAAACATACGCTGACTGATAACAAAAATACTACTATATCAGGCATTGACATTTATACAATGCATCACGGTCAATTCGGAAATGTAAATTACTTTCACTAACATTTGAATGACATCACATTACACTATAAATATTGACATCAGCATAATGAAACAATGAAAACAATAATGATTTTCTAAAAAGCAATAAATGGTGGTGAAATATGTGATCGACTAAGTGAGGTAATTTCAGGGGCCGACCAAACTATGGCACTGCTATGACAGTGCTACATATACAGGGTCTTACATGATTGACGATTTAATAGGATATTTATTAAACGAGAGTACTGATTTTATGTCGAGTTTCTTATGAAATTGGTCAACAAGTTCCATAAATAGAGCTTACATGAGTGATAATTTAATATGATATTTATACAATGATTTTACTGATTTCATAAGAAACGAAGCTATGCCGATATTAAATTTATCATATTAAATCAATCCAAATTCTAGCTTATATTTATTATATAGACAATCATCACACATTGCAGCTGTACTGACCACATAACATAACTATACCGTCTACATTGTATATTACACTAGCACAAGTATGATTTTAACCCTCAGAATGCGGGAAACGTAAATCATTGTCTGCTGTTATTTTATATTTTGTCTTTTTCCTCAATAAAACATGGTTTGGCAGCACTTTAGAATCATTTCCATTGGAAATGATTCTAAAATGCTGTCAAATCATGTTTTTGCTGAGAAAAATGGGAGTGAAAAAAAGAAACAGCAGACAACAACATTTAATTCAGCATTGTAAAGGTTAATACCATGTGTTATTCACAGTGAAAGGCCAAATTTATGAAATGAAATCACTTACATCTGTTATTTCATTGAGTGCCGTGTCGGCGCCCAGACTGAAGTCACTGCCGGGTACGTTGTTACTGATCGTGCAGGGTACCACGGCTATAGGTATACAGAAGGCAGGGAATTTGTCACGAGCCTCCGTGATTTGTAGAGCACTGTGGTATGCCTGAAATGTAAAGGCACTACTGGTGTAGCACTCTGTACCGACTTAAAATGTTTCACTTAAAATGTTTCACGCCGAAACATGCACCGGTTTCCTGGCAAGAAGGCGCTCAACTCTACTTAGAGCTACCACATCAACACATTTTTCATATAGTAATAGGCGCAAATTGTTTGTGTTGGTTACTATAAGAAAATGTGTTGAAACAGTAGTGCAAGTAGCTGAATAGGAATTCATCAGAAATCAAGCATCTATTTTAATGTGAACACATTTACGCGGGCGTGGACGGACGACAGTCCAACAGCATGGAGATATACAGATGGATGGCTGGAAGTTAGGTTATTAGTGGGAGAATATGAAGTAGTCAGTATAATCAGGGAGCTAACTCCATCATTAATGAATATCATTAACATCAGGTTCCTAGGAATCTTATCGTACCTCAAAAAAAAACTGCCAACTATGAATGGAGCACTAACATCAAGTTTCTGTGAATCTTACCTCAAAACCGCCAACTATGAATAGGGCACTAACATCAAGTTTCTGTGAATCTTACCTCAAAACCGCCAACTATGAACAGGGCACTAACATCAAGTTCTTTAAGCTTCTCTGCTATTCTATCCAGACCATACTTGCTGGCCAGCACCCTGAAATGTCAATGTAAGTTGACCATTGGTTGAATGATGACAGATTCAATTTTATATATAGATTGATTATTTATTCAATGATTGGGGTTTTACATCCGTTCAATAGTACGGTAAGTCATATACAGATGGGAATACAACTGTATGGCGAGAGTACCAGTTGTGTAACACTGATTATTACAAAACTAATCCCCTCGCTGGCAGCCTGGATAATACTAGATGGCCGTGGCCCGCATGTCGCACCCACCGAGGCTTTAATAGTAAACCGAAAAACTTTAACCAAAAACATTAACACGGACGCACGTACGGACAGAGGTACGTACGTACGCCAATGTGCCGACTATGTCGCGCTGTCCGAAAGTGGGTGCGACAAAAATGAAGGTCCTCAGTGAGCGTGAACTTGGGTGTTCAGACGTAGCGTTTATGCGAAACAATGCACCATCCTTAGACACTGTGGCCAAATATGATGAAAATCGGGGAAGTAAAAAAAATATTTTAAAGGTGATATTTTTGTTAAAAAAATATTTTTTCGGCATAAAAACACTAAGGTGCACATCTTCAATATGTGTAGAAGACGTGTGTATAGTTTCAGATCGAATGACAGAATGGTTTCAGAGGAGTTGTGTACACAAACTCTGTACCCTATATAGAATTGTATACAAAAATGTAGAAAAAAATGGCTAACTTAAAAAGGTGATATTTTTGTTAAAAAATATTTTTTCCGCATAAAGACACCGTCCAAGGTGCACATCTTCAATGTGTGTAGAAGACGTGTGTACAGTTTCAGATCGATTGACTGAACGGTTTCAGAGGAGTTGTGTACACAAACTCTGTTCCCTATATAGAATTGTATACAAAAATGTAGAAAAAAATGGCTAAGTTAAAAAGGTGATATTTTTGTTAAAAAATGTTTTTTCGGCATAAAAACACCAAGGTGCACATCATCAATATGTGTAGAAGACATGTGTATAGTTTCAGATCGATCGACTGAACGGTTTCAGAGGAGTTGTGTACACAAACTATGCAGTTTTTCTGTCCGCCGCCGCCCGCCCCACCCAGCCCGCCGCCGCGACCGCCCGCAGTAAAACATAATACCGGTACGTACCGTTTTAAAACGGTCGTATAAAAAGCACTTGAATGGCAAATTCAATTCTCACCGGATCCAAAAGTGGCTGATCTGATGCCAGGTGCCTCTTTGTTGTGCAAGAATTTGACTAAAAACTTTATTACATACATACAAATTAACATAAACCAAAGCTCCAGATAAGGTGCGTATTGGCATAGTTTACGCACTTATTTTAGCAGAATATGCATCAATATCAAAAGTGGGAGTACAAAATACTCACAGCAATGTGAAAATACCCATTAATTTTCAAATTGAGTAGTGAACATACTGTAATAAAGTTGAAATTTACTTGCTTTTTGCAGCTCAAATAAGTGAATTTTGTAAATTTGTTGTATTTTTTTATCATTTGTTCCCAATTTAACAGAGCTGTAGGAGAACAGCATAGCTCGACTACGAGGGTTGTCGATGTACACATAGCTTGACAAAGAAGGTGGCTGCGGCCTGCATAAAAACCTTAACCAAGGTTGACTAAAAACATTAACCAAGGGATTATTGATGTACGTCACAAGGAGATAAAGTTTTCCAAGTATGGTTGCTGTAGGCCCAGGAGTAAAACCGTAACCAAGGGGAGATAACTAAGTAATCCAAGGATAAAAGTAGGTCAAGGTCAAATATAGGTCAGGGATTATTGATGTACATCATTAGGAGATGAAGTTGTCCAAGAATGGTTGATGTAGGCCCAAAAGTATTCCATATACAAGCTTGACTATAAACATTAACCAAGTAATTGAAGGTTAAATGTAGGTGAAGGTAAAATAAAGGTCAGGGGTTATTGATGTACATCCCTATGAGAAAAATTTGTTACCAAGTATGGTGTCTGTATGCACAATAGTATTCCATCTACAAGCTTGACTAAAAACCTTAACCAAGGTTGAGTAACTAGATGGCCGCGGCCTGCATGTCGCGCCTTGTGGCGAGGCATGGACACTAAAAAAAAAGATATAGTATAACGAAAAACTTTAACCAAAAAACTTTAACTGGACACACGTACGTACGTACATACGTACGTACGACAAAGTGCCGACTATATCGCGCTTTCCGCAAGCGGGCGCGAAAAAAACCTTAACCAAAAACATCAAAGTAATTTGACCTTGAGATTGGGCACAGGGGTTGCACGGGAGGGGGGAAGAATGAAAATATAGATGATGATAAACACCCATGTGAAGTTTCAAGGTAATGGGCAAAGTAGTTGCAGAGATATAGTATAACGAAAAAATTTAACCAAAAAGCTTAACTAAAAACTTTAATTTCCACTTAAGCAAAAACTTTTATTAACCAAAAAACTTAACCAAAAACAAAAATTCAAAGTAATTTGACCTTGACATTGGGCACAGGGGCCGCACGGGAGGGGGTAGAATGAAAATATAGATGATGATAAACACCCATGTGAAGTTTTTCAAGGTAATGGGCAAAGCAGTTGCAGAGATATATATAACGAAAAACTTTAACCAAAAAACTTAACCAAAAACTACAAAAACAACTTAACCAAAAACTTCAAAGTAATTTGACCTTGACATTGGGCACAGGGGCCGCACGGGAAGGGTGTAGAATAAAAATATAGATGATGATAAACACCCATGTGAAGTTTTCAAGGAAATGGGCAAAGCAGTTGCAGAGATATAGTATAACGAAAAACTTTAACCAAAAAACTTAACCAAAAACTTCAAAGTAATTTGACCTTGACATTGGGCACAGGGGCCGCACGGGAGGGGTGTAGAATAAAAATATAGATGATGATAAACACCCATGTGAAGTTTTCAAGGTAATGGGCAAAGCAGTTGCAGAGATATAGTATAACAAAAAACTTTAACCAAAAAACTTAACCAAAAACTTTAACCAAAAAACTTAACCAAAAAACTTAACCAAAAACTTTAACCAAAGAACTTAACCAAAAACTTCAAAGTATTTTGACCTTGACATTGGGCACAGAGGCCGCACATGGAGGGGGGTAGAATGAAAATATAGATGATGATAAACACCCAATATGAGTTTCAAGTAATGCCAGCAGTTATTCAGAGATATAGTATAACGAAAAACTTTAACCAAAAAACTTAACCAAAAACTAACCAAAAAACTTAACCAAAAACTTCAAAAACTAATAATTTGACCTTGACATTGGGCACAAGGCCGCACGGGAGGGGGGTAGAATGAAAATATAGACGATGATAAACACCCATGTGAAGTTTCAAGGTAATGGGCAAAGCAGTTGCAGAGATATAGTATAACGAAAAACTTTAACCAAAAACTTTAACCAAAAAACTTAACCAAAAACTTTAACCAAAGAACTTAACCAAAAACTTTAACCAAAAAACTTAACCAAACAACTTAACCAAAAACTTTAACCGCCAAAGTGCGACTATATCGCGCTTTCCACAAGCGGGTGCGACAAAAACCTTAACCAAGGGGAATTAAGGTTAAAGTAAATTTAAGGTTAAATTGTAGGTCAAGGTCAAATATAGGTCAGGGGTTGTTGATGTACATCACTAGGAGATGAAGTTGTTGTCCAAGTATGGTTGGTGTAGGGCCATGAGTATTCCATATACAAGCTTGACTAAAAACCTTAACCAAAGAGAATTAAGTAAGTAATTCAAGAGGAAATGTAGGTCAAAGTCAAATATAGATCAGGGGTTATTGATGTACATCACTATGACAAAAGGTTGTCCAAGTATGGTGTCTGTATGCACAATAGTATTCCATGTACAAGCTTGAGTAAAAAGCTTAACCAAGGTCGAGTAAAAACCTTAACCAAGGGGAATTAAGTAAGTAATTCAAGGTTAAATGTAGGTCAAGGTCAAATATAGGTCAGGGGTTGTTGATGTACATCACTAGGAGATGAAGTTGTCCAAGTATGGTTGGTGTAGGGCCAGGAGTATTCCATATACAAGCTTGACTAAAAATCTTACCCAAGGGGAAATAACTAAGTAATTCAAGGTTAAAAGTAGGTCAAGGTGAAATATAGGTCAGGGATTATTGATGTACATCTCTAGGAGATGAAGTTGTCCAAGTATGGTTGGTGTAGGGCCATGAGTATTCCATCTACAAGCTTGACTAAAAACCTTAACCAAAGAGAATTAAGTAAGTAATTCAAGAGGAAATGTAGGTCAAGGTCAAATATAGATCAGGGGTTATTGATGTACATCACTATGACAAAAGGTTGTCCAAGTATGGTGTCTGTATGCACAATAGTATTCCATGTACAAGCTTGAGTAAAAAGCTTAACCAAGGTCGAGTAAAAACCTTAACCAAGGGGAATTAACTAAGTAATTCAAGGTTAAATGTAGGTCAAGGTCAAATATAGGTCAGGGGTTGTTGATGTACATCAATAGGAGATGAAGTTGTCCAAGTATGGTTGGTGTAGGGCCAGGAGTATTCCATGTACATGCTTGACTAAAAACGTTAACCAATGGGAATTAAGTAAGTAATTTCAAGAGAAAAAAATGTAGGTCAAGGTCAATATAGATCAGGGGTTGTTGATGTACATCACTAGGAGATGAAGTGTCCAAGTTATGGTAGGGTGTACCAAGTATGGTTGTAGGGCCATAGTATTCCATATAGAAGGTTGACTAAAAACCTTAACCAAAATGAATTAAGTAAGTAATTGAAGAGGAAATGTAGGTGAAGGTCAAATATAGATCAGGGGTTATTGATGTACATACCTATGAGAAAAGGTTGTCGAAGTATGGTGTCTGGATGCACAATAGTATTCAATGTAGAAGCTTGAAAAAAAACCTTAACCAAGGTTGACTAAAAACCTTAACCAAGAGGAATTAAGTAAGTAATTCAAGAGGAAATGTAGGTGAAGGTCAAATATAGATGAGGGGTTATTGGTGTGCATCACTAGGAGAGTTGTCCAAGTATGGTGGGTGTAGGGCCAGTAGTATTGCATATACAAGCTTTACTAAAAACCTTAACCAAGGTTGAGTAAAAACCTTAACCAAGGGGAATTAACCAAGTAATTGAAGAGGAAATGTAGGTCAAGGTCAAATATAGATCAGGGGTTATTGATGTACATCACTAGGAGATGAAGTTGTCCAAGTATGGTGGGTGTAGGGCCAGTAGTATTCCATATACAAGCTTGACTAAAAACCTTAACCAAGGCGTGATGGTGACGCCGACGCCGACGCCGGGGCGACAACATAAGCTCTACTTATTCTTCGAATAGTTGAGCTAAAAAGGAAGATAATCTATATACATTTGTAAAAGTAAAATATTTAAATTTGAAATATGGAGGTGTAATACTCTTTAGACACAAAACTTATCTAGAGCTCTTCATAAACTAGCCCTTACTTCTTGGTACCAAGTAGAGAGCCTCCTTTCCCGGACCAGCCCTGTACCTCCATCCAGCTAATCGGCTTCACCTGTCATAGATAGACATCCAAAGTTGAGTAAGGGTCATCAGTTTACAACATAGTCATATTACATGTGGCTGTGACTGCAGAAATGGGACTTAAGGAATTTCTGGCCAGTGTAGATCCACACTGCCGTAGCCTGAAAATTATCTATATAGTGCGTTGAAGCATATCAGGTTTTCATTGGAGTGGCGAACAGTGCAGATCCTGATCAGACTGTGCGGATGCACAGGCTGATCTGGATCAACACTGGTCGCAAAAACCATAAGCTCCATTTCTTCAGTCACAGCCACATACGACCTGCCACAGAAAAATGGGGCCAATAGAGCTTTGGACCAGTGTATGCTGAGCTCACAATCAGCTTGAACTCCAGTACAATCATACGAGGCACGCCATGTGATATTTTTACCTTCGGACATTAAATACGTTTACTCTGAATATTTTGTCAACTACTAACATAATTTACGGAAAATATGACATTTTCTGTAAATATATTTCATGAAATTACGCAGATGTCCGAAGGTACAAAGTCACATGGCGTGTCTCATATATAGATGTAAAATATGGACCCGGATCTCTTTTATGGCTGTATTGATTAAAAAAAAAAGGTGCAGATATCTTCTGAAAATGATGGTTAAAGATAACAAAAACTTCAGGGCCTAATTCCACACATGCTCTTGAATTTATGTCAACTTTCGACATCATGTATGGAAAATATATAGTTGATATTTACAGAAAATATGGATATGAAGATATTTTTTGATGAGCTGGGTGTTTTCTTTATTTCTCCATGAGAATATATGTTGTTACCACTCATTTGAACCATCTCGACGAGACAGTTCATCTGAGTGGTAACAAAATATACATGTATATATGATCAAAATAATTGAAAAATGATGCTAAAATAAGGGAGATACTTCCTGAGCCGGGCCCATGTAATTTAGAAGCAGACTAAATGTTTGTTGGACTAAATAACGAAGCATGCATACCGGTACACTTAACAGACTGCACAGATCAGTGGCTACACTGATCATGTATGCAAAAAGCCCCATGTTGTCCCGGCAAGTCACATATAATACAGGCAAACTGTAGTAAAGATAACTGGTCTGAAAATGCGACGAACTACTGGCGGCTATCCTCAAAACTGAGGGTATACACTATGTAATACTGCAAGCACAATTGCTACCGTATTAAAATACGTTAAAACAATTCGAAAATATGCAAAAGTGAAGGCTAAAAGACTATTTTAATCATGTGACTATGTCATTTAGTGTACATGCAAAGCATCTGCGTTTTTAGACAAACATTTCTGGCAATTACTATGTTTCACAACAGTGCTTAAAATTTTATTGAGCGAATACATTTGCTAAATGCACAAGAAGAACAATTTGATTTCACAGGTACGCCGACGACACAGGGATCTTAGAACACACATAAAACTGCAGCGGAGCATTATACCAAGTCACACACCTGTTACAAACCATAGGTGGAAGACTCGGACCTGTGACACAAAAAAATCTTTTACCCCACCCACTTGGTCTCATACAGTACTATGTATACATAGAAGATAGTACTGTATGAGACCAAGTGGGTGGGGTAATATATATTTTTTGTAATGGTCATTATTTTGTGTCACAGGTCCGAGTCTTCCACCTGTGTTACAAACAAGGCTATTTATTAGTCAACTAGCTTCTAATAGAATCCCAGTACAAGGCTAGTGTATTTTAAATGCATTGATATGGTGTATTAGTGAACTACGGTACTTGGTGTATCATTGGAGGCTGTGATGTGGTTTCGTACCTAAGAACATGACTATATCTCATGGAAAATATTTACAATAAATTCCGTAAATGACATTGAAAGCTGGTGAAATGTTCATAGCATATGAATTTGATTCCGCATTTGCTGTGAAAATGTTGTCATCTTCCGACGCCAGTTACAGAAAATGTCACAGTTTCTGTAAATAAAACTGCACATGTTCTTAGGTACAAAATCACATCAGGGCACGAAAATTCAATTTTTGTAATGTAGATTTCTTAATTTTGCCATTCCTGTCAAAGTAAGGACGAGTAAAAATTTCAAGAAGTTTCGTGCCCTGCACATGGCATGTCTCATTTGAGGCGGTGATGTGGGATCACTTTGTTTTATGCTATTTTGTGCATTGTTTGTTGTCATGCGTATGTGTGCAATGTTGATCATCATTATAGTTAGTGTAGTGGAATTTGTGACTTTATTACTGCTCATTTTGTTACATTATTTGTGGCTGTTACTGGAGAAATGGGGCTTATGTGTTTTGCGACCAGTGTAGATCCAGATCAGCCTGTGCATCCGCACAGTCTGATCAGGATCTGCACTGTTCGCCATTCCATCAATGAAACATCTGCCATGCTCTGACCACAGGGCTACTAAAATAAGTCCATTATATTCAAATCAATATGAAGATCTTACTGTGTGTTACAAGTGGGTGGGGTAATATTCAATGTTGCCTGTGCTTCTGTCAAGCAATATACATTTATATCGTTATCAGGCTACAGCAGTGTGCTATTTTATCAGTTAACCCTTAGACGCTACTCACAACAATTGTCGGCTGCTGTTGCTTTTATATCTTGCCTTATTTCTCAATAAAAACATGGTTTGAAAGCACTTCAGAATCATTTCCAAGGAAATAATTCTGAAGTGCTGTCAAAGTATGTTTAAATTATTCTAAAGTGCTGTCAAAGCATGTTTTTGATGATAACAAGAATTCCGCGGAATCAAATGTCTCGCCTTGTTCCGCCTTGACCTTGACCCTGGGGCCTTGACCTTGACCCCAAGAATAGTCCTATATTCATCTACAAATCATAGTAAAGGTATGTATAAAGTTTGATGACTGTAGCTGATAAGGTGTTCAAGTAATGACCGTAACACAAAAACTTAACATTGAATGATGACGACGACGACTCCGGAAAAGCAAAACCTTAGTCTCGCTTTCCGCTTTCGCGGGCGAGACAAAAATGGTAAATAGAAAATAAACAGCAGACAACAAAAAAAATAAGATAGCGGTCTAAGGGTTAAACTGGTCACAAATCCAATAAGCCACTTCTTCAGTCACAGCCACAATTACACTTTCTTGTTCATGGTGGATTGTGGGTGTTCTTGAGACTCGATTTGTGTTGTGGGTTTGGCTTGTAAAACAATTTTCTTCCATTTTTCATGCAGTTTGTATATTGTGTATATTGTGGGTTAGGGATTGGTTTGGTCAAGGTGTTATTGGACAAATGGGCAACAGTGTATGTCCATTTGGTTATATTATATTGTGGCAGTGCTTGGGTTGGTCATTTGTGCAGTTTCCTGGTATTGTAATATTGGATAGTCGGCGCTTCAACTTGGCTTGGTCATGTGGAACTGTAGTGGCGAGTGGTTGTTGCAGTATTAAAATAATAAAAGGTCTATGGTTATATTGTGAACAATCTAGCTAGCCTAATCAAGAACACAAGGTTAACACAATACACACATAATACATGCTACACAAGGCACAGCTACAGCTAAGTTTCTTTGGGTAAAACAATGCTGAACACAGCTGAAAATGGTAATCAAAATTTGTAGCCAGTTGGAAATAAAATTATCTACTTTCATGCCAAACAAATCTCATCATTTAACCCTTACAGTGCTGAATTAAAATTTGTCGTCAGCTGTTTATTTTTTATTTTCCATTTTTCTTATCAAAAACATGGTTTGGCAGCACTTGGAAATGATTCTAAAATGCTGCCAATCCATGTTTTTACTGAGAGAAGAGAAAACAAGAGGGCCATGATGGCCCTAATTCGCTCACCTGACTTCATGAACACCAGAGGAGAATGTGACATTGAGTTCATGTTTTAAAAAAATTGTGCTATTTTTAGATGGCGGTCATCTTGGATTAAGCGATGACACTCATTTTACCAAATCTGAAAATGCTTCACCCAAGGATCTTAACTTCCTATGAAGTTTGGCCAGCATCGGCCATGTGGTTCCTGAGAAAAAGACGTAAATGGACCTTTTGGTGGCCATCATGGATGATATAATCATCCGATTCCGACAAATATTGCACCAGAGCAATCGCCTCATCGATACCTTCAATTTGATTTTGGCATGAGCATATTCGGTCAAAAATAAAATTTGACCCCAATTTGACCCCACGGGCCATGCCCATTTTGGCGGCCATCTTGGATGACATAACAATCCAATTTCGACAAAGAATGTACCAGAGTGATCGCCTCATTGATACCTTCGATTTGATATATAACATGACCATATTCGGTCAAAAATAAAATTTGACCCCAATTTGACCACACGGGCCACGCCCATTTTTGACCCCGGGGTCACCATTTTAACAACTATGAAAGAGAAATGTACATCGCTCATTCCTACCAAGTTTCGTCGAAATCCGGCCAGCGGTTCGTGAGAAGATTTTTTTAGACGGCGGCCATCTTGGATTAGTGATGACCTCCATTTTAACAAATCTGAAAAGGGTTCACCCATGGACCATAACATGTTTAAGTTTGGCTACCATGGGCCAAGCGGTTCATGTGAAGAAGAATTTTTAAATCTCTAATAAAAGAACGACCTTTTGACATTTCGGCGGCCATCTTGGATGACATAACAATCCGATTTCGACAAAAAATGTACCAGAGTGATCGCCTGATTGATACCTTCGATTTGATATATAACATGACCATATTCGGTCAAAAATAAAATTTGACCCTACGGGCCACGCCCATTTTTGACCCCGGGGGTCACCATTTTAACAACTTGAAAGAGCATTGTACAATCGATCATTCCTACCAAGTTTCGTCGAAATCATGCTAGCGGTTCATGAGAAGAAGATTTTTTAAGAATTAATGCTATTTTTAGACTCGGGCCACCATCTTGGATTAGCGATGACCTCCATTTTAACAAATCTGAAAAGGCTTCACCATGGACCATAACTTTTAAGTTTGGCTACCATGGGCCCAAGCGGTTCAAGTGAAGAAGAATTTTGAAATCTCTAATAAAAGAACGACCTTTTGACATTTCGGCGGCCATCTTGGATGACATAACAATCCGATTTCGACAAAGAATGTACCAGAGTGATCGCCTCATTGATACCTTCGATTTGATATATAACATGACCATATTCCGTCAAAAATAAAATTTGACCCCAATTTGACCCCACGGGCCACACCCATTTTTGACCCCGGGGTCACCATTTTAACAACTTTGAAAGAGCAATGTACATCGATCATTCCTACCAAGTTTCGTCGAAATCCGGCCAGCGGTTCATGAGAAGAAGATTTTTTAAGAATGTATGCTATTTTTAGACGGCGGCCATCTTGGATTAGCGATGATCTCTATTTTAACAAATCTGAAAAAGCTTCACCCATGGACCATAACTTTTAAGTTTCGCTACCATGGGCCAAGCGGTTCATGTGAAGAAGAATTTTGAAATCTCTAATAAAAGAACGACCTTTTGACCTTTCGGCGGCCATCTTGGATGACATCACAATCCGATTCCGACAAAAAATGCAACAGAGTGATCGCCTCATTGATACCTTCAATTTGATATATGACATGACCATATTCACTCAAAAATAAAATTTGACCCCAATTTGACCCCACGGGCCACGCCCATTTTTGACCCCGGGGTCACCATTTTAACAACTTTGAAAGAGCAATGTACATCGATCATTCCTACCAAGTTTTGTCGAAATCCGGTTGGCGGTTCTTGAGAAGAAGATTTTTTAAGAATTTGTGCTATTTTTAGACGGCGGCCATCTTGGATTACGTAATGACGTCATTTTAACAATTTTGTAATCCCCCTACCTAAGGACCATGATCATGAAGTTTGGTGACTATAGACCCAATGGTTACCGAGGAGAAGACGTTTGAAAATGTTCACGGACGACGACGGACGACGACGGACGACGACAGACGACGACGGACACATTGCGGTAACAATAGCTCACATGAGCTTCGCTCAGGTGAGCTAAAAATATGAATTATCAGCAGACGACTATTTTCGGTTCCCGCATTCTAAGGGTTAAAGCATAAAGCTTATGATGAATGTCAAGGTGTCTGATTGACAGAGCTAGAGATGACCGAAGACCCTGCCAATCAAGTTGCTTGTTTTCGAGCAAAATTTAAAGAACATAATCGGAATGATTTATGTAAATGACAAGCTAATGTCCAAGTACTCTTGACTAGCAATATGGATCAACCATATGAGAACGCAGATATAGACAGAGCTCATGATATTAAAACTTTCTGAGCAAGCACTCAGTTCTTGTACTCAAAATTAGAAAGTTTGATTGGCCGAGACTGGCTCAAACTTCCTGATTAGAAGTAAAACGTCCGAGAACACGATCAGGAAATTATAATTCCGGGACCTGGGTCAATTCTTATAAAACCATCTGTACAAATTTAGAGAACATGCTCAGATAGGTCCATTTTTACAATCACAGGCACATATACCTGTTTGTTGGCATGCTTGGTTTAGATGTCGTGCACAGGTTCACACAAAGAAACTTCCAAACAATACATGTGATACATTGAGTGACAGTGGGGCCTACCTGTAGATTTTCTAACATTTTATATGTGTGCTAAGAAATAATCTTAGCAGTTTTCAAGTGGCATATATTTTACATTTACATGTGCATGTATATAGAATACCAGTCAAGTGACTTTGATGTCAAGTTTATCAGCTGAGGTTCAGAATTCCGACGCTCACTGGGAATTCCTATTGTTCCTGAGCCAAGCCAGATAAACTTGATATCAAAAGAGACAAGCCTCTTATTCTGTTTATCAGGCAACATTTTATGCTAGACTATACACATGCACAATGAACATAAACGAATCTGATTTCCATTCAACGGCTATGATGGTTTCGTTGAATGGAACTCAGACTTGTTTATGCTGCACCATTTCACTAATGCCTCCCAGTAGTGAGTTTATGCCAGGGGTAATTTGACTCCTCTGTGCATTTTTTAGAGTTGTTTGGTCAAATTTAGGAGTCAAATGTCATTTGACATCTAATTTCATCAACAAACTTTGCACAATTTCAAATGATAAAAATAATTAGCTTACAAATAATCTATTTCAGTACTAATATCAAATAAAACTATGAAACTTAGGAGAAAATGCATTTTTTGAAGTGAATGACTCAGTCAAAATGACTCCCTACCAATTGAGTTTATGAGTCGGTTAATTAATTGATCCTGTTTGGGAGTCATTGGGAGCTTTGTTAGGTACATTAATTTGAAGTTGTTCAATCAATGAAGTATCGTAGAGAGTAATTTTGTATCCAGATTGACCAGGCTATGTGTATCCTGGTCAATACACGATATGATGAAAATGTCGTTACAAGGTGTGTGACCAGCTTAGATACTGATCATCATTGAACTTGTACAGTCAATAGATCAACAAACAAAACTGCTATTCGGAGATATGGATAGTGTTAGATTGATTGACCAGCCATCAGCATAGGCCCAGATCGGCATGCATAGATCTGTAGGCCGAACTGGAGCTACAACTGGTCGCACACGTCATAAGGTCCAACTTCTCTACAAGTACCATGAATTACGTTTCTTTGGATAAGTTTTAAAAGAAATACAGTCCATTTTCTTGACTAGCTTCAAATCATTTTTAGAAACAGAAATTCTGATGGTGTAATTTGATGGACATCCACCATTTCCTCCCATACTCTTTGTCTCAGACAACTGGCAATACTTGATGAGCTGACAAATCACATTTAGAGCAACTTAGCCCAAGATCAACCTGCATATAATCACATTTTGTTCAGGGCCTACACTGCTCACCCGCCGCACAAGACCATTTTTAATTAACCCATTAAAGACGGGATACAACAATAGTAGTATGAAACTTTTTACGGGAAAAAAAACCTATTTTATTTATTTCATCTCGAAAGTATATGTTGTTACCACTTATTTGAACCGTCTCGATGAGACGGTTCAAATGAGTGGTAACAACATATACCTTAATGGAGAAATAAACAAAATACTTACATTTTTTCAACAAAAATGATCGCATCCATAGAATGAAACAGTCTAAATGACTCTGTGCCACTGACCAATCAAAATATGCAAGTCAAAATTGCAAGGGATTAATGGCACAAGTCCAATAAACAAAGTCATCACAATGATGAGTGTATGTGTTAGGAAAACCTGTGTTGGTTATACGAAGTACAAAGTTACAACGGTAATGTAGTGAAACAGTGTGACCTCTCTAAATCGGGACACCAAACGAGTCACAGTGTTATGGGTTTCACTGTCATTTATTTCTGTCTGTTCGTGATTGCAAAAGACACACACGTATTGTACTCACATGCCTAAATGTGAGTGGATCCTCACGGAAATGGACAGGTGTCCGGTTTAGTGAGGTTCCATTGTAATTCAGATATATGAACCCGCCAAGACGTATGTGTGTGCTTTGTAGTTAGGCCATAGCAATTTCTTTCTCTGTTAAGCGTCCGCATGCGGGCAGGGTTTGAAAGTGGTTCTGTGAAAAAAAAAACACAAAATGTATGCTATTTTACACTATTTACTGGTTAAGTAATATGAAAACTGATTCGGGAATTATTAAATCTGTTCCTGAATGTCCACTTAATAAGTTTAATAAGAGTTTTTTCTTCTTTTTTTTCTAAAGTTTGTTGGCTGAAATTTAAATTTATGCTTAAAGTTTTAAAATACATTTACCTTCGGGTTTTTTCCAGGTAGGTTTTGGTCAACTGGGTGGACGCTTAACATAGAAAAGATATGGTATGGCCTTAACTGGCATCCGGTTGAGAGAGGTTCAGCTGTACAACATATTGTGTTACAGAGCAGTTGCAGAAACGTAACACTGCAAATACTCAAGCACTCTCCACTACAGGAGTATTTGTATTGTTATGTTTCCGCGACTATAGTCCATTTCACGAAAGCTGCCCAAATTTTACGGCCATATAAACAATTCAAAAACAATATTTTTTTCGATAATATTAAATTAAAGGAAAATTTAAGAATGAGCCTTCTTTTTATTTCGTGAAATTTTGTCAAATATTGATTTTATTACGAAAAATTGATTTCTCTATGGGAATTTAACATGGGGGAAAAAGAGGTAGAGGAGTGTGGGAGGAGTCAAAAAACGAAATTAACTCCGAAACCTAGCTAGATAGCTTGGAAATGATCTAAGAAAACAAGTTAAATTTTGAAAATCGGTCCAGGATTACTGAAATTCTAAAACAGTTTCCCCATGTTAAATCCCCATAGACATCTTCACTCTGCACTCTGTGAAGATGTCTATGGGGATTTAACATGGGGAAATTGTTTTTTCGCAATAAAATCAATATTTGACCAAATTTCACGAAATAAAAAGAAGGCTCATTCTTAAATTTTCCTTTAATTTAATATTATCGAAACAAATAATGTTTTTGCATTGTCTATATAGCCGTAAAATTTGGGCAGCTTTCGTGAAACAGACAGTAGATACGAAGGAGCAGTAAGTGTATACACGGTGAATAACCCTACAGTCACTCTGACATCATCAATGAACAACGATAGCTTACCGCATCCACAACATGAGTTAGCTGCAATTCAAATATACAAACTAGACTTTAGATATGTCATGTTCAAGTTCACCTACTAGAATGTAGATTGCCAAAAGATGACAGACCACAAATATAAAACGTATATATTAGTCTTGTTTAGGTGAGCATGAAAAACTATGATTTTAGAATCAAAATAAAGTCCAGTCACAGCATGATATAACATGCAGTCACTTTCGTGTTGCCGGCAGACAGAAGAAACATTTATCTAAATAATTACCATCCACAGTTTTTTTAATAATTTGAAGTATCTTCATCAAATATTGACTTTCATAGGATTTAAATATGGGGCTAAAAGTATATTCATTAACAACAACTTGTGTATTTTCAAAATTTATCATTTATTTCTTTGTTCATTTCATTTCCACTATGTAGAGCCAGCTTTTGTAGACAATTTCCCGAATTAAAGTTCCATGGGAAAATCTTTTTCCCAATAAAATCACATACTTTTCATAATTTCTTGAAAAAAAAAGACCGTAATATTTAAATTTTGAACATAAAACGTTTAATTGTCCACGTTTGATTGGATAGAACATTTAGAACAGACAGTAGCCTGAATCAGCTGTGTCTACATGACCAGGATCTGGTGATAAATGTTTTTTGGTCATTTGTGACTGTGACTGGAGACATGGGGCTTATGGGGTTTGTGACTACATGTAGTGCAGCTGCTGATCAAATAGCACACTCACCTAGCCTGATAACGATCTAACAAGAGGGCCATGATGGCCCTAATTCGCTCACCTAATTGTGCTATTTTTAGATGGCGGTCATCTTGGATTAAGCGATGACTCTCATTTTACAAAATCTGAAAATGCTTCACCCAGCATCGGCCATGTGGTTCCTGAGAAAAAGACGTTAAAAATCTTGAATAAATGGACCTTTTGGTGGCCATCATGGATGACATAATCATCCGATTCCGACAAATATTGCACCAGAGTGATCGCCTCATTGATACCTTCAATTTGATATATGACATGACCATATTCAGCCAAAAATAAAATTTGACCCAATTTGACCCCACGGGCCACGCCCATTTTTGACCCCGGGATCACCATTTTAACAACTTTCAAAGAGCAATGTACATCGATCATTCCTACCAAGTTTCGTCGAAATCCGGCTAGCGGTTCATGAGAAGAAGATTTTTTAAGAATTTATGCTATTTTTAGACGGCGGCCATCTTGGATTAGCGATGACCTCCATTTTAACAAACCTGAAAAGGCTTCACCCATGGACCATAACTTTTAAGTTTGGCTACCATGGGCCAAGCGGTTCATGTGAAGAAGAATTTTGAAATCTCTAATAAAAGAACGACCTTTTGACATTTCTGCGGCCATCTTGGATGAAATAACAATCCGATTTGGACGACAAATGTACCAGAGTGATCGCCTCATTGATACCTTCGATTTGATATATAACATGACCATATTCGGCCAAAAATAAAATTTGACCCCCAGGGCCACGCCCCCATTTTTTTTTTACCCCGGGGGTCACCATTTTAACAACTTTGTTAAAAGAGCATTGTACATCGATCATTCCTACCAAGTTTCGTCGAAATCCGGCTAGCGGTTCATGAGAAGAAGATTTTTTAAGAATTTATGCTATTTTTAGACGGCGGCCATCTTGGATTAGCGATGACCTCCATTTTAACAAATCTGAAAAGGCTTCACACTTGGACCATAACTTTTAAGTTTGGCTACCATGGGCCAAGCGGTTCATGTGAAGAAGAATTTTGAAATCTCTAATAAAAGAACAACCTTTTGACCTTTCGGCGGCCATCTTGGATGACATAACAATCCGATTTCGACAGAAAATGCACCAGAGTGATCGCCTCATTGATACCTTCAATTTGATATATGACATGACCATATTCGGTCAAAAATAAAATTTGACCCCAATTTGACCCCACGGGCCATGCCCATTTTTGACCCCGGGGTCACCATTTTAACAACTTTGAAAGAGCAATGTACATCGATCATTCCTACCAAGTTTTGTCGAAATCCGGCTAGCGGTTCATGAGAAGAAGATTTTTTAAGAATATATGCTATTTTTAGACGGCGGCCATCTTGGATTAGCGATGACCTCTATTTTAACAAATCTGAAAAGGCTTCACCCATGGACCATAACATGTTTAAGTTTGGCTACCATGGGCCAAGCGGTTCATGTGAAGAAGAATTTTGAAATCTCTAATAAAAGAACAACCTTTTGACCTTTCGGCGGCCATCTTGGATGACATAACAATCCGATTTCGACAGAAAATGCACCAGAGTGATCGCCTCATTGATACCTTCAATTGATATATGACATTGACCATATTCAGTCAAAAATAAAATTTGACCCCAATTTGACCTCACGGGCCACGCCCATTTTTGACCCCGGGGTCACCATTTTAACAACTTTAAAAGAGCAATGTACATCGATCATTCCTACCAAGTTTCGTTGAAATCCGGCTAGCGGTTCATGAGAAGAAGATTTTTTTAAGAATTTATGCCATTTATAGACGGCGGCCATCTTGGATTAGCGATGACCTCTATTTTAACAAATCTGAAAAGGCTTCACCCATGGACCATAACATGTTTAAGTTTGGCTACCATGGGCCAAGCGGTTCATGTGAAGAAGAATTTTGAAATCTCTAATAAAAGAACGACCTTTTGACATTTCTGCGGCCATCTTGGATGAAATAACAATCCGATTTGGACAACAAATGTACCAGAGTGATCGCCTCATTGATACCTTCGATTTGATATATAACATGACCATATTCGGTCAAAAATAAAATTTTACCCCACGGGCCACGCCCATTTTTGACCCCGGGGTCACCATTTTAACAACTTTGAAAGAGCATTGTACATCGATCATTCCTACCAAGTTTCGTCGAAATCCGGCTAGCGGTTCATGAGAAGAAGATTTTTTAAGAATTTATGCTATTTTTTAGACGGCGGCCATCTTGGATTAGCGATGACCTCCATTTTAACAAATCTGAAAAGGCTTCACACTTGGACCATAACTTTTAAGTTTGGCTACCATGGGCCAAGCGGTTCATGTGAAGAAGAATTTTGAAATCTCTAATAAAAGAACGACCTTTTGACCTTTCGGCGGCCATCTTGGATGACATAACAATCCGATTTCGACAGAAAATGCACCAGAGTGATCGCCTCATTGATACCTTCAATTTGATATATGACATGACCATATTCGGACAAAATTAAAATGACCCCAATTTGACCCACGGGCCACGCCCATTTTTGACCCCGGGGTCACCATTTTAACAAATTTGAAATGAAAGAGCAATGTACATTGATCATTCCTACCAAGTTTCGTCGAAATCGGCTCTAGCGGTTCATGAGAAGATTTTTTAAGAATTTATGCTATTTTTAGACGGCGGCCATCTTGGATTAGCGATGATCTCTATTTTAACAAATCTGAAAAGGCTTCACCCATGGACCATAACTTTTAAGTTTGGCTTACCATGGGCCAAGCGGTTCATGTGAAGAAGAATTTTGAAATCTCTAATAAAGAACGACCTTTTGACCTTTCGGCGGCCATCTTGGATGACATAACAATCCGATTTCGACAGAAAATGCACCAGAGTGATCGCCTCATTGATACCTTCAATTTGATATATGACATGACCATATTCGGTCAAAAATAAAATTTGACCCCAATTTGACCCCACGGGCCACGCCCATTTTTGACCCTGGAGTCACCATTTTAACAACTTTGAAAGAGCAATGTACATCGATCATTCCTACCAAGTTTCGTCGAAATCCGGCAAGCGGTTCATGAGAAGAAGATTTTTTAAGAATTTGTGCTATTTTTAGACGGCGGCCATCTTGGATTAGCGATGACCTCCATTTTAACAAATCTGAAAAGGCTTCACACTTGGACCATAACTTTTAAGTTTGGCTACCATGGGCCTAGCGGTTCATGTGAAGAAGAATTTTGAAATCTCTAATAAAAGAACAACCTTTTGACCTTTCGGCGGCCATCTTGGATGACATAACAATCCGATTTCGACAGAAAATGCACCAGAGTGATCGCCTCATTGATACCTTCAATTTGATATATGACATGACCATATTCGGTCAAAAATAAAATTTGACCCCAATTTGACCCCACAGGCCATGCCCATTTTTGACCCCGGGGTCACCATTTTAACAACTTTGAAAGAGCAATGTACATCGATCGTTCCTACCAAGTTTTGTCGAAATCCGGCTAGCGGTTCATGAGAAGAAGATTTTTTAAGAATATATGCTATTTTTAGATGGCGGCCATCTTGGATTAGCGATGACCTCTATTTTAACAAATCTGAAAAGGCTTCACCCATGGACCATAACATGTTTAAGTTTGGCTACCATGGGCCAAGCGGTTCATGTGAAGAAGAATTTTGAAATCTCTAATAAAAGAACGACCTTTTGACCTTTCGGCGGCCATCTTGGATGACATAACAATCCGATTTCGACAGAAAATGCACCAGAGTGATCGCCTCATTGATACCTTCAATTTGATATATGACATGACCATATTCAGTCAAAAATAAAATTTGACCCCAATTTGACCTCACGGGCCACGCCCATTTTTGACCCCGGGGTCACCATTTTAACAACTTTCAAAGAGCAATGTACATCGATCATTCCTACCAAGTTTCGTTGAAATCCGGCTAGCGGTTCATGAGAAGAAGATTTTTTTAAGAATTTATGCCATTTTTAGACGGCGGCCATCTTGGATTAGCGATAACCTCTATTTTAACAAATCTGAAAAGGCTTCACCCATGGACCATAACATGTTTAAGTTTGGTTTCTACCATGGGCCAAGCGGTTCATGTGAAGAAGAATTTTGAAATCTCTAATAAAAGAACGACCTTTTGACATTTCTGTGGCCATCTTGGATGAAATAACAATCCGATTTGGACAACAAATGTACCAGAGTGATCGCCTCATTGATACCTTCGATTTGATATATAACATGACCATATTCGGTCAAAAATAAAATTTGACCCCACGGGCCACGCCCATTTTTGACCCCGGGGTCACCATTTTAACAACTTTGAAAGAGCATTGTACATCGATCATTCCTACCAAGTTTCGTCGAAATCGGTCTAGCGGTTCATGAGAAGAAGATTTTTAAGAATTTATGCTATATTTTTAGACGGCGGCCATCTTGGATTAGCGATGACCTCCATTTTAACAAATCTGAAAAGGCTTCACACTTGGACCATAACTTTTAATGTTTGGCTACCATGGGCCAAGCGGTTCATGTGAAGAAGAATTTTGAAATCTCTAATAAAAGAACGACCTTTTGACCTTTCGGCGGCCATCTTGGATGACATAACAATCCGATTTCGACAGAAAATGAACCAGAGTGATCGCCTCATTGATACTTCAATTTGATATATGACATGACCATATTCGGACAAAATTAAAATTTAAAAATTTGACCCCAATTTGACCCCACGGGCCACGCCCATTTTTGACCCCGGGGTCACCATTTTAACAAATTTAAATTTTAGCAATGTACATCGATCATTCCTACCAAGTTTCGTCGAAATCCGGCTAGCGGTTCATGAGAAGAATTTTTTAAGAATTTATGCTATTTTTAGACGGCGGCCATCTTGGATTAGCGATGACCTCTATTTTAACAAATCTGAAAAGGCTTCACCCATGGACCATAACTTTTAAGTTTGGCTACCATGGGCCAAGCGGTTCATGTGAAGAAGAATTTTGAAATCTCTAATAAAAGAACGACCTTTTGACCTTTCGGCGGCCATCTTGGATGACATAACATCCGATTTCGACAGAAAATGCACCAGAGTGATCGCCTCATTGATACCTTCAATTTGATATATGACATGACCATATTCGGTCAAAAATAAAATTTGACCCCAATTTGACCCACGGGCCACGCCCATTTTTGACCCTGGAGTCACCATTTTAACAACTTTGAAAAGAGCAATGTACATCGATCATTCCTACCAAGTTTCGTCGAAATCCGGCAAGCGGTTCATGAGAAGATTTTTTAAGAATTTGTGCTATTTTTTAGACGGCGGCCATCTTGGATTAGCGATGACCTCCATTTTAACAAATCTGAAAAGGCTTCACACTTGGACCATAACTTTTAAGTTTGGCTACCATGGCCAGCGGTTCATGTGAAGAAGAATTTTGAAATCTCTAATAAAAGAACAACCTTTTGACCTTTCGGTGGCCATCTTGGATGAACATAACAATCGATTTTGACAGAAAATGCACCAGAGTGATCGCCTCATTGATACCTTCAATTTGATATATGACATGACCATATTCGGTCAAAAATAAAATTTGACCCCAATTTAGACCCCACGGGCCATGCCCATTTTTGACCCCGGGGTCACCATTTTAACAACTTTGAAAGAGCAATGTACATCGATCATCCTACCAAGTTTTGTCGAAATCCGGCTAGCGGTTCATGAGAGAAGATTTTTTAAGAATATATGCTATTTTTAGACGGCGGCCATCTTGGATTAGCGATGACCTCTATTTTAACAAATCTGAAAAGGCTTCACCCATGGACCATAACATGTTTAAGTTTGGCTACCATGGGCCAAGCGGTTCATGTGAAGAAGAATTTTGAAAATCTCTAATAAAAGAACGACCTTTTCTTTTGACCTTTCGGCGGCCATCTTGGATGACATAACAATCCGATTTCGACAGAAAATGCACCAGAGTGATCGCCTCATTGATACCTTCAATTTGATATATGACATGACCATATTCAGTCAAAAATAAAATTTGACCCCAATTTGACCTCACGGGCCACGCCCATTTTTTGACCCCGGGGTCACCATTTTAACAACTTTCAAAAGAAAAGAAGGCAATGTACATCGATCATTCCTACCAAGTTTCGTTGAAATCCGGCTAGCGGGTTCATGAGAAGAAGATTTTTTTAAGAATTTATGCCATTTTTAGACGGCGGCCATCTTGGATTAGCGATGACCTCTATTTTAACAAATCTGAAAAGGCTTCACCCATGGACCATAACATGTTTAAGTTTGGCTACCATGGCCAAGCGGTTCATGTGAAGAAGAATTTTGAAATCTCTAATAAAAGAACGACCTTTTGACATTTCTGCGGCCATCTTGGATGAAATAACAATCCGATTTGGACAACAAATGTACCAGAGTGATCGCCTCATTGATACCTTCGATTTGATATATAACATGACCATATTCGGTCAAAAATAAAATTTGACCCCACGGGCCACGCCCATTTTTGACCCGGGGTCACCATTTTAACAACTTTGAAAGAGCATTGTACATCGATCATTCCTACCAAGTTTCGTCGAAATCCGGCTAGCGGTTCATGAGAAGAAGATTTTTTAAGAATTTATGCTATTTTTTAGACGGCGGCCATCTTGGATTAGCGATGACCTCCATTTTAACAAATCTGAAAAGGCTTCACACTTGGACCATAACTTTTAAGTTTGGCTACCATGGGCCAAGCGGTTCATGTGAAGAAGAATTTTGAAATCTCTAATAAAAGAACGACCTTTTGACCTTTCGGTGGCCATCTTGGATGACATAACAATCCGATTTCGACAGAAAATGCACCAGAGTGATCGCCTCATTGATACCTTCAATTTGATATATGACATGACCATATTCGGACAAAATTAAAATTTGACCCCAATTTGACCCCACGGGCCACGCCCATTTTTGACCCCGGGGTCACCATTTTAACAAATTTGAAAGAGCAATGTACATCGATCATTCCTACCAAGTTTCGTCGAAATCCGGCTAGCGGTTCATGAGAAGATTTTTTAAGAATTTATGCTATTTTTAGACGGCGGCCATCTTGGATTAGCGATGATCTCTATTTTAACAAATCTGAAAAGGCTTCACCCATGGACCATAACTTTTAAGTTTGGCTACCATGGGCCAAGCGGTTCATGTGAAGAAGAATTTTGAAATCTCTAATAAAAGAACGACCTTTTGACCTTTCGGCGGCCATCTTGGATGACATAACAATCCAATTTCGACAGAAAATGCACCAGAGTGATCGCCTCATTGATACCTTCAATTTGATATATGACATGACCATATTCGGTCAAAAATAAAATTTGACCCCAATTTGACCCCACGGGCCACGCCCATTTTTGACCCTGGAGTCACCATTTTAACAACTTTGAAAGAGCATGTACATCGTTCATTTTCCTACCAAGTTTCGTCGAAATCCGGCAAGCGGTTCATGAGAAGAAGATTTTTTTAAGAATTTGTGCTATTTTTAGACGGCGGCCATCTTGGATTAGCGATGACCTCCATTTTATAACAAATCTGAAAAGGCTTCACCCATGGACCATTAACTTTTAAGTTTGGCTTACCATGGGCCCAAGCGGTTCATGTGAAGGAGAATTTTGAAATCTCTAATAAAAGAACGACCTTTTGACCTTTCGGCGGCCATCTTGGATGACATAACAATCCGATTTCGACAAAAAATGCACCAGAGTGATCGCCTCATTGATACCTTCAATTTGATATATGAAATGACCATATTCAGTCAAAAATAAAATTTGACCCCAATTTGACCCCATGGGCCACGCCCATTTTTAAACCCAGGGTCACCATTTTAACAACTTTGAAAGAGCAATGTACATCGATCATTCCTACCAAGTTTTGTCGAAATCCGGTTGGCGGTTCTTGAGAAGAAGATTTTTTAAGAATTTGTGCTATTTTTAGACGGTGGCCATCTTGGATTACGTAATGACGTCATTTTAACAATTTTGTAATCCCCCTACCTAAGGACCATGACCATGAAGTTTGGTGACCATAGGCCCAATGGTTACCGAGGAGAAGACGTTTGAAAATGTTCACGGACGACGGACGACGGACGACGGACACATTGCGGTAACAATAGCTCACATGAGCTTCGCTCAGGTGAGCTAACAATCAATATTGCTTGTTTTTTGTGTGTTTTTTTTCCCCAATTCAATTCAATGAATAGAAGCATGACGGATGTTTGATTGATGGAATGGCGAACAGTGCAGATCCTGATCAGACTGTGCGGATGCACAGTCTGATCTGGATCTACACTGGTCGCAAAACCCATAAGCCCCATTCCGCTAATCACAGCCACATATTTGTCTGCCGGAAACATGCTGTTAATCTCCAACCCAAAACAATGCAGCTGTTAGTAGTGACATTCACACGACAACCATGCCTGGTCAGTTATAATGCCAGATAAAGCTTCGAGTGCTTACAATGGACCATCACTCCCTATGCCACTGTTCTAACATACAATACTAACATACTATAATAAATCCAACTCCACGGATTCACAAAATTCCGAGCATTGTCCAGGGATCATTTTACAGGGCGAAGTGGGCAAAATTCTCTCCCTAAATTGTCCGACTTCTCCCTATTTTGATTTGAGGGAGACGTTGTTCACGATATAAAACAAAAATTTGGAAAAAATTGTATATTTTCTCAAATGTTTAGTGAGAACTTCTCTCTAATTTGAAGGGCTAGCTTGAACCCTGATTGTCATTGGTCAGGTGTATCTATATATGGGCACATGATAATAGTTCATACATGAATAAATTGCAGAACGGTTGAATCTTGCATCAATTTGCATTTCCTTGCCTATTTGTCACGATTGATGCATCTGCATTTTTATATTTAGTAGTATACCCATGTATGCCATCGTGCATTGTACGTGCTTTATATCATAGCCGTGTATGTATGCTCATTAGGCAGTTGCCTAGATGCAATAATATATTCTTCATTCTATTTTAACTGCGAACAAGAGTGCTGCAAGTCACAAAATACGCCCGTCGAATATGGGCCAGACAGCGAAGAAACAGAAATGTGAAGCTGTCACCAAGGCAAGAAACGTTAATGAGAATTATTTCTTCATCTCGTTGTGCTAAACATGTACACTAATTTAGGCAGAGATAGAAAAGTAGAGTGTAAAGTAGAAAGGATAGGGAATTGGATATAATAATGTAGAAAAAATGGTTAAGTTAAAAAGGTGATATTTTTGTTAAAAAAATATGTTTTCAGCATAAAAACACCAAGGTGCACATCTTCAATATGTGTAGAAGACGTGTGTATAGTTTCAGAACGATCGACTGAACGGTTTCGGAGGAGTTGTGCACACAAACTCTGTACCGTATATAGAATTGTATAGAAAAAATGGCTAAGTTAAAAAGGTGATATTTTTTCGGCATAAAAACACGGTGCACAACTTCAATATGTGTAGAAGACGTGTGTATAGTTTCAGATCAATCGACTGAACGGTTTCGGAGGAGTTGTGTACACAAACTATGCACTTTTTCTGTCCGCTGCCCGCCCTGCCCGCCCAGCGGTAAAACATAATACGTACCGTTTTTTAAAAACGGTCGTATAAAAAGCACAATACTACTACATTACACGTTTGTTTGATTTCCTCAGATTCCATAATTCAATATTTATTTTGACGTTACGTTATTGATTTTGACATAATAAAAATAATGCACTTGAGCATTGTCTGAAAAGACTATCAAAAATCATATTTAAAACTAGAAATGGACGCTTGTCGACAAGCGCATGTGTATCCCCCTCCCCAGATACACAAGTAGTTTGAAAAAAGGGTGTTCGAGTTATGCTCCGGAGACAAAATCAGTGACGGAAAAACAAAGGGAGATAACTAAAGAATTAGTGATGCAAGAGTTGTCATTCTTGCGGGACACACCTTTAGGGTCGTGGTCTATGCATGTGTGAAGTTTCATGAAAATATTCCAAAGGGTGTTCGAGTTATGTTCCAGACACGAAATCAGTGCACGAAACAACACAAAGGGAGATAACTAAGAAATTAACGACGCAAGAGTTGTCATTCTTACATGCGACACACCTTTGGGTCGTCTTCTATGCATGTGTGAAGTTTAATAAACTAGAAAATGTGTTCATAGAACACGGATGTCCCACATATCGCTTTGATAATAAATGAGGCCAAATTGCAAGTCAAAATTTTCTTTTACCTGAGCGTTAAAGTTTTTGAAGCACCAAGTATGTGACCTTCACCCTGGGCTTGGCGGGGGCAGGACAAACGTGGATTTGGCACAGGGCGGTAGAGGACCATTAGAGCAATGCATTATGAAATATGAAGCTGATCCGTGAAAGAAAACAGAAATTATAAGATATTTACCTGAGCGTTTAAAGTTTTTGAAGCACTAAGTATATGATGTTAACCCTGGCTTGGCGGGGGCGGGACGAACGTGGATTTGGCACAGGGCGGTAGAGGACCATTAGAGCAACGCATATATGAAATATGAAGTTGATCCGTGAATGGAAAGAAAAATTATAAGATATTTACCTGAGCATTAAAGTTTTTGAAGCACCAAGTATGTGACCTTGACCCTGGGATTGGCGGGGGCAGGACGAACGTGGATTTGGCACAGGGCGGTAGAGGACCATTAGAGCAATGCGTATATGAAATATGAAGATGATCCATGAAAGAAAACAGAAATTATAAGATATTTACCCGAGCGTTAAAGTTTTTGAAGCACTAAGTATGTGACCTTGACCCTGGGCTTAGCGGGGGCAGGACGAACGTGGATTTGGCACAGGGCGGTAGACGACCATTAGAGCAACGCGTATATGAAATATGAAGTTGATCCGTGAATGGAAATAAAAATTATAAGGTATTTACCTGAGCGTTAAAGTTTTTGAAGCACCAAGTATGTGACCTTGACCCTGGGATTGGTGGGGCAGGACGAACGTGGATTTGGCACAGGGCGGTAGAAGACCATTAGAGCAATGCGTATATGAAATATGAAGATGATCCATGATCCATGAAAGAAAACAGAAAGTATAAGATATTTACCCAAGCGTTAATGTTTTTGAAGCACTAAGTATGTGACCTTGACCTGGGCTTGACGGGGGCAGAACGAACGTGGATTTGGCACAGGGCGGTAGAGGACCATTAGAGCAATGCGTATATGCGTGTTCGAGTTATGCTTTGGATACAAAATCAGAGCACGAAACACAAGGGAGATAAGTAAACAAGAATTCCGCGGAATCAGATGCCTCGCCTTGTCCCGCCTTGACCTCGAGCCTGGGCCCGAAAGCAATTTTCACTGGCCCGAACATATTATACAATTATTGACTAGTGAACCATAGAATATCAGATTATATTCTATGGCTCACTAGTCAATAATTGTTTTATTATATGATAATAGTCTGTATATAGCACTTACGACCTTATGCTACTAGACAAAAATTGAAAAAGAATTTGAAAAAAAAAAATGAAAAAAAAAAATGGAAAAAAAAGTTTAAAAATTAAAAATAATAATGCTTGCTACTGGAGCCCAGAATTTTTTTTAATAGTCCTATATTTATCTACATATATCTGCACAGGTCCACATAATGCCACAATATTTTCAACACAGTTTACGGAAATGTAATATAATCATTTACCTGTATAAATTACCTGTAAGTGGTCAGTGGTCAGTTGCACATGCTAGCACATGTACAGGTGAATAGTCTGTATATAGCACTTACGACCTTCTGCTACTGGACAAAATTGAAAAATAATTTGAAAAAAAAAATGAAAAAAAAAAAAATGGAAAAAAAAGTTTAAAAATAATAATGCTTGCTACTGGAGCCCAGATTTTTTTTCCTGTCAAATTGAAAAATAATTTGAAAAAAAAAATGAAAAAAAATAATGAAAAAAAAAAAAAAAAATATTACAAAAAAAAGTTTAAAAATAATAATGCTTGCTATTGGAGACCAGATTTTTTTTTAATAGTCCTATATTTATCTATATATCGCAGAGGTCCACATAATGCCACAATATTTTCAACACAGTACCCAATGTAGTGATTTACCTGTATAAATTACCTGGTCAGCAGTGGTCAAGCAGTGGTCAAGCAGTGGACATCTGCACATGCTAGCCATGCTTTAGCACATGGTTCTCCCAGTTTCTATTGTTCTCTCTACAGGTAAGGTGTACAGAGCACACGAGAAAAGGTATACAGAGCAGACGAGAAAACAGGTCTTCATGCATTATTGTCCAGTTTGTAGAGTGCGCAAAACAAAAAAGGGAGATAACTGAAAAATTAGCTACGCAAGAGTTGTCATTCTTGTGCGCGACACACCTCCGGGTCGTAGTCTATGCATGTGTGAAGTTTCATGAAAATATTCCAAAGGGTGGTCGAGTTATGCTCCGGACAGGAAATCAGTGAGCGAAAACAAAAAAGGGAGATAACTCAAAAATTAGCTATGCAAGAGTTGTCATTCTTGTGCATGACACACCTTCGGTTCGTGGTCTAATTGAATGTGTTAAGTTTCATAAAAATATTCCAAAGGGTGGTCGAGTTATGGTCAATCAGTGCGCGAAACAAAAAAGGGAGACAACTAAAAAATTAGCTATGCAAGAGTTGTCATTCTTGTGCGCGACACACCTTCGGGTCGTGGTCTATGCATGTGTGAAGTTTCATGAAAATATTCGAAAGGGTGGTGGAGTTATGCTCTGGACACGAAATCAGTGCAAGAAACAAAAAAGGGAGATAACTAAAAAATTAGCTATGCAAGAGTTGTCATTCTTGTGCGCGACACACCTTCGGGTCGTGGTCTATGCATGTGTGAAGTTTCATGAAAATATTCCAAAGGGTGTTCGAGTTATGCTCCGGACAAGAAGTGTCTGCGGCGGACGCGGACGCGGACGCGGACGCGGACGCGGACGCGGACGCGCTGTCAAATCCATAGTATCCCCCGACGGTAGTCTGGGGGATACAATAATGTTAACCACACTGAAAATGGCATTGGTTTGAATTATAAAGAATAAACGCCATTCTTTGAGAATGTATCTGGGGATATAAGACTTTAATAGCCCAGTAACACTGGCTGAGGGCCTTCCTATATAATTGGTGTTATAAAGATGAAATGTGGCCTGTCGGCACACGAATGCCCCCGCTGGCAGCCAAAGAAAACGAGGCATATTTGATTATAAGCCATTTACCCGAGCGTTAAGGTTTTGAACGCACCTTGACCCTGGGCTTAGTGGGGGCGGGACGAATGTGGATTTGTCACAGGGCGGTAGAGGACCATTGTAGCAATGCGTGTGTGAAATGTGAAGCAGATCCGAGCAAGGAAACACAAATTATAAGCCATTTAACTGAATGTTAAGGTTTCAAACGTGCACGTAGATTTGTCCCAAGGTGCCAAGTAAACATTTAAAGTGGAAAAGGTCAAGGCCAAAGGTCAAGGTCGAAGTACTGGGGGAGTGTGTAAGGCATGTTCATATGTATCACGTGTATAAATATTGACATAATATGTGAAGCCATGTAGAAGTTACTAAAGAATATGGTAATATCGGGACGTACAGATGGACGGGACGGACGCACGGTAGCGGGGGCATAAAAAGCAAATCTAGCTATGCAAAGCGAAAGCTTAGAATTTCACTCAATCCACCTTATTAAAGAGAAAAGTTCTAAACTCTAATAAAATACATCAAAATCATGTTAGCAGAATACCCGGGGTTGGTCTGGGTCATGAAACACGGTCCCTTTGCTTGTTGTATTCATCTGTAAACAACACAGGGTGATTATGTGCAGATTAACTCTTTGCATGCTGGGAAACTTGTGGGCTATAAATAGTTAAAAAATTAGACAATTCATTATATTTTCTTTTTCGTGAATAAGTCTTGGAATTTCATTAGAATTCAATAGTTGGCTGTTATTTTCAGCGCTAGCATGCAAAGAGCTGACCATAGCATCCCATACATGAAGTCATACAGTAGGATTAGGCATACATTTATTTACATGTATTTTCATTCTTTAGAATTCATTTATCTACACAATGAACACTCATTTTCCAGTACAGGTTGCACTATTGGCATTTAATTGCATTAATAAGAACTGCAATTCTCGAGATCAGGTGTGAAAACAGTATGTATCCACTCCATTTACTTCTTGCTGTGTGCAGGTGGCCGGATTAGCTCAGTAGGTAGAGTCAAACTGCGGATCAGTAGCCCATTTCATCAACATTGCAAAGTATACTTTAGTAGCAAAGTATACTTTGAGGGAGAAATTTTCAATTTTATGATAAATTTATTAATTTTTATTATACTGAATTTATTACATTATCACAGCCAATATGCATTTGTTAGTTCTATATGAAATAATGCATTTCAGGAAAAATAAATGATTACTCCCTCAAAGTATACTTTGCTAGTAAAGTATACTTTGCAATGTTGATGCAACAGGCTACTGGAGACTCGGGTTCGATTCCTACCTCGACCTGCTCCAACTGGCCGATTCGGCGTGTCCATGGGCAAGACACCTTCGTGCTAGCCTAGTCCTATCGAATGGGGACTTAAATAGTCGGTCCGGACATGCAAGGCCATCAAGCCAGTGCCGTAGTTAAAACAAAGCATTTACTTCTTGCTGTGAAATGATCACACTTATAATATTTTGAACGTAGTTTTTATTCAGGCGAGCAATATAATTTATCAAAATAAATTAACATTAAAAGTGTACCCAGTTCAATAGTATTTATTTACATGTTTAATTTACATAACAGCATTTTTATTTCACTTGTTGGAATCTCACTTTAAATAATAGAAAGATATAAAATATTTTTAATCTCACTATATTATGACCAATCACGGCATGTTATATAAACACAACAGCCAGTGAACATCGAGCATGTGTGTTTAATCCTTAAAAGGCGGAAAACTAATATTGTCGTCTGCTGTTTTTAATTTTTAAATTTATTTCTTAGCAAAAACATGTGTTGGCAGCACATGGGAATCGTCTCCATTTGAGACGATTCTCATGCGCTGTCACAGCACGTTTTCATCAATAAAATATAAAAGAAAATAGAAAAGCAAAAAATAAACAGACGACAAAATTAAATTCAGCATTGTAAGGGTTAACAAGAAATTTGCATGCACAGTGCTTGTTACAGTATGGTTACACATCAGTTATGTTGACAAAACTGGGCAATAATTTTCCAGATGTATATAGGCGATGCAAATACCGATAGAAAACAGGTGGATTTACAAATTTTACCATTACCTTAACCCTTTCACACCTTAGGAACAGGAATGTACTTTTCCACGTTACTCTACAGAATATTCCATTATTCAGCGTCTGTTTTGTTGTTTTCATTTATAACAAATATTCCTTAAATTGACACTGACAAGTCAACATAATTAGGAATATAATTATTTTCCTTCATACCTATTTTCTCATTTGGTGCTTCATAGGTTCTGAACTTATCTCCATTTTCTGTATCTGTTTTATATCGATTTTCACATCCCAATACAAAACTGCTTCAGGAAAACCATGGTAGTGATTGTCAGCTGTTAAACTGGTGTGGGTGCCTGAGTAAACACAACTTCATGTTTGCAATGCAGCCAGTCCCGACCAGCACCTACATATACAACAAGGGCATGGTTATCACTAAGCTAATCCCCTCGTTGGCAACCTCGATAATAAAAAAACAAATTTAACATTACATTTGCCTTACAAACAAGGTGAACATAAAGTCCTTAGTGACCTTGACCTTGGGCGGTCGAACGTGGGTCCTATGCAAAACAAAGCACCATCCATAGATATACACTGTGGTCAAATATTATCAAAATCAGTGAAGTGGTTTATAAGTTATTGAAAAATGAAAGATGTTAATAACGCACGCACGTACGCACGTACATACGTACATTTATATGTACGCACATACGTACATACATGTACTAATGATATATCCCCTTTTGCCTATCGGCGAGGGGATAACAAGTTGATCTCTTATTCAAAGTATATTAAATAGAAAGTATATTAAATAGATCACATATTTTAATTCTAAAATATAACATTATTTGTCATTTCTCTCCTGGTAAATTTAAAATCTTATAATTAACCTGTTCACCCACAAGTAACTGGAATGGATTTTGATATGTTAATTTTGTAACCAATCCAATCATTACAAAATGATTTTCAGACTAGTCCATTTATGAAAAGGGGGTATTTTTGTTCTCAAAAATATGGAAATTACTTGCAAAAAGTGCAGATCCTGATGAGACGGCTCGTCACGAGCCGGCTTATCTGGATCTACACTATAAGCCGATACCACTATACAGGCCTGTGGTGTTGATAGGGTTAATGATTTTTTCACAAGCATTTACCGGTAATGGCTGGTGTGCAAACATCAAATTCTGTTTCCTCAACATAGCAAATCTTCCATAACATAGCTTCCATAACAAGCAAATATTGGTTTTATACCAACAATACCAACACCAGTTGTTATATGACTCGATAATATAGTGACTAGTCACTCAAATAGTCACATGACACCTGACCTCTTGGTACATTGCATCATGGGATATCAGCTTTGAGTCATTAAGGGAGTCCTTGTCTGAAATCTAGGAACCACAGGAAAAATACAAATACAGTTTTTCTATGACAATAAAAACATGTTTTATCAGCACATGAGAATCATCTCCAGTGGAGATGATTATAATGTGCTGGCAAAACAGGGTTTTGTTGAGAAATTAAACAATTTTGAAAACGTGGATGCTGCAGAATATGTCAATTACACAGCTTAAAAAACAAGAAAATGTGGCATGTCGACACACAAATGCCCCCGCTGGCAAATTGGAGAAACTTCGGCAAACTTGTTAACCAGCGGCCCGTTTCATTAAACTTCGTACGACTAAAATGTTCGTGAAAATTTAGGATCGTCTGGAAATTTCAATAAATGTAAATCCAATAATTGTTCACAAGAAAACATTGTTAATGTGGAATTTACAGACTATCATAATTTTGCACATACGAACATTTTAGTCGTACGAAGTTCAGTGAAACGGGTCCCAGAGCCACGAACACGCACATGGATGAATAAATGCACACATGGACAGATACACAGTCCAAACACTATATGCCCCCCTGCTCTACTGGGACTGGGGGCATAATTATTGAACGTATTTCAGACACATGCATCGATTCATGCATACTCAGAATGCACTTCAATCCCTGCAAGTGGGCTCAACAAAAGACCGTAACAACAACATTCACATTCAAAGGGTTATTAAACAGTTACGGATTAAACATGAATAGTTTTATTCGTTCTCCCACGACATATTAGTGACCACTGTTCGAACAGACATGTCGAGACAAATTAAACTGTTAAATAAATAATTATAACACACACTTTCAAGGAAAAATTAAAACTATGAAAATAAGTGACATTTATATATTAGATGTAGAAAGAGACGAGTTAAACAGTATGGAGAACCAATGATTGTAGTTTAAAAGATATTGTTACATGGTTTCCGTTGTTTGCACATATGTGCAAACAAATAGCGCATGCTGTTTGCATTTGGCTTTAGGCAATGCTCATTCCGGGGCCGCGCGTAGACCAAGTGCCTTCATGACGTCACTACACGGAAGTGCCTTCATTACGTCACTACTTCATGACGTTCATGACGCGGCCCCGGAATATGAATACCGAAAATGATCTACGTGAATGGGACGATTTATAAAAGTACTGAAAATACTGAATATAATGCTCAAATTACATCAGTTTTTTGTTGGAAATGTAACAATAACGTTTGATCATGTCCAGCCGTGTGCAAACGTTTGCTGTGGCCCTCGGGAACTGTTTGAACCCGCGGCCTGCGGCCTTGGGGTTCAAACAGTTCCCTCGGGCCACAGCAAACGTTTGCACAAGGCTGGACATGATCAAACCTTATATTAATAACAAGTGAATCTGTCACTGTAAAACAGATGTCAATTGGTATACAAACATTATAGACATACAAGTGAAGATTCACAGTCAAGCCATCATTTCTAAACTATGATCAAAATGTATGGAAATCAATGTAGTCGTGAACAAGAAAATGTGGCCTGTGTGCACACAAATGCCCCTACATGGAAATGGACGGACATTTGGTCCAAACAGACTATATGCATTGCGGCTCTACAGAGACCGAGAGCATATGTTATTGCTGAAAAATCCAATATGTGAACAATAACTGACTTATAGTTTAGCCATGTGTACAATGCAATGTCACATCCGAGTATTGATTTTACATTTGCTGTCGAACAGTTGATCAGTAAATCTGGTAATATATAACTTATTGTGGTTAAACGTTGCAGTATGTGAAATAAGTGGAGCACAATACTGCCCAGTGATTGGCTTAGAAAGTAGGGTGAACTATAACAATACTAAAATGACAAGAACGGAATAATGTAGGTGTCAACGTAATTTAAATTCTCCGTAAAGAAAACGAACATGTTATTACAACATACTAAATTACAGACGTGCACCGAACTGCATTAACGAATGATTGAATTACATGGAAGACTTAAAGACACTGGATCTAAGATATGCCTAGTATGAAACAAAATAGGATAAATTTAATTGTAGATCTGTATCATATTTCTGAACCCAATTGTACATATAAGACGCCTGTATCAAGAAATTTGGGATTGGTCAAAAAATATTTTTTAAAATACTGAAAAATAACTAGCATTTACAACACTAGTTATTGCCAGTATTATAAACATGCTTTTCAATGGATGGTTACTTATTTATTTTATTCATTAATAAATATCATATTAAATCTCACAAAAGTTAGACTTTAATTATTGCATAAGCAATGAATCATTGAAGTTGTACGGACCACGCAGTATGATTTCTGCAGCAAACTCATTTACATATTTAATACACTGGTGTATTATGATTTTTAATAGAATTGGTTGTTAAACTGTGAAACACAATGAGGGATCGTAGCTAGTTATCTCCCTTTGAATTTATTTATAGAAAGCTGGTCCAAATTATAAAATTTAGGGCCTTATTGCTTGTAAAAAGGGCGAAAGTAGAAGGAATTGTTGTGAAAAGAAACCATTTTAGTGTTTTTCACGATTGTAGATCAAGATCATCCTATGTATCTGCATAATCTGATCCAGGAATGAATTATTATTTGCCGGATTAATATTTTCACATGAATTAATATTATCGCAATCAGTGTAGATGCAGATCAGACTGCACAGATCTACTCTGTTCGCAATATCAATGGTTGTACTCGGTGTTCTTCTAATGTTTTAAATGGCCGTATATAATCATGATTATCATGGCAAGCCAAATACAGTCAAACTATTGTCATGCGAGTCATCAATCAATCATACTGTAAAATAAGCAGAATGTCTGCAAGCATTACAGACAGGTTGATGCTGAATATGTCTATTTAACCCTTTCACCCCTAAGTAACTGAAATGGATTTTGATATGTTAATTTTGCAACCAATCCAATCGTTACAAAAAGATTTTTAGACTAATCCATTTATGAACCGGGGTGTTTTTGCTCTCAAAAATATGAAAATTACTTGGCAAAAGTGCAGATCCTGATGAGACGGCTCTCGCCACGAGCCGGCTCATCTGGATCTACACTGTCATTACCACTATACAGGCCTGTGGTGTTGAAAGAGTCAAGAACTGAACTTTATTTCCTTGCTTTTCATTGGCACGAGAACTTCATGGAATATTTACCATGTGAACGTGCATGGAAATGAACAGCCAAACAATTTTCATTTCTTATATTCATATTTTATTTAACCCTTTCCCTCATAGAAACGACTTTTCACGCCTCTGCAGAAGATGTCTTTTGAAAACATTGTGGGAAAAGGAGAAATTGCTTGTAACAAGCAATTTCTCCTTTTCCCACAATGTTTTCTACTCTATCAGATAATTTAACCATCATTTGACCCAGCATTTGATTCTGATTTATTCAGATGTTTTCGATTTGGAAGAGTCGAAATATCGCAAAACAGGGAAAGGGTTAAGGAATAAAACCATGGATTGTTGCGTTTGTTGTAATATGAACAACATTTGGTCCGTTTAAAATGTGTGTAGTCTGAAGGACTCCTCGCAAACTTTAAACAAAGAGTTTTTCATACTACAGTAAATGCAACACCCCATGGTTTTATTACTTATATTTACATTACATGTTCTGATAAAAAATGTAAATAGCCAAATATGTAGTTAAAATTAAGAATCATCTCGTTTTACGTAATTTTGTCGCAATTCATGGTTAAGCGATGTTGTGGTCAATAGCGTGCCATTATTGACAACGTCGTGGAAAGTAATGATGTCAAACAAATTTAATGAATCAACGTCGCGTGATGTCACGTGGGGCTAATGTAACGAATTACGATATAAATGCAATACAGTATAACTTCGATGGGTCGAACAGCCTGCGGGGTTAAGTTTTAGTTCGACCCATCCGTTGTTCGACCCATGGGGATTTTCTACTGTAACCATTACAGATCGACGAGTTGGTCAGTGTACTAAGTGAAACAAGTCATCATTACGACACGTTGTTTCATAAAATGCGCTTACATTTGCATTTACGGTTGATTGTCACAGTCGTTTATTAATAGAAACAGGCTTTAATAAAATAAAGAAAGCAGCAAACTCATGTGTGTTTTTATTTACATAGCCATTATACAGCAATAGAACATGAGAACAACAGAAAATGATTATGAAATACAATTGGCGGACTTGATTGCCCCGTCCGATACGATCATGCCCAGTCGCCCCATCACTACTTCGGACCCGGAACCACATTCACTGCATATCATAATTTACTATCACATGGAACCCAGTACAAGTTATACATGAAAGTTATACACGTCCGGTATTGAAGAAGTCTGTTATCTCGCCTTGCTTCATAGTCTTCCGCTTCACCTGCTTATATGGCGAATAAATCGGATGACACATCACACTCATTACTGATCATAGTAAAAACAGTTCATGTTGATTTACAACTTAAAAGGCCAGATGCTTGGGTCATTAATTAAAACTGAGCGATATTTAATTCCACATGTCTCATAAATTACCACTTTAATTAACTAACAACTTCGCCGACATTGGTCAATGCATAATTACCACACGTATGCTGGTCACGACTGCCGTTATTGTATACGCTCAAATGACCACTTGAGATTTGTTTGACAACCGGTTAACAATAGGTGTGAAAGTCAATCAACTAGTCTGGAGACAATCGTCTGACATGTTCGAGTTTTTGTGGTGTTTATAGTGGATTTATACACGACCGGGCGTGACAGCGATTCGAGGCATTGAGGGTTGTTCGACTTTCACAAGTTCGACCTATACCGGGTAGTTTTAACGTATTTATATAGGAATTCTGCCGGGACCTAAAGGCTAGTTCGAGGCAAGCATGGCTGACGAGTTTACCAGGGTTCGACCCATCGAAGTTCGACTGTATATGCAAATGAGACCGCTACAGAAAACATGTTAGGTGATCAGTACAGCCGCAATGTATGATGCTCTGCTTATGCAATAAATATAATCTAACACTTGTGTTGATTTAATACGCTATTTATTAAACTTGTTGCCTCTTTTATGAAATCAGTAATGAATATCATATTAGATCATTACTCCTGTAACATCCTCTATGTTTCATGCTTGGAACAGACACTACTACGGCAATGGCATAAACTGTAAAGAATGACCGCAATATAGTCGCTATTTAGCATTTTTATTTAATGGTCACTAAATATTTTCAGTTACAACATAGAAAGGAAACGTTAATTGTAATATATAATATTGTTACCTTCCCATAGAGAAGTCCATCGAAGCTGTCATGGATACCTAGAACTGTGTGGCCTTCAGCGAGGGCGAGACGGACAAACGATCGCACACATGCATTCATTCCACAGGCGGGCGCGCCAATGTTTATTACAGCAAGCTTCTTGCCCGACTGAAAAATTGGGAAATCGGACACAATATTAGGGATATGTGGCTGTAGCCTGATAACAATCTATATTGCTTGTTAGAAGCATGATGAGCGTTTCATTGAAGGAATGGCGAACAGTACAGATTCTGGGGCCCGTTTCACTAAACTTTGTAAGACTAAAATGTTCGTAAGTGCAAAATTATGATAAGTCTGTAAATTTCACATTAACAATGTTTTCTTGTAAACAATTATTGGATTTACATTTATTGAGCATATGCTGCATATGCAGCCTATGTTCAATAAATGTAAATCCATCAATTGAAATTTCCAGACGATCCTAAATTTGCACTTACAAACATTTTAGTCGTATGGAGTTTAGTGAAACGGACCCCTGATCAGATTGTGCGGATGCACAGGCTCTGGATCTGGATCTATACTGGTCGCAACACCCATAAGCTCCATTTCTCCAGTCACAGCCAGATATGTGTTTATTACATACCTCATATATAAAATGGAACTACATTATCTGCGAGTTATTTGTCATATTTTCTATGGGTGATATTCTACTAATTAAACAAGGGCATCATTAAAGCTAATCCCCTCGCTAGCAGCCTTAATAATAAAACAAGTTATTGAATAAACAAAAAAAAGTTTAACGCATTTGCCTTACAAACAAGGTGAACATAATTCCTCAGTGACCTTGACCTTGTGCGGTCGGATATGGGTCATACGTAAAACAAAGCATCATCCCTAGACAGACAGTGTGGCCAAATATTATCCAAATCGGTGAAATGGTTATTGAAAAATGAAAGGTGTTACTAACACACGCACGCGCACACATATGGACTAACGCATTATCCCCTCCTGCCTATCGGCGAGGGGACAACAAACACGTGCAAACCCTGATTAACAGCATGGATGCAATATGGGCAAAACTACTAGACGCAGATACATTTGGAGTTACACATTGTCATTTCCCAAGTCATGTGGCTACTGTTACATGGCTCTTATTTAACAACTATTATATTAAATTGTAACTTCTTTTATTTACTCCCTCCCGTCTAATCTCCACAGCTATAACTCACAACTGTCTGCATGAATAGTTTCTCACGCCAGTCTCTGCCTGTCACCTCATGATATTTACTATTGTTATATGATTGAGAAGTCAAGCCAATGAGATTGCCCAATAGAGGGTCACATGATTGCGGACATATATGATATTCACCTGAATATCAGTCTCGGACTCCTCTAAATGTGATATTGACCTGGGTGCGCGAGTCACTGATCATGCAACGGAAACATGACACGGTTCAACGACGAGCCAATTAACAAAACTACGCAAATAGTATCATCCAATCAGCAACACGCTTACAGATGTACTTTGCGCTCCACAGCAAAACAACAACAATGGATGCAAACTGAAGCAAACTTGTACATAAATGTCAGTCGGGTTTCAGCTAAACCATAAGTCGATGTACACGAGATTTACAGACCTTCGAAAAGTCATATTCACCGAGGCCAAAGGCCTCGGTGAATATGACTTTTCTCAGGTCCGTAAAGCTCGTGTACACGTCCTAAAAAGTCAATAATTGTATACTGTAATCATACTACATTTCTGCCTCCCACACTACTAACCTTACAGACTGTACCTTCAGGATTACACGTGCCCGTGGGTGGCTTCAGCTTACTGAGTAGTCGGTACGTGGCCAAGTTGCTCTCAAAACTCCTGGAGCACAGAAAATACTCATTTAGAAAAGAAGTGGGCCGCGATACTACAGAATGGTGCTTATTTCTGTTTAGGTGGAAGTATTGAATAGCTGCCACACTCATCCACACATGTACAGACTCCAGATAAGCTGTGTATTTGCTTAAATACCCAATTAAAAGTTGCCAAAAACCCAATTGAAATCAGAAGTAGTGAGTATAAAAAAGCAATACAAAATTGTGATACCTTGTCATGCTGCAAAAAACAATAAACTTACCACAAATATAGCACATTTTTCTTATTTTTCCATGAAAACACATCTTGGTATTTCATTTGAATTGTCTCTAATTAGACAATTCTAATGAAATGCCAAGACATGTTCTTAGAGACAATTCTAATAAAATGCCAAGACATGTTTCCATTTAGAAGCAAACTATTCAACAATTGCTGTCTGCTGATGTGTAAACAGTAGTGTGATTTTAGCTTCTCCATTAAAATTTTGAAATACCCAATTGCTTCAGAAATGTTGGAGTGACAATACTCAATTACTAATTCCTTATCTGGAGCCCTGCATGTAATTGCTGACTGAATGGCAAACAGAAAGACCCCGATCAGACTGCATGCATGCATGCATACAGTCTGTAGCCTATTTCACCAACATGGCAAAGTATACTTATCTAGCAAAGTATACATTGAGGGAGAAATTTATAATTTAAGGATAAATTTATTAATTTTTATTTGGCTGTGATAATGTAATAAATTCAGTATAATAATTGTATACTTTTAATCATCAAATATATGCAGTCGTTAGTTCAAAATGAAATAATGCATTTCGGGAAAAATAAATGATTACTCCAGCCAAGTAAACTTTGCTAGATATTAAGAAAGTATACTTTGCAATTTTGATGAAATCGGCTACAGGTCTGGGTCTTATCTGGTCGCAAAGAATTTAAGCTCTTAACCCTAAGAATGGGGGAAACAAAAACATGGTTTGACAGCAAGGATTTTTATTATTTATTATTTATGAGAAAAATGGAAAATAAAAAACAAACAGCAGACGACAAAATGTAATTCCGCATTGGGAAACCTCATGGGATACCAGCACATAAACAATACAGCGTAATATCTCTAAACCAGAAAACAGCAATGTGTTTAACCCTCGCTACGCGGCAGACAGAAATTGTCGTCTACTGTTTTTCATTTTTGCCTTAATTCTCAACAAAAAAACGTTTTGACAGCACATGAGAATCGTCTCCAGTGGAGACGATTCACATGCGCTGTCAAAACAGGTTTTTGTCGAAAAATATTAAAAAATAAAACATTTCCAGCAGACGACAAAATTTAATTCAGCGTAGTAAGGGTTAATTTTGGTGGCTTTCGCTGAATGGATCTCTGATGAACATGATGGCAATGTAATGTTCTGGACTACAACGGTGCCCGACTTACAGTGGATCCTCTCTAAGCTGGCCCCCTGGGGGCCTCACAAGGTGTCTGAGTTAGAGAGATTCCACTGTACTTTTGAACTATCATACAGGCAGACCATATTTAACATACTAATAATGCATTATTTTAATAATAAAGTGATGGAAATTAAAAATGATATTTTAGCAAAAATGCACAGTATGTAGAATGTATAAGTATATATTGATTCATTGATTCATTATAGGAATGAATGGCCTTTTTGTGGAATTTATCGGGGTATAAACTTGGAAAAGTCGCGGGAATACTGGACGAAGGCAAAGTTTATATCCCCGATAAAGTCCACAAAAAGGCCATTCATTTCTTATAATTCCAGCATTTGAAATAAATTCATCAAGAAAATGTGTTTATTTTCCGTTTTCATAAGAATTATTTTAACTGCGCCTGATGGTTATGGAAAGTAGTTCGGCATGGGAGTCTACTGGGATATAAATTTTGGACAGAGACTTGCTACGGACCAATCAAATGTTAAGAAAGTGTGTAAATATTTTTGTGCTGGAATTATTGATTGATGATCAGGTCTGTTCAACAGCAAGGTCATACATGTACACAGACAGAATGTATCGACATGAGGGAGTATTCAGCACAGAACTTTAGCACTAAAAAAGACAATGTTCCTATCTGCTGTCAGGCAGCCTTACTACAGCCATTAAGATTAATTCTGAAGGATGGAATCATCGTTAGGATACACATAACTTCCCAACCTCGAGCCAATGAATAAGTGAACTTGTTTAGCCAATCTGTGTATTTGAGGCAACACAGATTCTGATCGATTCATTCAACCATTTTTGGGGAGGGTGACTTTTGTTATGGATGAAAAAGTACTTACATTTAAATATTTTTAAGATTTAATGAGTTTAATGGCCAAAAGTATATCGGCAGAAAAACGTGGAACAGACAGTAGGTCATATACAGGTGGGCGACTGCGCAGAACCAGTCTGTGAATACAAATTGATTCAATGAAGCCAAAATAGCAACAGCAACAACAAGAAATCAAATGACCGCAGCAAGCAAGTCAAGCCTGCCAAGGCATTTGAAGCCTCAACATGTATTGCTGATCTGAGGATCTATGTATGTGGTTAAAGGGCACAAGTACTTAAACGACAGTTTTATGTTATAGAATAGAAATATTGATGATGATAGAGACACAATAAGTGTAAACTAAATCTAGTTTCATACAAGGTGCTTAAACACATTAACCCTTAGACAGCTAATCACAACAATTGTCGTCTGCTGTTGCTTTTATATCTTGCCTTATTTCTCAACAAAAACATTTTTTGACAGCACTTCAGAATCATTTCCAATGGAAATGATTCTGAAGTGCCGTCAAAGCATGTTGTAAATTATTCTAAAGTGATGTCAAAGCATGTTTTTGATGATAAAAATGGAATATAGAAAATAAACAGCGGACGACAAAAAAATTAAGATAGCAGTCTAAGGGTTAATGTATTTTTTTTTCAGAAACTTTTAACACAAATACCAAAGAAATTTGACCTTGGGAATAGGGGCCACATTTGGTTGGCTATGGTATGAAAATGAAGATGATAAAAACAAGAATGTAAAGTACAATTGTAGAGATATAATATGTTTAAAACACTTCGGACAGATGCACATGGATACTTGGATATCATTGTGATCACAATATGTCAAATGCTCAACAAGTAGGCTTGAAAACAAAAAAACAAACAGTCGATAAACCAGTGGTTGTGACTGATTTAGCCAACATACAGTGGAACCTCTCTAAACAGGACATATGTCTGCTTAACAGTGCTGCGAGTCATTGTCATTAAATTCAACGATAGTATCATGATCACAAATCACACACTCATTGTCTTACATAGCTCTAATGCTTGAATTACAGCGGAACGTCTCTAAAATGGACACCCTGGGGAGGGTGTCCAGTTTGGAGAGGTTCCACTGTATATAATAAAACAATAACTAATTACGTGGTCACAAAGAGGCCCCAAAATTATCATGTAGTGCTGACATGACACGCGTTGTTGAGATACAAAGTCAATCAGCATTCATGTTACCTAATTAAGTGACATAATAAACTATTAAGGTTTTCCAATATTTGAAGTTTGATTAAAGGTACATGCCCACTCAGTAGTCACAACATATTCATTATAGGAATTAAATAAGTGTATAATTGTGTCACTATTCCACCATTTCTAAAAATTACGAGTGCCCGCTATACAGATATAATCATTTAGTAATATTTATTTTACTGATAGTGACTCGCGGTGGTATCAGGCAAATGAGGCATGAAAAAATAATATTATCAACGGATTATAAAGTATGATCATTGCACATCAAACAAGAGTTGTCAGAGGACAACGAAGCGCACCCGGTGGCAGCAAAGGAACCGAGGGCACATTTGAAAACACAACGTGCTGGATAAGGGAAACAAAATTTATGAGCCATTTACCACAGCGTGTTAAGGTTTCCAGCGTACAAAGTATTTTACCTTGACCCTGGGCTTAGCAGAGGTAGAGGACCCTTGGAGCAATGCGTGTGTGAAATATGAAGCAAATCCAAGCAAGGAAACAGAAAATATAGGCCATTTACCAGAGCGTCCGAGCGTTAAGGTTTCGAGATGCACAAATTATGTGACCTTGACCCTGGGCTTAGAAGGGGCGGCACAGACGTTTTAAGGCAACACGGTTATTGCCCCTGATATCAGTATGGAAATTTACGTCCTATATAAAATGTATAACAATGCCAATCAATATGTGGGGTAAAGGTGAATTAATGTTTATTTTGCCAGAAAATGTCTCTGATATAAATTAACAATTTGTGCCTACTGAGTGGGCATGTACCTTTAATAATGGGAAACTGATAATGCTTCTGAGACGAACAGGGTGGAGACAATGAAAACAAAAAGAGTTGGGGTATATAAGTTACTTTTGGAGAAAAGCTCACATGTGATCAGTAACTCGAGGCAAATAACCTAACAATCTGTAGCCGATTTCACCAACATTGCAAAGTAAACTTTTCTAGCAAAGTATACTTTGAGGGAGAAATTTCAATTTTAGGATAAATTTATTAATTTTTATTAGACTGAATTTATTACATTATCACAGCCATTTTGGCTGTGATAATGTAACAAATTCAGCATAATAATTCTGCATATTTTTAATCATCATGTATATGCAGTCGTTAGTTCTATATGAAATAACACATTTCGGGAAAAATAAATGATTACTCCCTCAAAGTATACTTTGCTAGAAAAGTATACTTCGCAATGTTGGTGAAATCGACTACAGGTGTAAATAAAAAGGTGTAAAGAACATTTCAACAGTTACCTTAAGAATAAGTCAGCAATCAATACCACAAATATTACAACTTTGGCAAAAGAAGGTATTAACGTCTTTGTCCGACTATTTACATCTGTTGAACAATAACAGTGTTTTGGGACTTTCAATCGACAAAGAATTTTGTAGGTATTTAGCTGGCGCTCGAAAAGCCTAGAAAAGGGAATAAATATGCCTGTAGTCATGAATAAATTAGGAAATTAAACGAAATACAGGTATTTCGCAATAGGTAGCACAATACATGTATATGTGACGTACATTTCATCAACTAAGCTAGTTTTAAAACAACTTATTTTTCCCATTTTGTAGCATTGTAAACAAATGTGATCTTAGAGGAACAACAGTTGGTCCGTTTAAAGTGCGTGGAGTCCGAAGGACTCCTCGCAAACTTTAAACAGACTAACTGTTGTTCATAATACAGTAAACGCAACTGCCCATGCTTTTATTACTTATATTTACACTGCATTTTCAGATAGTTTCAAAGATGTAAATAACAATATATAATATATATAAAAGTTAGGAATCTTATTGTGTTATGTTGTTTTGTCGCAATTCATGGAACATGTACAGCGACGTTGTCGGTCAATAGCGTGACGTTATTGACAACGACGATGAACTTCACGTAATCTAATGACGTCAAACAAACTTTAATGAATCAACAACGTCGCACGACGTCACATGGGGCTAATGTAATGTACTGGTATATGAACGCAATACGTTGAATGGCGTTTCCATTATGAATTCAAGAACAGTGTAAATATATCGGGTGATTCATAAAAAAGTTCCCACATTTAAATTCCGATAACTCAGACAACTTTTTATGAAGACATTTGCAATCTCACAGAGTGATAGTTCAGCATGTTGTCTATAACTCCTATCAATTCGATCATGATAGACCAAATACTGCACAAATGACTAATCACGCAAAATTTCAGGTTGAAACTGACAATATCATTGATGCAAGACTTTCGCAGATTTTCTCTTCGGCTAACCTGTGGTCCCGGCATCATATCGGTAAGTGTTAGCCAGTGCCAAAATGAAACATTACACAAATTATGCCTTTACCACGACACATGTAGGTTCTCCAAGAAGCTCATAGTTTCGGACGGTGTTTCCTGACATGGAAAGATGAATACCGTAAAGATTCTAATAGACGCCCGGGCGTCTTTTAGAATCACCACTGGCTCCGGAGTCCTGGGTGGGCATTTAATAGAGGCAAGTGTTATTCAGCAAAGGAAAAATGATAAAAATATATACGATGTTCTGCTATTTGAACAAAACCATAACAAAGGGACGTTACTCTCAAATGCCAGACTTGATTGTACTGTCTGTCAGTTTATAAACATTTTGGACCAAGACGTTTCGACCCACTGTGGTCATTATGGTACATTATGGTACATTATGGTAATGTATATATCAAGACAGCGTCAATCATTAATGCTGATCAGATTTACGCCTACAGACATTTCGGACTGTCAGCGTTTCGGACCATGGAAGTTTCGGCCCGTGGACGTTTAGGTCCGAATCAGTGCGATTAATTTCGGCCCACGGACACATCCAGAACAAGCCATATTTATTTTATCTCCTACGAAATATCGGCCAAAATCCAACATGATGTCAATTTCACCCATATTATACGAGATGGGTTTGAAACTTTGAGATGCTTTGAAAATGGCGTCTCCGTAACCGTGTAAATTC